>CANTFL010000137.1:0-557894 GCA_947650285.1 Hyaloperonospora brassicae
GTGGGTGCTGCATTGCTGTTGGGCCGACTTTGTTGCGTCGGTTGCAATGGCCACGCACGATACGAGTCAGAGAGGTTTTTGATTGACTTGCACGTGAGAGTAAACATTTGTTTTGTGTCTTATTGTACCTCTGTGGTGTTTGCTGATGCATGCGTAATGCGGACGGACGCTACTGGAGGCAGTACGAAGAAACCGAGGCTGGATGGACCTCCTGTGGCAATGATTGGAGGATATGCTGGTCGAGGAGTACCACCGCCAATGTTTGGTGGCGGTCAAGACCTCTACCGATGCCGTTTCCAGGAGGCATGGCACCGCCTGGTGCAGGGATGGCCATGCGGCCGCCCCCACCTCGAGTTTTTTGCTCCTGGCGGCGTGATGCCGCCTTCTCGGGCACCAGGCTATCCTGTGTACAAAGGTGGCATGCCACCGCAATGGCCAAGGGGACTAGTGCCACCCGGCTCGATGGGTTCTCCTTCTCAAGCTGCACTTGGCTATGCCAATCAAGGTAGACCGGTGCCTGGGATGGGTGCTGCAGCAGCTCCTTTGGGTGTGGTAGTCAGCAGTACGAACATTTTCGATGGGGCAGCGCAGAAGAAAGTGAAAAACGACCTCAGGCTCGTGTATGCGGACGAAAACGTATCCATGGTACGTGTTGGATGCTTAGGACGCACGTTTGTTCATGAGTAGCTGATACTGAGACACGGTGTATGGCGTTCTTACAGGAAGAGAAGCGTGCACTTCGACCGAAGCGCGTACAAGCTACTGAGGAGCAACTGCTTTTGCTGGTGGGAACAGAGTAGAATGAGACGAGTGCGATGCATTGCTAGCGCAGATCAGCCATCACGATGAGGTTGGAGGACCTCAGCGCGGATGAGGTTGTTTAGACGATGTTGTGCACAAAGGTTTCGGCGGCGAACGAATGGTACTGTTCTTGCTCTCGTCCTCGGTGATCAAGGGATAAAAACAGTGGCTTTCCTTGCTGCTGCTCCCTCACCAGTTGCTCATGGTTAGCTCCCGTGTGCTGCTTTGCCGCTCGAAAGGGTGTTACATTAAAAAGCGCCATCGATGTACGAGTTATGCGTCACTACCATACCGTACTATCCTCCCTGACTGCTACTTGTCTAGCGGTTCAATTGTTGTAGATCAACATGCACTTCGATGCGCACTGCGTGGTCATGGGACTCGATGTGTCCCATCACACGTCTGCGTAGCCGCCGTACTTGCGGGAACAATGACTCATGAAGGGACCCAGCAGTAGACCTCCGGTCGTGATCCAAATCACCCTCATGGTCGCTGTCAGCATCCGCGTTGTTGCCGGCTTGCGCGCCTGTATCGACGTCAGCCTGACTCCAGCGCTTTTTCCAGGTGGGGGCGCGGGTCTCCTTTCTGGCCGGCCGAGGGGTTTTTGCTCGAGCTGCTTGTGTTGCTCGTGAACGAAGACGCGGACTTGTAAGTGGTTGCGGGTACGGTTGTTTGCAAGGTGCAGCCGCAGCGTCACCTCCCATTGATTGGAACTCCCTCAAGTTGAATCCCTGCCGCGCATTGTCCTCACTACGCCTGTTGCCGATGCTGCCAGTAGTAGATTGGCTGTTGTATCTCGGACGGCCGAATTCAGAGCCGTGACCCACGGTGCTATCGTTACCAGGATGGAGAATTGATCCACGGTCCCCTGCGCCTCGAGCACCAATTGAAGGTGCTGGCGTATCGTGGTGCGAAGGGAACACGTTGGACGAAGAGGCCACGGAGGTCCGATCTTCCGCCGCTGGTTCCTGCCAGTACGCTGGACTGATAGGGCCGAACGTTGGTGTCCACAGCCGGCGGCTGGAAATTCCCGTCGTCCGTGTAGTGACTTCTCAAGTAAGTACGGCGGATGAACCTGGTGTGCGTCCCTTCATCTCTTCTTCGGTCACGTGGCGATGTTTGCCTTTATCGTCGCTGACAACCGTATTGAGCTCGACGAAAATGCCCGTAAGACTCATGACCAGCACGAGACTCGGCAACGTGAGTGGCGTAATGACGAAGAGCGACACGGCTGGGAAAAAGGCCATGACAAAGTCGACAGGAACTCTTCACCATCCCTGACATTGGTCGAGTCTGTCAAGTTCGCAATTTCAACGAGCGAAAACCAAACCAGGTAGAAAGCTTGACCGATTGTGAAGTGAACTGGAACATGCGCAGCAAAAACGTGGGGCTGTGGAACCAGAACCGGTCGTCGTGGTAATGCAGTTGCCGGTGACAAAGTGCAGACATCTGCATGCGAATAACAGCACGGACAGCAAGCGCAGTTGACTTGAACAACTTGATTCCCCGTTTGGACGGAGTCCGCAGTTTTTTTGAGCCCTCTCCCAGCCGATGAGTCGTGCTCCTCGCCGCTCGAGTCGGGTGACAAAGCAAGTGCAGCCTGTTGGCGCTTTGACGTGAGACGGCGAGAGATTCCACCAGCACTTTCGTGAATCGCGCGTCAATTTCTCGTTTAGAAATGACGTGGAGACGGTCGTCTACGATCCCGCGCAAGATCTTCAGCACCTTGAAGAAAACGACAACGTTCACCATCAGCAGGATAAACCCCACGCCCATGAAGATCCATCGATCCTTGTCAGGAAAGAGCGTTGGCAACAGGCAGATGACGATGAAGATCAGGTATGCGCTTGGAGGGATATGGGTCATGTGGAGCAGCATGTTGCGCATACAGAGCACATGGTACTTGGCGTATGTCATGGGTTCTTCGCGATGCACGTCGTGTGCATTGTAGCCACCGGCTAACTTTTGAAGTCTGGAGTGGTAAACTTGAGCAGCCGGCCGGATCCCAAATAGTCGTTCCATCTCCACAGGGTTCTTGTAGATGTACCCGCTTCGGTTCTGGCAGATGTTGTACGCGAGGATTTCAAAGCTCTTCCACAAGTTCCATTGCTTGTGAATGTTGATGCGCAAGCACCATCCTTCCCGTTGGTATCGCTGGAGAAGAAGATTGTATGCTCGTGAGCCAATGACGAGGTCCGTGCCGGACAATGCGCGTTCTCGATTCGCCATCATGTGGTACACGCCGTCCTCGTCAAAGTTTTGCTGGGACTGCACAGAGAGGTAGTAGTCGGCATGTGGTCCATGTTCGGCGTCACCAGTGAAACTACTGCTCCTGCCGTGAGGATTGAGTTCACGGTCCAGAAACGATGTGCCCCGGATGAAGGAGTGGCGCATGCGATGGTTGTTACCAGTACAATCGCTGCTAAAGCCGGTGCTGAAACTTGGGTCTCGCGTGTCGTACGTGTCGTTGCCGTGGATGTCGACGGTGCCATCATTGCAGTGGTCGGGCGACTTTTTGATGTCCCAAATCAGCTTGGGCACGACGGTACCAATGAACAGTAGCAGCAAGACGATGATGATGAAGTAAATCATCGTGAGGAACACAATGTAGTGGAAGAACTCGTAGAAGCGGAGATTCTCGTACGGCGTGAGCTCGTTCAGCGTGAGCGACACCATGGCACCGCTCGTGTTGAGCGCAAAGATGGTCATGGAGAGGAACCCCATGATCATGATCTCCTCAAACATGCGGTTGACAATCTTGCCGAGCTGCGGACACTTGATAGAGCCGCGAATGTGGTGGATCAGCTTTTCCACGCCAATCGACACGACCACAATGACTGCGAGCAGAATCACCGCCGTCTCAATGTTATCGTGCAAGCACTCGGTGTTCCCCACACCAAGGAACGACTCCTTGTTGTTGCAGTACGGGCTCCGGATTGGCCGCTCTACCGTGACGTTCGTGGACATCGGTTCGTCTTGACGTTATCCAAGCACGGGATAAGCAGCAGCGGTAGCAGCAGCAACAACGACAGCAACAACGACGATGGCTACAGAGACCCACAGAAAGCGTCGAGGCCTCGAGTCGAACGCAGCTACCAGTCAGCCAGCCAGTCGAACGATCGGTCGACGGACGTCCAGTCGAGAAACACCTCGGCGAGGCTCTTGCTTGTGTACTCGGTTTTGACCGTTGCTGAACGAGGCAAAAGCGAAAGTGATGACTAGCCCCGACAGCCGTAAACAGCGAATCTCCATACGGCTAGACAACCCTGGCCATACTGCATCGCCTCCTTGCAGAGCACTGCCGATCGTCTACGTGACACAGACGCGCGCGATCGAGCGGGGCTCGACCAGTAACCAGCGAGGCACACGCTGGGCCGAAGAGCCGGACTGCACGTCGGGCGTGATGGGGACCCAGCAGAACCGAGCGCCAATCGTCTCGGTCTTTGTATGCCCGTGGCCTCTTCTGGCTCGTTTCTACAAAGCAGTCTGGGCCCGACGAATCGGCCGGAGGGGTGGGGGCCCGGGCGAAGAGCTCTTTTCGGCCGAGAACTGAACCGCAGAACAGACAGACGGGCCGGGCGTCAAGTCAGACCCCATGCACGCGCCCACTCAGAAAATAAAGGCTTCGAAAGAACACCTGCACAGACGACGACGTCGCGCTCTGTGCGCCCGGGATAGGCGACGTCCTACTCCCGACAACGCATCTCGTCGTGACATGGATGTGCCCATGCGCACGCGCCCAGGATGGGTTCGTTTGCTCGGCACGAGAGCTGCGCTGGGCACGCACGAGCGCGTCTCGGCGTGCCAGCAAACCACGTCGCACCTACGCGTTGGACCGCTTGTTTCTGGCCGTCCGCCGCACGGATCGAGGGCGTGTTACGGTGCTGCGGTCTATTGGCAGAGTGCAATGAGGCACACACACCCTTCGGTGGGTCAGCACGCAGCAAGGCGAGCTACGCGTCGGACGACTGCTCGCTTCTGTCTCGGGGATCCAGAAAAGATACGACGCGCCCGATGCTATGCGGGACGTGAGCCGGCGGTCCCCGACGACGTCGCTTTTTGTCGGTCAGTTCTTTGTTAGGCCGTACGCATCTCGATTACCCGCCACAAAAAGGTACACGGGCCTATCCAAAAAGCGACTGTGCGCTCGAGCGCGAGCTCGTGGCTCGTCAACAAACTCGTCGTGGCCGACGGCTATGCGTGGCGCGTGGTCGCAGCCTGTATCAATGTTCGCTCCCGCGAATAATTCGTCAAGCTTCAAGTAATGGAGCTCCGTGCGAAAACGTGGGTGCTTGGATTAGTGCCTACGGCGGCGCGTGGGCGCGTTGATCGCGCCTCGCAGCGACGGAAGGACTCAGGCTGTACCACGTCGCCCGAGTTATGCGACCGAGAGGACCAGGTACTCACTGCGGTGACGATCGCCGCTGCCGTTGTGCGCCAGCAGCTGCAACGAGCGTCCACTGAATCAATGGACAGTGCAGCACGAGCAACTGTCTGCGCTCGAGAGCTTCTTCTGCCGTGCTGCGACCAAGAGTGCTGAGGCTGCTCTCGTGCGCGCTTCCCACGCGTGAGCACGTCCATTCGCAGTGCATCTGGCGGCCGCGAACTTCAATACAGGTGCTGGCGTAGTCTGTCCTCCTCTCATGGGAGGAGTGAGGCTTTGCATCCAGCGACATACAGTGCAGCAATTGAACGCCTGCTTTCGACGATGGTGAGACAGCCTCGCATCGGCGCTTGGTCGCTAGTGGGAAAACGACTGCTACTGCTCACCGAGCTTGACGCGGAAACGAGTGGCGCTAGTTCGCAGTAGTGCATATTGGTGCTGCAGTTGCAGGTCGATGGAATTGGGGCATTGGTCGAGCTCGTTGGTGTGCCGAAAGACAGCAAGATGTCCGGCACTTGACAGTGTCCGTGTGCCTGCGCTGCAATTGATGACGATGTGACACTGCTGTGCGCTCGCGACGTTACACACGCTATCTACGAGCGGGAGGCTGGTGGGGTCTTAGTGGCAGATAGGCGTTTTCGTGAGGCGTTTGGCGCTGACAAGCGAAGATTGATGCGGCTCTGCTGCTGCGCCCATAGCTGTATCCGCATGTTTACTGTAACTGCGCGGCGGATCGGTACATTGAGCCGGTTTGGTCAGCGACGCCCACATTCAACACGATCGTCAAGACAGTGAGCTGCCTAGAATTACGGCGCGTGATGACACGTGCAGCCCGAGATAGCCGACACTGCTTCCTTTTCATCGTGGACGAAGACACCCATGGGCCGTTTCCCGGCTCACTGCCCTAGTCAGTCGATACCGTCGTGTACGATGGAGCCAGCTGTCTCACGTCATGATTATGACCGAAGGCGTGCAGCTCTGTCTGTGCACATGAACGAACAGCCGAGAAGCTGTTGCAGTTTGAATACCAGGTCTGGTCGCACTTTACTTCAAAAGCGGCTGTATTGACCTAGTCTTGTGAGTTCTCAACTGATGACGATAATAAGATGTTGTAGCGACGAGGAAGGCTTGCAACTGCGCCGGCGTCTAAGCTAAAGCTGGGAGAAAAGCAGACGACTAAGCGACAAAGGAGAAAGCTCATCGGCAACAACCAAAGCGACCGCGAAGGATACCGACAGGAACGAGACCGGCGACAGCGCGAGTGGTCCGTCGATGCGGAAAGCGGCGCAACACGGCACTTCCACAGCCAGAGGATCGCAGGAGATCCACCATTTGGTCGAGAGAGCGGGTAGATATAGACTCGGGTCCGATATAAACCGAATGGGAGCCGCAAGTGTCGTGTACAGATTGATTACTTGCTACACCGGGCCTGGGCTTGTTGCGAGCCCGAAGGGCAGACTGACTACTACGTGTACCCGATGTGATGGCAAAACGTCTCGGCAGCTGCTTTCGGTCGATGCGGGGAGTCTGTCTATCCATCTATCTATCTATCTATCTATCTATCTATCTATCTATCTATCTATCTATCTATCTATCTGTCTGTCTGCCTGTCTGTCTGACTCTCTCTGTTGAATGTCTCTCTGCCTATCCGCATGTCTCGCACAGACGGACTAATGGATCCAAGAGCGATCGATGGCGAACAGCACAAAGACGCTCTGGCCCAAGCGGCACCCATGAAGGAAGTACGTACGACTGACTGCCTTTGCAACAAACAACAGATCAGCAACAAATTGATAATGCCCAGCGCTTTCTTTAGCCGTCGCAGTCGCTGTTGATGTTGTTGTGGTTGTCACTGTCTCATGCACGAGATCAGCCGTCGTCTCGCCGTTTCCTCCACCGGCTCTGCAACATCCCAACAACACCAGCGAATGAGGTGCTGCACATCCAAACTAATGCCGCAGACCACGACCAGAAGGAGGCAAATTTCACAGCGCACACACATTCCCACGCACCCCCACCCCCACCCCCTGAGGCAGACCCCATTTCCGGAAGTGGGTGCGTGCATATCGACCGTTTGGTGCAGTTTCACGGGCCGGGATTGCGTATACCCAATAGCGAGCGACAGAAGCTACTGCTCGGTCCAACTGTTGACAACCTGCTACTTCATCCTCTCGGCGCCATCGTTTTTCCTATTTATAGACAACACGGACGTTGAAGTCAACAGGATGCGCTTAGGTTGCACCAAGGTTGCATCTCGTCAAAGCGAACATTTACAGTAGCGCCTCGTCCTTTTCGCGGTATTTCGGCCTCTCGTAGAGAAATTCACAACGTCGGACGCGCGGGCTTGACCCCTCTCTCGACCGCTCTGCCGGCGCAATGAACGACCCGTTCTTCAACGAGGTAACCGCTTTAGCTCCTCCGTCTCGTGGTGTGCTTTGGACTAACTTCTTGGCTCGTATCGTGTGCTGTTCCCCCTTGAAACGCGTTAGGATGACGGCGACTTTGACGACTTGTACGGCATTCCTTCGCAATCGTCCGCTCATTCCCTTGCGGCGAAGCACGAGCCGCCGCACGTAGACAGCATACCCCCTTCTCATCCGTTTGTACTGGATACTCCGTCCTCTATGCAGAGTCCGGCAGCGGCCGGCAGCGTCGTGTCCAGATCGTACGTGCGCGATCGAACCGACTCGTTTTCTAGCGTTGCCACGGACCGAGTCGTAGCGTCAGGGCCGCAGACAAAGTGGCGGAAAAACCACAAGAACAAGACACGTCGTAGAACGAGTCAGGAGCTGTTTAACGTGCAGTGGGAGTCGGACGTTCACGTGGCTACGTGTCGACTATGCCGCTCGGACTTTTCGCTCGTGAAGCGCAAACACCACTGCCGTCATTGTGGACGTGTCGTGTGCTCGGATTGTTCGTGCTTTGTGTACTTTGAGTTTTCGCGTCGAAAGCACAGAGTGTGTGCGACGTGCAACAACCAGCTGCTTGCTGAGCAAGACGCGTACGAGCGAGAAACAATGACGTCGTCGTCTGCTGTGATAAAGCCTCAGCCTCGTGACGGAGGTGCGACGACAGCAAACAAGACGGAAAAGAATGTACGCAAGGCAGAAAAACAAAGGAGGGGCGAGACGGTGGAACATGAAGGAAAAGCAGCACTGGGATCAGCACCGGTGACAACGTTTCGTATTGACGCAATGGACGTTGAAAGTAAAGCTGTGGCAAAAGGAGAGACGCTTTTCGAAGATGCGGACGGGAGTTGGTTTACAGATGCGGCGAATCGGCAAGAACACTCTTGTGGTAGTGTCGTTGACGAGAGTGAGGACGGTGGTTCGAAAGGACCGGGCTGGCGGGACCGCGTGAAGGATACGTATACAGTCGCGCCTGCGACTGACGAAACTTCAGTGCTTGCACCGTTTGCCGGCAGCACTCTGACTTCCGGAATCACTGGCAAAGGGTACATCTCGGACCAATTTCGATATGATGATGTCAGTGGGCCTGGTCTCGGACACGAAGGTGATACAGTTGCTGAGATGCCTCGACCGGAGCAACATAGTCACGCCAGAATGGATCTCACCGAGAGCGCTATGAAGCCCAGATGGGTATCCGGAAATGGCATTTTGGTCGAGCAATTAGAGTATGCGAATCTAGGTGGTCCGGGACTTGGTCACGAAGACGACCGTTCAGTTGCTATGCCCCGACCTGCGCAGCTAGCAACGACGGTACCGTATAGTTATGAAAGCAAACGACGTGATCGAAGGGAATCGAAACAAGATACGACGGACGACGGCACACCAAATGAACATGATCATCAGACACGAACTGCTCTTGGAAACATGGTGAGCGCACCAAAGCACCGTGATGCAGCACTAGTGCGACAGAGAGAGAAGTCAAAAGTCGGCAAGTTTCGCGCTCGCGGCACTCAAGACATGACGTTGGACGAACTGAATTTATCATGCTCATCACAAGATGAGCCTCGTATGCTTGGTTTGACCGTGGCTATCCCGGCTACTGCTCAGCCGACATTCTACGAGCAAGATGCAGATAGATTGGTCGTTGATGATTTACCGGGGTATTTCGAGACAACAATAGCAGAGCGAGAAGTCCAGCGCGAAAAAGATGAACGACGACAAGAGCAGGTTGCCCGCGACAATGCGTGGGTGAATAAGGCAGTGGTGCCACGTCGCTTGTCAAGTGGGCATGGGTCTTATAGCATCGTAGACCGTCCATCGCATACTTCAAACCCTCCTGTTGTGAACCAAGAAAGTAGAGCTGACGATGCGGAGGACAACGGAAAGGGCGCAAAACCGAAGAGCGGCTTCACTAAGGTTCTCAAGCGTTTCTTTGGTATGCGGCCGAAGAAGAAGTCTGCACCGCCGAAGAAGTCCGAACCACTTCTCACTGTGGTGGTGTCTCCGCCAAAAAAGGACATTGTTGATCATCACGCCTCACCTGCGCCAAGGGTCAACAACCGTGACAGCATCGTTTCGGCTAGTTCCGCTCCAGACGGTTTGCTACGACAAAGCAATGTTATTGCGGACCGCAGTAGCGTCGATCAAGAAAAGTCGGTGACTGAGAAGAACCTTAGATATACCGTAGCAACGCTTGCCGATGTGCCTCTTGGCGCGGAAGCCCCGTTGCCTCAACAGGAAGATGAGCTGAAGCAGCACCACCAAGAGCCGGAGCGTAAACGTCGGGGAACGTTTGATGATCTCTTCATGTCACCAAAAGACATTGTAGCTTCGAACAACTTTGGCGGGCACATCGGTATAGGTGGCACGAGTGGATGGGCCTCTCGTGCTGGGCTGGACTTGAATGCTGGTCAACCGTCAATTGGCGCAGTAGGTGTCGCTCGTTTCGACCAACGAAGGCCTGCTGGCGAAGACGATGAGCATACACTCGGTAACAAGCCCGCCCCTGCTGTCGGCTCAAGTCAGTCTACCGAGGACTCCACTGAGGCATGGAGGGAATCTGCAGCATTGTTGCTGCTACAGGATCGAAGAGATAGTGCCCAGGACTCGGGCTTCACCTGGAGCCGTATACAACCGGTCCCTGGACTTGGAACGGCAACAGACGCTATATCGACGAGTCTGCAGTCTTATGCGGCCTACAATGAGAATCGTGGGGTCTCAGTGTCACACAAGACACCCGTTTTGAAACTTGCCTCAACGGGTGGCATTATGGACGACTTGAAGCACGGTTCGACGCTGAGTAAACCGCAAGGCGAGACGTCAATCGATGAATTCTTTGCCGAGTTCGAAGAAACCAGCGAATACGTTTTCGACTCAACCACGGGTGGGTACGTAGCAGCACGGGTCCCCGTACGTGCAGCGACTACAAGAAATGCCCAGCAGCTGGAATCCACAGAACCGCTAGGATCAGAGAAGTATACACTCGATACGGATGACCATAGATACGATACTCTGTCGGCAACTAAGAACGGTGGGAGTGGGAGTGGAGTGGTTGTCGAAGACGAGGTCGCCGAGATTATTGTGGACAAGATCAGCTCTCTCGAAAGCGAGTTGGCAGCACTGAAGAAGTTGATTCGCAGTCGAAAAGGAAGCGGGGATAACCAGTCTCGGAAGCTACACAATGGTCGTGGTATGGTGGACTCAAGTGCTCGCAAAGAAAGCATTTTTGACCATGACAGCAGTGACGAAGATGATGGCAGGTCTGGTGACTCATACGGCGTGTCGATTCGACCAAAGTTGGAACAGAAGCGACGAAGACGCGGCAGCAAGAAGAGGCTCATCAAGGAGCGGAAGGACTCGTTTGTCGACCTATTTGCGGACAGTCCGAACGAACACCAATCAGTTGGCGGTGCACTTTCTTACAACGCTCTGTCTCGAAAAGCGTTCAGCAACGACGATTCCGATTCTGAGACTGAATCCACGTCACCACAGAATCGACAGGGCAAGCAGTCATCTCAGTGGACAATAGATGAGGACGTATACGATGCGAGCTCCAGCGTGGATGCGACTATGATGTCTGCGAAACTGTCTACGAAGCAAGCGACAACAAGAAAAGCAGGCGCGGAGGCTTTGGAAGACCCGATCGACGCTTTGTTTGACACGTCAAAGGACCGTGATGTGACTAAATTGTATGGTGGCGAGGACGGTCATGATGAAAAGGACAAACGTTCTGTGCCTGAGTCAAGGGACGTGCTCGTCCGGACCTCTTCGGACGATGAGGTGAGCGGAAGCGCGGCCGCTGTCACAGACAATATTAGCTCTGTGGTGCCGGGTAGCATCGCCGCCCCCAGCTCCTCGCACTCTGTGAACCTACCAGAGTTCGGTGCAGCCGACGAAGATGAGGACTTTTCAATCAACTGGTCAAAGATGCGCAAAACAAAACCCAGGAGACACAAATCTCATCATGTGACCGGTGAAAGCAGTGCCACCACCGATGGGAGTGTGGAGCTTGCGGAACTCAACTTGTATGCCGAGGAGCTGAAACTAAGTACTAGTGATATTCCTGTGGAACATACAGCTCCAGTACCGTTTGTTGTGGATGCGTCATCAACGGTTCGTACAGCGGAAGATGAGGCGATTAACTTGAGTTCCAGAGGTGGTGAAAGTTCGGAGTCGCAGTCTACTAGTGAAAGCCCGCACTTGGAAGCAGCTATAGATGCTGTGCCGAGTTCGGGTGTTCCGGCGCGAAAACGAAATGATCCGGTGGAGCAATCGTTGCTCGCCAGCATTGGATCAGTGGAAAAGCTTGCAGACACGACGGTGGAGGTCTCGTTGATGGATGTAGCCGCTTTTGACATCTTTGACAAGTCCGGAGACGTGGATATCTCGTCGATGTCTTCATTGACAGGAGCGAATACACCCGATGGTCAAGATGACTGCTGTGATAGCGATGACAACAATGCGTCTTTTTCCGGAACCGACGAGACATTCAGTTTTGAGCTTCAGACTCCGAAAAAGCGGCTTCCTGTTGATGCACCGACCAAACATTTTACCACCCGAACGGATTCAGACCCGAGCGAGTCTTCCCTCGAATTGCCTACATTATTGGAGCTTGGTAAATACGCAACAGCGTCAATACCTTCATCGTCGCGCACTCCATCCATAGACGGCAGTATTGATGATTTGGAACACGCGTCAGTGGATGATGATTCGGTGATCGAAGGAAGCGTCGGGTCTGAAGCATTTGCCATGGACTGGCAGCAAATGCAGGCAAAGGAAAAGGAGCGCAAGAAGAGACTGCAAGTCAAGCAGAGACAAGCCCAGCGAGATAAAGTACTACGAAAGCAAAGTAGGCCGACGACATCTTCCTCTGGCAGCGTTGTGACGCATGGGTCAAGCAAAAGCAAGTCGAAGAGCGACAAACAGAAGAAAAAAGGTGCTGACAAAGACGACGCAGCGTCATCCTCTCTGCATCATCACAAGAAGAGTGGCTCGTCACGAAAGCATCATGGAAGCGCCACAAATCGTGCGCCCGTGACAATGTCGGACCCTTCTCGAACACTAACAGATCTCTGATAGTATAAGCATGAACCAAATGTTGTCAGTCAATTCAATCAACAAACCATTGTACTCGACAGCAAAATTTTACACAATAGATATGGGTAGGCGTTCGCTCTCAGTCGAGTCCATCCTACCGCCAGGAGAGCATTTTGTGATTCGCATCAATGCTTTGTGCGTTTCAATGGCTTTTGGTGCAGTGCGAGCAGCCAAAGACGGTGGACCGAGGGTATGATGTCCTCCACAGCAACGCGATCATTCGGATTGGCTGCCCAGCCAGCTTCGAGGATTTCAGCGCAGGCTTTCGGTATGGTTGGAAACAGTGCTGGCCTGTCCCCACAAGCCACAAGGCGGTACACTTCAAGGTGAGATTTGGCTTCCCACGGACTTCGTTCAGGCACCATAATCTGCCAAAGCGTGATCATCAGGCTGTATACGTCCACCGCCGTGCCGTAACGCGCTGTCTTGCCACCTTTGATCATCTCCGGAGCCATGTAGTCGACCGTGCCAGCAATCGTCATCGTTCCATCAGACCGGGGCCGCAGCAAATTGGCTTCGCCAAAATCCGCGAGCTTGATGATGAAATCCTGACCCACGAGGAAGTTGTCCGTTTTGATGTCTCGGTGAAGGAGCGGAGGCGAGAAACTGTGCAAGTAAGCGACCGCACGACATGCGTCTAGCCATGCTTTAAGCTTGGCAGCAAGTGTCCAGATCTTGGGCTGTTCCCGCAAGATGGCGTCCAATGCACCGTACTCGCAAAACTCGAAGATAAGGGAGATCGACGGCGGCACCACACACAAACCGTAAAAGCGAACGACGTTCGGGTGGGACAGCTGTACGTTCAATGCCGTTTCTCGCGAAAATCGCTGTACTTCTTCGTTCGTCACTTGCACGTCAGTGTAAATCTTCAGTGCAATAGGTACGGGAGTACTTCTCCGCAGTGTCCCGCGCATCACTACAGAAGTAGCACCCTGCGCGATAATACAGTCCAGTGCTAAAGCTGAGAAGTCCACGACGTTGTGCCGGTGCTCCTCAATCATGTGATGAACATCGTACACTGACGTACGAGTGGAAAAGTTGGTGATCATACCGCGCTCTGATAGCAGATTCACGTAGCGACGTATTGCACTCTTTGACCCGGTCTTGCCCGATCCATTGTCGTCGATGGCCAACCAGTAGCGAGTATCGGCTCGCAGAGATAGCAAGACAGCGACGACAATCAGAGCGTCCATTCCAGTAACAATGCAGTGAGCGATCGGCAATATCAACGCTTCATCCACATGAGCGAGCCCCATCATCGAACAAGTGATGTTGGCCAGCGATGTCACCACGGCAGCAACGAAAAAGAAGTCGAAACTGGCCCGGGCGTGGAATACAAACTTGGCCCAGAAGTAAAACAAGAGCAGCAGAATATAGATGGTCATCTCGGTCGCGTCCACGATGTCGTCGCCGACCTTATACAGTGTCATGCTGCACACGGTAAGGACGACCACCACTGCTCCAGAGTACGCAATCGCGCGTAGCACTGCTTCTTGCGAAACGCTGCGCTGGATCATGAGCATCGGCAGCAACTGCAGCACCCAGACAGTCGGCATGGTAACGATATTACACGGGTACTTCGGATCCTCTTCTAGCGCCAATGCACTGTACGTCTTGCCACTTTCACTGTGGTAAGCCTGGAAGCTACTGGTATACAGTATCAAGCCGATCGCTGACAGCACAGCAATAGTGTACCAAATCGCTTCGTAGCACGGCAGCATGAACGCCGACTCTATTGACACGCAAACGATCGCTCAGCATCTCCTGTCAATGGAATGCACAATGGAATCAAGAGATACGTACTCAAGTTGGAGCTGATGCTGCACGGTGCACTGCGTAGGACACGTTTGCGACTGCGACTGCAGAGCACACCGAGCCACAGGGACACGACGAAAAACACAATGTTGTTCATCGCTGGGATCAGCACGCCAGCCACATACGCCGTCGAGGCCGAGTAGCTGTGCATGCTTCCTGGAACTGTACACCGCGTGACCATGTGAACCTTCTCCGGCGCCGCGCGTGACAACAACTCGGCAGCGCCCACGGCGACCAAAACACTGAGCACCGCCAGCAACAAGACGAGCTTCAGCACGAGCGAGTCCCAATTCGAGACCATGCGTTTCCAGAGCAGCACCAGCGTCTGCTGCGGGTGCCAGCGCGGCAGCTGTCGACACTGACACGTGACGCACGTCTTCAGGCGCCACATGCACCGCGCGCGACGGGCCGCTGGCTCCATCGCAGGGAGGCTCCGCTCGGTTCCATGCAGCGCGTCGCCGCCCCCCGCGCCGCTCTCTCGGCGTCTGCCCAGGACAGCCGCCACCGTCTGCATCCAGCGATCCATTGTACATGGACGACGCACTGGTCGTCGGCGCTTTGTTCCCCGCTCCGTCGCCCGTCAGTCCCGACGGCAACGTCGCATTCGACGTTAATGTCGTCGTTGTTGTCGTTGTTGTTGTTGTTGTTGTCGTCGTCGCTGTTGTTGTCGTTGTTGTCCCACCTGCCCCCAGTACCGTCGTCGCCGTCTGCTGCGGCAGTGACTGCATCGGCGCGTTCGGCAGACACAGCCGCCGTGCCGCGTCCCGCGCCGCCGCCGCCGCCATGTGCTGCTGCACGTCCGTGTCAATGAGGATCGACGCCTCGCGCGTGGGCACAATGTTCGCGGGATTCGTAAACACGCGCGCGCCTGTCACGGGAAAGAGGTCACTGATCGAGTCGATGCGGTCGCGCGGGCGGGCGACAGCGTCCAGCGCGTCGCTGTCCGCGCGCGCGTCGTCGTCTTCGCTGTGGCCCGACGGCGTTCGGACGTGGTACAGCCGCCGGAGCGACGGCGACGATTGGGCCGGACGCGGACAGCGGGCGGTGCTCCGGTCGCTTGCGGGCGGCGGCTGGAGCACGAGCTCTGCGCTGCGGCGCGAGGCTTTGGGGTCGCGCTCTTCGAGCAGCACAAAGGCCGCGGCGGGCGACGCGGCGAGCGCGACGTCACGTGCCGCGGACGCCATGCGAAGTGATACTGTGCGGTGGATCGAGTGATTGGTCGATTGATTGGTCGGTCGATTGGTCGGTTGATTGAGTGATCGGTCGTTGATTGGTTGATTGGTTGATTGGTTGATTGGTGTGTCAGTCGGGTGGATGGGAGGATGGAATATGCTTTGGATCGGACGATGGAGCGGTCTGATCGGAATGGATTACGACGACAGGGGACGACGGGGGGTCGGTGAAGTCGGTGAGGTCGGCAGGTCTCTGGACGTTTGTATGGGGGTATGTATACACACGCGGGCTGGGTATACACGGAAGGTTAATGGAAGCGCGTTCGTTGGGTGTCTGGTTTTATGTGATATGACTTTGGAGTGCGTCGCTCGTCTGATCGGACACAGACGTTTGGTTCTTTTCTTCTTCTGTTGAAGCAGAGGGTTACGCGGACGAGGCCGGTTTATGGTGAGGGTACATTCCACCAAGCAGTTTTTGCTAACTTCCACGCGAATCGGCACAACGCAGCAGAGGTCAATGTGCTTCTTCGGAGTCAGGGAATGAGAAATGATTCTCGATTCTTTTTCGCTCGCTTTGCTTCCGCTCAGCAACGAAAGTGCCATCTGTGGTAGAATCAATGAAACGAGCGGCTACGTCTTTCGCAAACCCTGTCGACTTCGGTAGCTTCCACAAGGTCAAGTTTCTCCATTGCAGCAGGCCCCACGTTCATGACGGGTTATCGCGAAACGAAGATGGACGCCGAAAATTGATGGCAATACCAAGAGATCCACTCCGGCCTATTCAGTTTCATATCTAATTGCACAACATCAGTCTGGTAGGATGTAACCCTTTCAGGATGGGCAACAACCACTAACTCATTCCTCATGGACCAGATGGAAGCATCAGACACTGAACCCAGTACGCGTCTAGAACTCTATCAACCTTGGCCTCATTGCATTGACAAGAGTTTGCCGACGAAGCAGGTTGCGAGATCAAATTGACCGCTAGCTGTCCATCGCTAGCTGTCGGTTGAAGGCTTCGTCCGCAGATGCTTCGTGGCAACAAAGCGACAGCGATCGCGTCGTGTCCTCCATTGCCCTGTCTCCACATCATCAGCAACAAGCCGAAAGCCAACACTTTGCGTGTTTTTCCGGTGTGTCGTCAGGGCCCCATGACAACTGACCAACGATGACATTGACGATTCGGGCGCTGCTAAGGTCAATTCTCTCGCGCTGTCTTTGGGTCTCTGAGTAGCCGAGCAGCGTTTCCTACATGAGCTAGTAAATCATCCACTCATACACGTTTGCCAGATTATGGGCCTATAGGACTGGTACTCGCACCAGCGCTGCGAATGCTGATCGGAATGGTGCCGAAGAAAGCCGTGTCTGTTGATGAGTGTGGTGTTCCCTGCGTGCGTTCGTGAAATCCACCTGCTATATGCTGCGCTGGTGTGGATTGGCATAGGGACCCGACTAAGACAGATCGCTTCGTGAGGTGCAGAGGCGGTTCCAACCGGACTAGCCGTCGTGTGGCGGCTAGTCCGGCTGGAACCGCCTCTACCAGTATTCTTGTGGCTTCCAGTCTCACGATCACTTACTTAAATGACAGCCGAAGACGCGGACCAGGATGGGGCTTGATTAGAAGCAGGGGGTAGAAGGTACATAGAGAATAATAAAAGCAGGGGCTAGAGGGTAGACAGAGAAGACGACTCTACACTTACTTGATGAGACGTAATGTTACTTGTACACCCACGTCAAGAAGCCTTTATCTACAGCTTGCCCCGCACACCCTACCTCTCGTGCTGCAGTAGATTCGAACAACGCCATCACAAACTTGATAGTCTTTGTACGCTCTCGCTTAGACCCTGCCTTCTTCTCGCGGAATAGTTGTACACAGAATAAGTGCCCTGCCGAAATCACAAAATCAGGCCTGCTGCTGGTTAAATGATGGGGTGAGCCTGTTGCATGTAATAGGCACGAATTGTGCCAATGTAAATAATTTCATAATTGATGATGTTTTCCACTATTACCCTTGCAAGTCAATATTGTCGAAATATTACTCTTAGAGGTAATATCCGTCACCGCTCCACCATAGTTGATGTAGTCCATGATATCAACCATATCAACCACCAATCGCTGCTAAACGCGCGCAATAGGTGGTGAGCGAGACCTAACACCGAACGTATGTACTTAAGTCTAGTGTAAGTAAGATAAAGAAGGGCATATGAGGGGGCCTTACTATATATAACATGCAGTTTTACAATCTTCCCTTCTGTTGCTCAGATTCTTTACTTTCTCCGCACAAACGGTGTACGTGAATTTTTGGGAGCGCACACTCTTGAACCTTTACAGTACAAGGGCTCACTATTTATCTGGAATGAAGTGTTCCCCATTACACCTGGTAGCACTTCGTAGTCCGTTCAAGAACCACGAACGTTTTTCCAACAAAAACATGTTGAATGAGGGGGGAAGCTTTTGTGACACGCGTTACAGTTACCTCTATTTGAGTGATACAGAAGGGATAGCGATCGATCAATTGTGTTCTCCCCTAAGTGAGATCGCCGTCAGTGGCATGTTGAAAGGTTCCTGACAGAGACAACGACATGCCATTATCAGCAAGTTAATCCATATTGAACTTACTATCGAAAGGAGAAAGTGGCTCAGCTGGTTAAACAATGTACGGGGCAGCCCGTTACATGGAATTGTCACTTTAAGGAAAGTGACAATAAAGAATATTAAGTTGAATATTCTTTGAACAATATCACCGATAGTGGTGATATTGGTGAGGCGACCAAAGGGTCTGCTCATTGGTTGATATCTTGATGATATCAACCCACCAATCGCCGCAGGACGCGCGCAATGAGTGGTGACGAGACGTCACCATACACTCAGTTATATTAACATAATTAAGTTAAGTCAAACAGAGAGACAGTAGTTAAAAGACTTAATTATATTAATACAACAGTTTTACTTTTTCCTTATCCTACGCTTCCTCGTTCGCCTCGCGTACGCTTGTCGGGGCACCTAAACCCTTGCGTTAAGTTCACGCAAGGGTGTACCCCGTTACAAACAAGGCTCTGAAAATGTTAGCAATAATAATTACTATGTCCTCAACATGCAGAGCTGTTGAGACAGCAGCGAAGCATGCTGCTGTGGGCGATTGGACGCCAGTACGTCGACCCAACAGATTGAAGATTAACATTTCCAAGTACAAAGGAGTCGAGGAACGCTCTATGAAAGGTGGTACTTCAAGTTGGATGGTCCCATAAGAGCTCGTCGCATCGTCGACGCCGAAATGCAAGTCGTATTCGCCCATTCCAACTAGGCTAAGCTAGCCAAGACTTGGACCTTAAGGCTTAATCTTCACAACACAAACGCATTTGATTCATTCTAGGTCTTCAAAGACCAACTCAGGCAGACGTTTGACCCGGCACAAACCGAGTTTAGGGATCGTGCTATGTTTATTAAACTCGGGCAAAATAAAATAGGTGTGCACGCTTTCGCGCAGCATATCCGATACCTTTCGAGATGCATTAATGCCAGTACGAAGGACGAGCAATCTAAAGTCATTGTGTTTATCCAGGGTCTTGTTGATAGGTATGTCAGGACCCATCTAATCCGCCTTTAGCTAGAGTCACTAAAACAAACGATCTTATAAAGAAAAGGGATCGCCTTTGGTTGAAGACAGGATCAAATTAGTTCATATGCCTTTCGTCAATTAAGATGATCGGAAACAGAAAGTCCGTAATCGATGGACCTCTGTTACATGGAGAGCGAGTACGCTCTCTCTCCAGGATACACATTTCATACATGCAGTCGCTATCAAAAGACAGACCACTACGCCTATAGGTATAGTGCCCCGAGCCCCCCCTGTCTCACGCACGACCGTTAAAAAGACCATCCGTCAGCCAAAAAGGTCTCGAGACGCGGGTTCGGCAATGTTGCTAAACTGCAACAACGAGGTGGACCGTCAAACATGGTCGGGTGGGGCTAAATGATCTGCTTATCTTGCAACGCCAACATGAATGCAAGTCCTTTGAATAAAGTTACTTTCAACACGACGTCATTGTGTGTTACTGCTGCTGGTATTAAGGTATACCTTATCACCTTGAATTTGAAAGCGAAGAACGCCGTGTTACTTCAAACTCAATTTAACTGTAAGGCTTCAAGAAATTTTTATCTACACCAGTCGCTAGAGTCGTAGGCTTAAGTACATTGAGGTCGAGACTCTACAACTAGGGTGACGGTGCGCCTTGCAACAGGCGCATCTATAACAGCGAAGAAAGGTGCAGTCTCTTTCCATCACACGATAGAAGAATAACAAGACGAAGATGATTTAGTCACATTGAACTTGGATAACAATTCGATGTCACCATTGGTCTACCGTGGATCAGAAGGTAGAACCTATTGATCAGCCGGTAGAATCGATCCGTGAAGACGCATGCCACTTTTTTATCAAATGGCCATCTGATGAACATCTTGAAGCGTTTATTATCGCGTTAATCTTCTATGAATGATTGAGACGGCCTCACTTAATAGTCCGGCCATATCACGACTGAATAAGACCTCAGTGTACCTGGTCACTACATTGTGGAAAAAACTGGCGGTGAATGTGGTGATATACAAGCAGAGCCGAAGGTCGGCCACTAGAAACTGTCGAGTGAACTGGTACACGGATACATGCCTAATAGGAATCGTTCAAGGAAGAAGACATCTGTGACCCAGAAGATGCAACAAGGTAATCGTAGATCAAGTGACGAGCTCACCGGAGTTAAACTGACTCTGGAAGTGTCACTGCAGCTAGGAGACACTGATAAAAAACTTCTTCCGGGTATCCAAAAAAGAGGTACCCAGGAAATAGCTGAGGCATTGCATGCAATGCTGATATCCGATCAAGTGTCGACGCTTATACGCTTCATCTGGTATCTCCTCCGAATTGAACTTCGGGATTAAGTTAGAACCGACGCTAGAACTAAAAGGGTTCTTGTGAGATTTGCGATGTGGCAAGGTCAAGAAAATGTAAGCACTCGCAGCTGGAGACAAGTACTTTGCCGTTATTCGGTATACAATAGTACCTGCGTGTAAAATAAGGGTTTTCGGTAGCTTTACAAAATACGAAAGTGTCAAAGTTGAGTGATATATTTTTTTGGTTCGAGCACTTTTGAATCAAATTAAGTAATACAACGCTTAAGGATGGGATTAGCTGAATGCAGGTTCCTACGTTCAATAATTGGATCAAAATTAACGATGTATACCTACATTCGTGATGTTTGAATTCACTAACGATAAAATAAGTCACAAAATCGAAATTAAATACGGCTCAAGATAATGTGTAATGAAGCATTGATCACTACACCGTAAACAAGTCATTGCGATCGACATGGTTTTTTTGCCAATGGCTTAACAGCGAGCCATGATCCTACTTGAGACCGTAAATACCGTACACAGCAGTGAGGAATCCTAGAGAAATAATCTGGGAGTGGCTTGTTAAGCCACAGACCTAGGTAATGCTCCTTCCACACTGTATAATATATATAATACAGATCAGTTAATATTGGTACGATATTATGCATCGATCTACTTCGACGATATCTACGTCCATTGCCAGGATATGGATGGAAAATCAGGAGCTTAAGTCCACCGGAGCCACGTCCGAACTATCATTGAGCTTATGATCGAGAGTTAGCCGTACGCTAATCTCGAAAATTTAATATTTGCAGCCAGAAAATACCACTCTTTGGTGCACAAGTGGGTAAACACGACGTTTGCCCTAATCCGGAAAATATCAAGGCGACGAACGACTGGACTGTGCCATTAGATGTCAAGGAAATGAGGAATCATCTTCGACTATCGATTAAATAACTCGCTTTCTCAAACAACCGCGCCAAAATGACCATGTGGATTTTTGATTTGTCGTGAAGAGTCTAGAGGTGGTAATTGGAGTGTTGATCGTAAGAAGTAGTTTAATATCATCAAGAAAATCTCAATAAAATTTCTAGTGTTGACAATGCACACCAAGATAGGCTTTTCACGTGGTTTGTGACGTCATCTATTTCTCAATAGACCGCGAGTTGATGCACAATAACACAACAGGTGTGAAGTGCACCACTCGCAACCAATTTCGATGATTACAACCATCTGTGCACAAGCATCTGGTGTAGATAGAAGAGCTACTTGTCATACAGAGACTAGTTATATTCTATTTATTCAAGATCATCCCTTCATCGTGTATTCGGACCATGCGTTATTACGCACGATCTTCAACATTTACAACCTCTCGAAAAGAATGTCGAAGTAGTCGTACGTCTTCAAGACCTATAAATTATCCTTGTAATATAAACAAGGAAAACTAATTATCGTCGCTGATAACTGATGCATTAGCCTAAGATCTACGCAGTCCGACAGTGAACAATTTTACACTTTCCACGCTGATCGCAGCGTTTTGCCATCGATACTGCCGGGCGATATGAGACAGGCGAACGCACAAGATAGAGACTTGTGCGAACCATGTAAAATCTCTCGCATCCATGTCCGCGAGCTTTAAATTACTTGCATGCTTCGTATCGGTCATCATCGAGAAAATGTACGACCTGAGCGTGTCTGCTATAATACTTTCAATAGTCTCCAACACATCATGTGTCACCGTTTCCACGAACAATGGTGTGCGACTGCGTAAAAAATATATAGATGCCACGATGCACCAATACTTAGTCAGCAAAATCGCCAACTTAAGTATTTGCAGTGTCAGACAGGACTTTAAATGACCCGATAGTATCTGTTAGTGCGCAAATTCATCTGTACATGCATGGTCTGTCAACAAGTGAGGCCTAGTCCTTTAATTATTGCATTACTATCCCGGAAAAATATAAAGAGTCAATTCTAATGGGATTTTTAGTCTGCATTCCCTAAGACGATCTCATGAGTTTTGGAATTTTTTGTATATTATGAATTCAGCAAGGCAGTTCATCTTGTTCTTGTCCCGAAATACATCATAGCAGAAGGTTCTGCTCGTGTTTTCATTGACACACTATTTCGAATTCATGTTTACCCCGTGCACTTATGTCCTATAAAGAATCGATGTCAATGGCGCAGTTTCTGCAGTCCAAATTTCGTTCTATTGGCAACTAGTCAACGACGTCGACCCATGACCTTCCGAAAATAATCGTTAGACCAAAAGAAATTATCGGGTACTCGAGATGATTTTTCAAATATATTTCCACTCGTTTAAAAGGTGGATACAATTCTCGCTGGTGTTAAAATGTGCCATATACATCTCGGAATCCGTTTTATAAACGCAAAAACTGTTCTTTGTGAATTTCCTACGTTTTTCAAAGCATATACTCATTATTATCATGTGACTCTGGTTTATAAGGATGAGGGACTCTCTTAGAAGAAAGAAAATCTTCACTTGATAGTCACGCGCCGAAATGGATATAAACTTGACGGACATTG
Organism: Hyaloperonospora brassicae; assembly: GCA_947650285.1. Classification (NCBI taxonomy): domain Eukaryota; phylum Oomycota; class Peronosporomycetes; order Peronosporales; family Peronosporaceae; genus Hyaloperonospora; species Hyaloperonospora brassicae. Next base: position 23,109 of record CANTFL010000137.1, read on the forward strand.
ATTCTAATGAAGTTGGCTCCACAGAAGCCGGGAACGTCAAGAGCGAAGAATCTATTACTGACTTTGATGACAAGATGGTCCACTTATCATAGCCACAGATATAGAACGAGGAAAATGACGCCATTGCTGACAAAGAAAAAGATACATCGGTGCGCATAAGGTAAAACGATAAATAGCGAGTCAAAAGGACAATTCCTCATGGAGCTAGCAATAAAAAGTTTTGCCCGATAACTTATCGCGGCAAAAAATGCCGATTAGAATGAAACTTTGATATATATCAGAGTGCATATATTCGTTTAATTTACGAAAGGAGTCTATTCCTGCTTTCCACGAAAAAATACCGAGACAAGTAGTCACTATGCATGCAGCGAGTAAACTTATGACCAGAAGTATTGGTCGATTTCGTGTTCTGAGTCGCTTGGACAACATTTGCACCGATGAGCTACCTTGTAGGGAGCGCACGAATCCTACGTTGGCGCGAGGCGTCTCTGCCCATACGATCTCTTTGAAAGTATCTAGACGGTCGATACACCGCTAATCCATTTACCAATCCTAACAATTCTTACATTAAGTGTTTAGCGACAAAATGGTCGGGTAAAAATGTATCCTCGAAATAATGCGAAGAAATTCTATCCGGCTACCACCATCATACGCTTGGAAGAAAAAAATCTTTTATAGTTATCACTGCGAAAAAGCGTACTCGGACCGACACTTTTCGCGATCAGCACGATTCCTCTACAAAGTATCGTCCAGAATAAGGACCCAGTCCCGCTCATGCTCGAGGGCATCATGTGACTCGATCATTATGCCAGTACATACTTTTGTAAACAACTTATTCAAGACTGGACAGCTTAAATCGCCACCACCACGTATATTACTGAATTTGCGCGGTGGTCAACCCTTCCCAGTAAATAGTATATCGAATAACGTGACGTGACGTGAGGTACATTGAACGATTTATTCTAGCCCGGTTGTGAAGCTTTACGCCTTTTTGTAATAGTTGGGAGCTTTGCCATCTAATACGATTATAGTACCGGCTTTTTCCATCAGGATGATGTGGAAATTCCAATGTTTAGGATAGCCGTTAGAAAACAAGTGCCTGGATTATCGTACATATAAAAAATGGTCGCGATTTATTTGTGTATCTCATCGGGGATGTGCAAAACCTATTAGTGATAATCAGGCAGTATATTATTTACTAAGACATGATTATAGTTGTCATTGTACTTTAGAAGCGGTCTATCGATGATAGGCAGGGCAAACCTGACTCTGTCTTCAACTGATGCAACCTGTACCGATCACCGAAAGTAGTAAGCTTCGAGACCTGATGTTATCTGCAGTAACTTTGTCAGAAGAAAATCCTTCATGCCTATGCATTTTTATTGTAGGTATACGCATTAGATCATCAAAACATCGCGTAATCATCCCAGTTACAGTTCCAATGAAGGCTAAATGAAACCTATTTCTCCCAGCAACAGTCCGTAATGTTCACTGAAGTCTGATATACACCAATGTAGATGTTCTGGTCAGTGCAACATCTTTTCGCGCGAAGTAAGACGAGGTAGCTATAACAGTCAAAGAAAATAGAATCCATCTTGATCGATACTCGATCAAGCGTGTTGACTAAAAATCTGAAGCGGTGAAAGATAAGTCTGGTTTTCAGTAGCGAGACGGACAATACTGCGATGTCCTGTATTATACGCGATTTCATCATAATGACCTTATAATATTACGATGCAGCAATTGCTTTGATTACTTCGACATTGTGACTCCGACTTAGATCATCGACAGCATCAAGAGACTAGTTTCTGCCTACCCGTCCACTCACAGTACTATCGCGTGAGTGCGATCGAACCAATTCTGAAGACGATCATTCTAACTTCTCATACAACCGGATTTTGCTGCGTTCATCTACTTACGACTGCCACCATGACCATATATCTTGGGTCATCTACACTGCAGCCTCAGCCTCGCCATAAATTGTAATGAGTGCTTTCGAGTAACATGCTACATCCAACTTACCAGAAGAACGATGATATCCAGTTTTAGTTCATCTTTGCGCTGAGGAGTTTTACCCGCTACCGATGCAGTATATAGGCTTGCAACGCGTAATGTTTTACCACGTACACCATCAATGATTGATCTTGTAAGAATAGTAGTAGTAGTAGTAGTAGTAGTAGTAGTAGTAGTAGTAGTAGTAGTAGTAGTAGTAGTAGTAGTGATAGTAGTAGAAGCAGCGTATAAGTAGCAGCTGTAGCATACACATGATCGACTGCCAGTTCGTAAATATTTTTCTATTTGAAGCTGCACACATTTGTGCAACATCGCTCCAAGATCTTTTGGTGTCAGAGTGCATCGACTTGTTACTTACGTTATGAATACCGAAATATAATTGGTCAAGATCAACGATTGTGATAATTTGTTTAGTAACCGAAGCATATATTTCTGTTACCAATCATTCATTATATTTCATTAAAGTGGTTCATAATCTCTGGAGGGGTGATGCAAGGATAATCATAATAAATATATCATTGACATCACATAGGGTAAACGTGAAAACATCTACAATTGAGTTAATCCTTTAATATTAGACTTACTAGGTACATATGGAAATGATAACACCATTCAAGGCAACATTCGGCTACGCACCACTCATTAGTTGAAAAAAGAAATTGCATTAATCATCTCAACTACCGATCGATGCTAGACGCTTGGACAGAGTGGCGATCGAATGGCTACATTATTAATTTGTAGTTTCATATAGTTCCGAAAACATCATTAGGGTCTTTATAAATTATGCATTACGTTACGAAATCCGGTGTTACTTTCTCCTTTTTGCAAACGTGTCAATATAGACATTATCCTATTAACGCACGGAAAATGTACGTAATGCTCCAAAACACATGCTTACACTGTGTAGGCAGATCTTATCGTGTCTTTGCAATCATAAGATGCCCTGTTACAAATTTTGACCTCACGCGAACAGATTAGGGACATTGTTCGTGATCACCAGAATATGTTTGCGATTATTCAATGGACAAAGATACTCCAGTATAGGAAGACGCAGTGGACTGAAAGATTGAACAGATACCCCCAACATGAGTCTCAGGGTAACATATTTACCCTGCGTGGCAAAGCGATTGTGCAGAAAGGTCCAAATAGGCTGAGATATAGTTAGGGCCAAGCAACCAAATTATTAAATAATCGCTGTACAAGTTCATCACTACACGTATTGAGAATTAAATATAGACTATGAATATAGATCATGTAAGCGTAATCAAGCTCGCTCTTTTAGTTTAGTCAGCCATTTGCTCTTTTCGATATACCACCTTCGCAATACGTCATTGCATGAACAACAAATTGCCTCTTATAGGACTTGGAAACAGTCATACGACTCGCCGTACTATACTGCATTGCGCCAGTGGGAGCTGCGGCGATGTGAATGATGTCCTTTGCGAGTACCTTTTATCGCTCACTATACTTATAAATTCTTTATGTTGCGGTTATTGATAACGTGAGATTCATCTGTCTTGCGCACTATTAATTCACCGGTGCTAATGTAATCATTATAAGCCTTCTCAGTCATCAATTTGACGACATTGCTTGACAAATTGAGCGCCACAATGGTCTTGCTAGAACTATTATATCCCGCACTATGAAGTATAAGCACACTCCAATCGGTGGCGATACTGGAATAGCTAAGTACGTGTGCGTAGAGCACATAGACGTTGTCTACGAATGCATTGGTTTGTTATTGATAATTACCATTTGCAAGAGCTAGCTTCATTTAATAAGAAAGTAAACACACCTGATTATTTGATGACCTTACAGAAATGCAATTAGTCATTCTGTTCGACCGTCGGTCCTCGTACAGTTTTAATAAGATACTGTCAAATGCTTTCTTAGGTATAAAAACATGGATCGAAACGAACGCATTGGTTGGTTGGTTTGGTGAAGTATATTCGGGTACGCAAACGACCCACTATATCTGGTATATTTCAACCATGGTTTTAGAGAGGTAGTAACAGGTTTTCAGCTACTGTGGGAATCATAATGCGATTTTAACCTTCAGGGATTTTTATTTGCATATTGAGGAATTGAACCGGCAGTCATCATCGTAAAGATTACCCTACTGCACCACTATCCCAGGGAACCACCCTCTACGAAACGAACGCATTGAACGTAATTAAATATAGAACATATGTTTTACTAATTTCGTTCGGACCGATAAAAGCACGATCACGAATCGCGGGCTATGGTCGACTTCAAAATACACGACGCCTGAAAAATTGCACTTTTTATCGAAAAATAAAGGCGAGTTCTAATTTAATAAGAAGCCATCACTATACAGATGCAGTTAAACGCTAAAATGGCGCACATAGTGGGAAACTAGGCACTGCATATCTGAAAAAGTCTAGTACACAAGTGCATGCGCCCAAAATGATACTGAGATGTTCGTGCGTGATAGTCGAGAAGATAAAGCTTGCAGCGCTGTGATAACTGGATTCTATCATTATTTTTAGTGGCATAATTTCTTCTTACCATAATGAACTAGTTGTTCTTGTTCTCCATCACTATTATCCAATCAATCAACCATCCACTATTCCTTCCACTCAATCACTAATCGTCCTACATCTCTCCAGGTCGTCAGCCGTTACTACAAACATTACTTCAACCGTTATGGGTAGCAATTCCCTTTTCTAACATGTGATGTCAGATGAAGGCATCAACTGACTGGTAAATAAGTCGTCTCGCGTCCACAATGCCCACTTACTGGCACATCATTATGCATTTTTTAAATCTCGGCAGAATATGCTTGAATGTAATAAAAAGAAAAAATATAGCCGGCATGTTATATATAGTGCCTGAAGTATTTACATTTCTTATTCGATGTCATATTATTCATTAAACTGGTCAGTATATATCGTTGAATCTTTCGCAATTATATTCAGACAAATTTGTATCAATCGCTTAAGTCTCGGAGCGTTAACTTTTTTTTCATTGTTATGCAGCCAAAATTTAATCGGCCTGATACAAAATTGCATCGGCAACTTCACCAAGACGTTCTATTATATTTCACGTATAGATAGATACACACCGCAAAAAATAAAGCCACCTCGCCAATATTTACAAGAGCTTTAGACTGTTGATGGCCGTTTGTAATGACGCCTGGGTGAGATGAAGGATGGAGGGGAAATCTTTTGATATATAGACCCTAAATTTTGTTAGTGACTGCATCATGGTAAGAAGGTTTTTGTCAAGCACCGATTAATTTTACTCAACCAGTTGCAGCTGACGCGATTGATTAAGGTCGACGGGCTTAACGCCTCTTGCGTCACAAGGCTACAACTAGCAGCCGTGGCGAACTCTATGTCTTCACACAATACACTAAATGGTCTATCTTGATCTGCAATTGCCAACACTAGTGATCGCATCGAAATTTACTTGATGATATCGAACGAATTATAAAAATCAACACCCCGACACCGCTTAAATTTTTCTGGACAGAACAAGAAATGCATGGTCATCTTTAGCGCAGATGTCCGGGTAAGCGTGCACGCACGTCTCTAGTTTAAGAGTATTATTTATGCCCTTGACATCAAATGGCACAGGATAGTCGAGAAAACCATTTCCATATATGAGTTATGGCGTACGTTCGCTCTATGCAAACGACGATTTACCCAATAAGTGACATTTCACTGGCTGTATTATATATTTCTTGAGGTTTGGGTTCGTGTGATACTTAAGCATAAGTGAAATTCATTTTTACGTGCCTTCGAATGACTCCCCTATCCGATATTCTCTCCATATCCCACAATATACAAAGAGATCGTCGAATTCAGTTTTGCGGATTGTAGCACCTTCTCAACCGATTTTCGACGTATGTTCTAGAAGTGGCAGGGCATTACTTAGTCGTAAAACCACCCCAAATCATCTCGCTGGGACTGTTCACTGCTATCTACATTATGCCAAGTTCACACAAAGAATTGGATTGAATCTTTGCATTACAAAATGATTAAGTAGGAAGTATTCTTTGAAAGCCATATATTATGACTTCCTTTTACGGTATGGTCGTCTGAGCCGATACCGTTGTAGCGTAAGAGTTGTTGAATGCACAAAAGATCCGTCATCTTTCTGTGAACTGTCGATAACAGTGTGTCGGTGCGCTTTGTTAAGTATGTTACAACCTGACATGACCTGCTGCTAAGCGATTGTTACAAAGCACGTTAATTGCAACAGTTTGTTTACGAGGCAGTGGTAACTGCTTCAAGGCATAGATCTCCGAACCGTGTTTCATGTTAGTTTCGTGACTAGTTCCCTCATCATGATTCAATTAGAAGTCAAGAATTAAGGGAATCGATCATTAAAATTTGATCAAAATGTTGTATATAATATATTATTTCGGGTACTGCCATAATTAAGACGTTTATCGCTCAACTCGATACGAATTGATCGAGTTAAACGATTCGCGTGTTAGTCTAGAAATTTTAGTACATGGACTAGCTTCTAAAAACCCGTTGGCTGTATGAAAAACCATGCTGATAAAATATATAAGATACTTGTTCTGCGACAAGTGCGCAGATCGACTTGACCTTACCACCACGCAGATCGCGCAAGAACCTTCTAGGATTAGCGTCGTTAATTGAGTAATCCCTGAAGATAGCTTCAAAGGCATTATCAGACGAAGTGTACTAACGCCTACACTTGATCCTTTTCACGCCAAAACATTCAACGTTTCGGCTTCCTCCCGAGATTTTATTACCCCAGGTTCCTGGGATCCTATTTCCTCTGGCCTATATGAAAATGTTTCTCGACTTCATCCGGATGTGGCGGTTCTGCAACGACAGCTAGGTAATAAATGGAAGACTTTTTGGTCGACCGTTTTTTTCATGATCTCCTCAAATAAGTTGAAATTGACTACCTTGTATGTTGTCCTCTATGCAAGAATCCATGTCCCGGATCTCTCAACATATGTAAGTGGCAAACTTTTGGTGCTGCTTTTATTTTGACACAACCGAAGTAAGAATTCTCCATAGCGTAGTGGTAAACTAAGCTGAGTCCTTGGCTTGTTTATTTTGAACACCAAGTATAAGTAAGGTTATCTCTCTTACTAGTAGAACAACGACACACTTGTAAACTCTCCAAGTCGTTTATTCTATAGTAATCTTAATAACAAGTGCCAGGCTTCTTCACGGATCGACAATGCGAGATGAAATATGGCTCAATACCAATGATCTATACTTTGTGGGAGTGACATCAAATTTGTGCTCCAATGTCAATACAATGCCCAAATATTGTTGTACAGTTCATCGCCTAATGCGTAATGAATCCCAAAACACGTTTGTTTACGATTAAGGATGCGGCTTTAGCAATGTATACCAACACCCTTGTAGGAGAGGTCTCGCGCTTATTAAATCCAAAGACTACAATTATTGAGATTGGCGCCGATTAAAATCTATAGGCGCCCCACAGTTTTCCGGTGCATTAATTGATTGAACTTTGTACAAGATGCTTTCTTATAAGGTGCCACATTTCACCTTAAAGAACAAAGTGACGAAAGACACCGTGTCTTTAAATTATTCTATATGTCAAGAAGCTGCAAACTCGCTTGTTTCAAATGGATCAGTATCTTACTCCGCTCCTACTGACCCCGACTGTTTTTGACATTCTGCAATGCTATTGCGACTTTGTAATAGCGTCAGGTCCAAGTCTCGGGTCCTTCTTGGCTAACAAACGGTCGTTGTGTGCTGTATTTACCCATCTATAGTTCATGACATTACATGTACATTCGTTCTGCCATGTTTTCTGACATCGATTGCATTTCTGCAAGCGTTTGTTTTCTCAAAAACATTTTCGTACACTATCCATATAGGAGTGGTCTTTCATTTTTAATCATCCAAACCTATGACGTCTCGAAGGATGATAGACACCTGAGTTGACGTGAGCATGTATGAGGATAAGTTCCCCCGCTTTTGCCACATATATTTTTTGTTGTAGTGTATCCAGGTTTATTGGGAACATATGAGTATCCACGGTTATATACAAACCATGCAGCTTGTGTTTATGAACCGGTTAAGTCGTGATGCACCTCGCAGGATGACGAATGTGCTGAGCGAAAGTGTGTACCTCACCCATGCCCTGTCTGAGTTTCATGAGGTCGGATCGAGCCCTCGACTCACCCCTCAGTGAATCAAACGCCTGTGTGAAACGTTTCTCGAAGAACTTTAAAGAACATGGGTCGTGCATCTTAAGCGTTAGGGCATAAGACTTGACACGTCCAGTCACTTTTGACTGGTAAAAAGTGACTCTAATCTCTTGTGAGTGGTACAAGAAATACTTAGGGCTCTGTCTAACTCAGCATTTTATATTTTAAAGAAAACTCTCCGTGACAAATTATGTACTTGGAGATGTCAATTCTACAATCGTTCTGGCTGACGTGCGTGTATCGACCCAGAAGCATCAACCTGGCTTGCTGCTGTATAAACAGCTCGAGATTTTCAGCACCCTGTTCTCTTATCAGGTTTCCTGTAATCATCGTGCTGGCATTAGGTGCCGCGACATGTGCGTATGGATAAGTCTGTTCATGTGTGTCAGAAAATGCTCTAAGCAGTACAACAATATCGTAAAAAAGTAAGTGCAAAATATATGCACACTGCATCTCAAGTGGTAATATAGGTAGAACTATTCCAGAGGTCACCGGATGGATAAACGGCTGCGGAAGTTACGATTTTAGGGTCCTGGCGTTTGGGGTTTACCAGCACTGTCCTGCTAGTCAGTGACGTTTTCCATTTTTGTCACACACAAAAATGAAGAGCTGTGTGCCACATGAAGAAACCGTAATGATTTAGGAACAGCGGCTTGATGGGACAGTCGGAACGAAGAATTGATGAGGTAAGATGAGCATCGACAATAGAAAAACTGCCATTAAAATGCAATTCACTTTTGATTTTGCTGCTTTAACCGATAACTATCTATTTTACATCATCTCTCCGCCAACATTATCGACACCTAGCTGGTAAAACAAGGTTACTTTGACCTGATCCTCATTAAATTTATTCTGTATGAACCTGGTTATTGCATCATGTTGCTCACATCCTTTCAAAGTAAATAACATGGCGTTGACGGCAGGTACGCCAACGGCCGTACTCATTCGCTCATTACCGCAACAATTTACTCCAATAAATGTTTGGAGGAGACTAGACGGGACAAAACTGGCTAAGGAAAGAGAGCTATACACAGTATAGCTAACCTAATCAACATAATGCGTCAAAACCTTTCCCATTGCATACAGACACAAATGTATCTATCTGTAAGTCATTCATCGTGCGCGTCCACTATAATTTGGGCGGTCTGGTTGATTGATAGTAATAGTTTATACCGACCAATGTGTAGGAATCGTCATATACTACCTTCTTAACTAGTTTTCACGAGTGTTATCTATAACATTAAGATTTGGATTGATCTTTGATTATCTCCATGTATTGGAACGGAATGCCTCGTTCTTATCATCTAGATTTTGTCCATTGTTATATGATCTTGGCAACCGCTGTATACAGCATGTTTTTCAGTCAAGCAATATGCTTACATGCACCCGGTCCAATGATTGTCTAATTTATACGGTTTGCCGCATCTCATACGTGATCACCTATACAGGTCAAAGCCTTGGCCCGTAATTTATCGTCCATCCTCACTCATCATGTCCATATTAGATAGATTGTGATCATTAGACAGACCTCGAAGTGCATCCGGTGCTCCAGGGCGTATGACGATTATATTGATGGTAGCACAAACGACCTACACTAATATTAGAATTACGATCAACTGTAATGACAGTGAAGATGGGTGCTTCAAGACCACCTCATGTAAACTGGCACGTGCAGAGAAAGGGCAGTTAAGTGAACGGAAGGAGCCTGGTGGAAGGAAAAAGATAAGCTGTCTTTATTACTTTAAAATAGTCTATAAATATATGATTGTAAAACTACCTGTCGCGGAATCAACGCACGAATATACATGCTGAGTGTTTCCTTAACACTCTCCGCGCGCGTCTGTCACTATTTGACGACATTATCGGCAGACTCAACGGCCTGTGTATTAATGACAAGTAATGTGCTGCGCGTTGTCTACGACCGTCAAAAGCGGTCTTGTTAGGTGTTATATTCTTTGACCAGTGCCTACAAAGATATTATTCTCGGATACATAGTGTTGTGTTTTCCGCTAAGAAACATTGACATCCACATTTAAGTTAACGAGTGCGTCGTGTAACAGGCTCATGGCGTTCCAGTAACCAGGTTCGCCTACCTTTGCGATCCATCCACCGTAAACGACACTCGGCCCAGTTGGTCTTCCGGCACAGAAATGACACCACCTTTTATTCAAGGTTCTCCGCCCCCCTATGTCCTCTTTTTCCTCCATGTCCGCTTCTTTCTTTGAGCGCATTGCAGTCCGTGCTGGTCTATTAATTACTCCACAATATGCTATATCCGCAGCTCCGCACAAACAGTTGGCCATACCTTTCGTCGGCAGCAATAGCAACGCAACCGCGAATCCTCGGTATGCAGATTGTTGTGATCCTCGGCTTGGCGAAACTCGACGCATAGTCCGTATGTGCAGCAACAACAACAATCTGCGTTCAGGTATCGTTTTTAGTGACGTTTCCTCCACTTTCTCCATGTATTGCATGTCGTCCGTCAGGAGACCCGCATACTCGTACTCGACATGGTATATGCGTGTGTTGATAGCGAAGCGAACGTTGAGTCGTCCGGCATCGCTATTGTACAGATCAGACCGCTAGAAACCTGCGTTACGCACCAACAATGAACACGCTATCGCAAAGGCGGCGAAGGCCTGGCACGATGGTCGTTAATGTTTTCGCTTCAACGCCGCGCCCTGTCCACGCCCCTGACTCTTGTCGCACCGTCTTAGACGGCTCCCACAGGGTCTGGTTCACTGCCGGCGCTCTCGTCGCACGCTTCCCACTCCTTTGTTCTGATTTGAGACTCGAAGCTGTATACTAAGCGCAGATATCGCACAGTACACTATCGATCTCGAGTCGCCACTGGAAGAACTACCTTCGGCACTTGCCCCCACGCAACGTCACCTTGAGCACCTCTATCGCCGTATGACGATACGCCGACTCATCGACGCTCATTGCCACCTACACGACGATCGCCTGGGGTCTCCAAGCTCTCCGTCGAGCCGTCAACGACTCAAAGGTGTGCTCGCAAGGGCTCGTGTAGCCCACCTGAGCCACGTCGTGTCTTGTGCCACGCACGAACACGATTGGCACGTCTTACAGCAGCTCATGGAGCAACAACGGGCAATGAGCGACCGCTCGTTGGTGATTGTACCAGCTTTTGGGCTGCACCCCTGGTGGGCACTAGACCTGACATCTAGAACGACAGACACCTTAGCGTCACTGCGCGACATGTTGACACTGTACCCAAGCGCAAGTGTATGTGCGACTAGTAATGTTGGTCACGCATCATGGACTTCAACGTGCGTTCTGTCGTCATGTTGGCAATCGTGTTGAACTGAATATGTCATGCAGGTGGGGGAAATCGGACTGTGTAAAAGCGCTCGAGGACAAACAGTGCCACTAGATGTGCAAGTGAAAGTGTTCCAAGCACAGCTGCAGCTGGCGGTGGAGCTAGAAAGAACCTGTGTGGTGCATTGCGTGGGCTACTACGGCAAGTTGCTAGAGGTCCTACTTGGAGCTACACCACAATTGCCCCCAGTTCTCGTGCTGCACTCCTACAGCGGATCGCCAGATATGATGCGATCTTTTCTTGCGCTACGCAATACCAGAGTCTTTATCTCGCTGAACGCCAAGCAGTTGACGGACCCGCGGATGAAAAAGGCCGCTACTTGTTGCAAGGAATCACCACTTGGGGCACTGCTGCTCGAAACTGACGCCCCGGATCAAGCACCTTCAGTGGAAATTGTAGAACAGGCGTTTACCCAGGCAGATGAAGGACCACTGGTGCTGCAAGAGGGCTCAGCAGGTGTCAACGAACCTGCGCTTGTCAAACTTGCGCTGCAAGGCGCGGCAAAGATCCGAGGCGTAACGCTGGACGAAGTAGCTGCAGCAGTGTATCGAAATTGCATGGACGCGTTTGGCCTTGACGAAGCGAAAGCACAGTGATATCCAACGACAAGCCCGGCAATGGTTCCAAGGAAAGAATTCAACAACCTATAGCACGTAATGTTCGGCGGGACGTCAATGTCTAATCTGGATAAGTCAACATTCTAGATTGAACCTTGAGATCCTGCCGTACTTCACGTGCCATGGACCACACACCAGCGTTCTTGTCAATTCTCAGTTGGGGTCTACGGCAATTAGTTTGAGGAAAAGTACCTCCGAGCTTCGGCAGACGCGAATTGGAACCGAAAAACCAGAGTCCATTACTCCGCTGCACGCTCGCTCGGAAAGACTCCGTTTGCTTTGGCTCGATATACTCCGTTTGCAACCGGCAGTGTCCACCTGCATGTCGTTCAAATTCAGCCCTGACAGACACTTAGTTGCAAGGAAATGGCTCCAGCTCTTGTCGTACCAAGCGCTTTTAATCCAGCGCACGGTAGACAGGTAAAAATGATACAGCTGTACCCGATGGACTGATGTCCTGGACAAGCGACAAGACTGCAGCTGGCAAGGTCGATTCATCAAAAGTCAATGACTGTGCACAAGTCGTGCGTTAGCCACATCAGTCTCACTACATGGTCGGTTGGTTACTTGATGTGCCCACACGATTACATCAAAATGTACCGGTCGCGGACATCGTTACTTGCGCTCTTCAGTAGATTTGCAGGGTCTCTAGCACCATCGACTATACGCTACAATTGTCCAGATGCTCATTTATGGCTCTCGGTGTGCAAAAAGCATGGTCAGTTCCTTGTTTTACATGTGTGCTTGTGATGGCTCGTGTGTTGTGCCTTTGCAGTCAGTCTTCAGCAAAGTCAATTCTCTGCACACGAATGGCGATGTAACTTTTGACGGGAGCAAAGCGATTGTACTGCACCACGAGATCAAGCGCTTCTCGGCCCCGTTTTCGGTCATCTTGTTTGCAGGACTTGTAGGCGATTGTGGTTCGGAAACTGTGGTCAAATTTAGATAATATTGCAGCCTTGAGATCTCCGACGCAGCGCACAGTTCTGCGTGTCGTCAAATCACTTGCGATCGTTTGCGCGTGCTTCGGCCAAGGCCGACGCCTCGAGATCAGCATATCCATGCAATCGTGTTTTCTTTCTGTCTGAAAATGGGTTGCTCACGCGAGGTCAAAGCAGTCGTACCGCAGCGTAGTTTTGCGTATTGTCTGCGCCCTTGTTTACGTGCCTTCACTGGAGCTCCATAGCGTAGTCGAGTGTCTTTATTCGCAACGAAGATTTCTCCACAATCATCTTACAATGCGCTCAGCAATTCTGGACGTCTCGCACGTGTATACCACATATCCCATGTAATAATGGGCTTCGAAGGCGTTCCAGTCGGGCGCCCTATTCAATTGCAAAAGAGCTTTCGCACTCAGTCAACCGCTCGTGCAGCACCGGCGGACTCGCAACGTAGTTGGCAGGATTCGGCATGGGGACGGTGCGGAGCAGATCGGACGACATCGTTGTGTGCATCGTAGTCTCGTTGAAATGTTTGTCGAGCGACAGTGACGAGGTGCAAGTCAGTCGGTGTACAACGATGAGCTGTCGAAGCACATCATTTCACCTGGATGAAATGCATCAGCTACATTGCCAATTCGAACTTCCGCTATCTGGATGCAGAAAATTGAGTTCCGTTGGGAGTGGTTGTGGTGGTGACCTGCAGAAGCAACAGTGACAGTGCGTCAGCATCATAACGCGTGATCGCAACAATTCGCCTGATTATTATCTGCCTTACCTGAAGTCCATCGCATGACACACCGGATCGTGGCATTTTTGGTAAAACACACGCTGATCGATGTCCACAATGTACATGACGTTGTTGCTCTTATGCGGTCGTCCAATATTCGCACACCAACGATTTCGCATCATGTGATATATGATCATCCACGGGTCCGGCGGGCTCGGAGTTTTGATTGCTGCAGACTGCTCTTGATCGAGCATTTCACAAGGCATAGCATTCGGTACATCCAAACTGCTGGGGTACAGCATCTGAACTGCACGGATTTCACCCTGAACCCCACCCGTAGTCGCTCGAGAACGAACGAAGGCATCTAGCGCGGGGTAAATAGAACTTTGGCACTCAACCGACGAGGTAGCGATACTCCTTGCACCCGAGGTAATCAAGTGTCGTCCAGAACGGGAGACTGCATGAGAAGACTTACAGCGGAGAAGACGGAAAGGCTTCGTCTGCTGCTCAAGTTTGACCGCTGTGAGATCTGGATATGGACACACTAGAGTGCTGAGAAACAATGCTTGGTCGAGCTCGGTGGATGGGAGTGATGCATTGAGTGGGCATAAGATCGCCTGCTTCTTATACTTCGACGAGCCCAGCACCCGAAACATGCGGTTTCGAGTGTACACACCGGTGTCAATGAAAAGCTGTTTTACGCCAACGGCGTCATCTTCAGACACACTGTTGACGAGAAATGGGGTCAACAACTGGCCGTAATGTGCCCCTCCGTTGGCGATGGAGCCCACGAGGTCGTTTACTAACTCACGCACGAACTGGCAAAACGAGAATACAAAAGAGCGGATGTCAGCTATCACCAGCATATCGTCAGCTTCATGACAACCATCTTACTGCTCCAGCGTGAGAGTTGTCTGCGAACAGGTCGTCATTTGGGAGGTGAAGCTACGCAGCAAAACGCGAATTAGCTGTGAGAGGTTAAATTTGCGAATGATTATCACGCATCACCTACGATGATGTGACGACTGAACTTGGCAGGTGTTGACGAGTCGAGTTGATATATATTTCGTTGGCAAACGTGGATGCCATACCTGCGCTATGGGATAGTATTAGCGTGTTTGTGGCTACTGGCACACCGTAGCGACTTACATATAACTGGAGTTGGAGCAACGATAAAAGCCTCGCCACAAGCGCGTCACCATCTGCTTGAGAATTAATGGCACGTTTAAACTCCAAGTCGAAGTAAAGACGGCAGGGGACACCCTCACGGATGACCTCGTAGACGTGCCGTTGGTTCACGTGGGTTTTGATGTAGCATTTCCAGAATTCAGTAAAACTGGCGACGAGAAAACGTCGCTTGCCATCTTTTGCACTCTCGTAAGAGAATACACGGGGCAAATGGTCCCTAAGATCGTGTTCAGTATTTCGCAATACACCACGAGTAGCGTATACACGGCGTCGAAGGGCCGCGACTTGATCCGCGAAATCAAACGCTTCTTGTTGCCGAGGGAACGACGATGAAATGGGCGCAGAGCCTTCAAGCTGGCACATCAGTGAATGCGATACTCTGAACTGCAGCTTTTGGTAGAACGATGACCAATTGCTATTCGACATGACAACATCTGAGACGTCTGCAGCTGTCGACTTTGCAATATTCGACCCGTAGAACCCTTCGGCGGACAGCGTTTTCCGTTGCTTTGCCACCTCACTTATCTTCAACCCAGCGACCCGACAATAGCCTATTTTTTGCTTCTTCACACAGTCCATGCCCAAACTCGATAGTTTAACGCTAGGAAACGATAAATGCAATGCAGCCAACAGCTTCTCTGCCCCTTCCGGATCGTAGCACGCACCAATGCCGTGGGTGGCCGTAAGCTGCGCTTTCCTCGCAGACGCCGATCTCAGCCAGCCAGTCTCCCGTACGTTACCAAAGAAGTACACTTGCTGCTGCTGTTTTTGATGTTGCTGTTGCTCATCGATGACGTCCAGTACCACGAGAACAGTCGACGTAAACGGCGACGACCTGGACAGAAAACAATCATTGTATAGTCCGCAAAATGGACACAACTCGAAGCTTGTTGGACACAGAACAACGACAAGTGGTCGAGCACACACACATGCACATACCTGTGTATGGAGAAGCAAGACAATGTATCGGTCGGCAGCAATATGGTGTACAGTGGCTGTACACCAGTACGAACCGCCCGAGCACGGACTAGATACAGACCTTCTTGAACAGGGCTTCTGTCAGCCACTGTAGCGACCTTCGGCTCGTTTTGTAGCCAGATCTGCACGCAGAAAGGAATGGCCTCCATCTCGTGCTCTTTTGCGGCCTCTATAGCGAGTAGGGGCACGTCCGCGGACCCGGTCCAGACACGACATGATTCGCTCTCGAACACTTGAAGCATTGAACGTTTCTGATGGGGCGTAATTCCATTGGACGAAATGTGTGTACAGCGACAGGCCGGGCGCTGATGACTTCCGTGGCGAAAACCCTCTGATAAGGGGTCCAGGGGCTCAGCTGCTGTCCCGCGTAATTGCGATTGCAGCCACAACGCTCCAGATTGGGTGTGTGGCCTAAGGCTTCCTGCGACTTGCATAGTGACAGGCGCCCGATTAAAGGGGGAATAGCGGGATAGTGACGTGCGGGTGGGGGGGGGAATCAGCTCTATTGACGCTCTTCAAACCCCTGGTTGACGACAGCGAATGACACAGGACAAAGCAGGCAAGTCGAACGACTTACCTGTTGCAGACAAGTCTCTAGACTCGAACTAGGCCGGTAAACAGAAGATGCTTATGAGCTACCAATTCCACGACCAGCACCACGACAGTGCTTGGCAAATGCACATGTATTGTCTGGATACGCGTGGTTGTGGCTGCAAACATAGAGCGCGTCCGCGGCAAGCACCTCGATAGTGCTGGGCAAAAGACAGATGTAAAGTCTTGTCACACATGATTACGGCTGCGTGCATGGCCGTGTGCGTGCGACGAGAAAACGCACAGCGATTTGTCACGCGCAGTCTGCTTGCAGAGAAATGAGGTTCAGTCCACCGATCAACAGACTGCTGGCATGCCAGACGCGATCGTGCCCCCTGGTTGCGCTTGTCGACTCGGAACGTCCTTCAATCGATCGTCTCATGGTGTTCAGGTGGCGGCAGCACAGTAAACGTCGATAGATTGTACTAGGTCGTTTTGCCACGAGACCGGAGCTTGACGCATAGGTCAAGAGAGTCTATATCTGCATCCATTGACGCGACTTCTGTGGTATGAGTCTCTCGAAGGAACAGCGAGAGTCAGACTTGTGCGAGGCCCTCGTTGTAAGTCACTGAAGCGCTCTGCTTTGCACGCTTGATGTCACCTATCAGTGTGTACAGACAGCAAGTTCCAGCGAACGATACAAACACGGGTAGCTCACGAAATGCACGAAGCGACACAAGCTCTCCCCTCTCTTTCATTCAGTAGCTTACGCTAAATACCCAAGTCATCTTGGCAGCTTAAGCTATTCAGCCACTAGCGCGTGTCGCCCGACCAGTCCCTCAGCACCCACAAGGCTGGCGCATAGCGTACTGCATGAAGTGTAGCAGCAACATGAACATCATGAGGGCGTTAAGGTTCCAATCTACGATTACACACACGGGGCAATTCAGTGAGTCAATACAGAGATTGAGAAAAAAAGAGAGAGAGAAAGTGAGAAAAGCGAGAGAATTCGAGAGGCAGCAATGTCACTGAGCGATCGCTATCGTTACGAACCACCAAACATGTCGTGCTGCGGCCCGTCCGCATTGGCCCCGTGCGGGTGGATGGACGCATCATTGTCGGCGTCCAGTGAGCGGTCGCGTTGCTGTGAGGTCGACGCGGAGCACGACGTCGTGAGCGACGCGTTTTTCTTCATTTGAACGAACTGAGAATGAGGTCTGACGAGTCAGCCCGAGTCTAAGTGTTTCGGTCACTATACTGAGGGGAATAGCGAGAGCTCGTGTCACTGAACCGAGTTACGTTTGAGATGATTTATTCTTCTACATGTCACTCAACCACTATTTGTGTTGCAGTAATCACTTCACTCTATGTTGGACGATCGATAATTGAAATTTTTGTGAGCGGGAGATGCACAAAATTTGCACCAAATAATTCCAAAAATAAATAGATGCATTGCACGATAAAAACAGGGTCAAAATATTACGAAGATAAAAGACGCACCAAAGATGTATACTACACCTTCAAACGTAACGCGTTTTGGATGGCAATGAGAAATACCGGTCTTGTCGTTGACCTTCTACAAATGTCGTAGCAGACTGACAAAGGTATTCGAAGCACAAAGGGATGGGGATGTCGTATCGGACATTCGTATCCATTTTGTCACCTAATTTACATCAAAAAGCTTTGACACGCAAGTGCCTCTCCCAGAGGCTACACAGACACTGTGGTGCGAACATCAGCATTCTTTCTCAGCGCATAGAGCCCTTCTTTGACAAAATATAGCTTTTTATCGTGCCATCGTGTTATGCAGCGTACGCATGTGTAAATAGATTCTTCACAGCAAAAATGCCGATATTGCACTTACCATCACATCTTTAAATGAATGTCTTCAGATCCACACAAACAACACTACCACCTGAAGCCGAACCATTGTAGCGACTCCATCGGCATTGTGGGATTTACCGACAAATGTTCCGCTTTATGTCTTCACCATCATCTGCAACACTCGCTGCAATAGCATCAAAAGTTCCTGTCACTTTCTGAGTATTTGTCTCTTTCTGCTGCCTTGTTTATCCGCGTCTAATACTTCCTTGACTCAATCGTAAATATCATCTTTCATTGCTTTGTATATGCGCCATATTGACATTTTACTCTCTCACCGCATACATGGTGTCAGCAGTACCCTCGAGGCGACGCTCTACTTCCGATGACGACAACCGGTGAAGATCTGCATTAAATATTAGGTGCAACGTGGAATATTAATCGAACAATCGCCACAAATTGTACTTGCGCTTAAAGCGTCATCTAACCTTTTCGTCTTGCAAAATTTCTGGCGTCAGACACAGAAGATAACAGTTCAAGTTTATGAATTAAAAGGGTATTTGAGAAATTATGCTTGATGAAAAGGTACGTGATTGATCCCAGACATGATCATATTCATCGTTTCGCTTACATTGTCCACGTGTCCTTTTACTTCTTTCGTTAATATATAAACTTGTAGATTTCATGAGCCTTAAGGGACCATTTTAATCGTGAGTACATCGTTGAAAGCTCGAATTTATTCTAGGTGCATAAATGTTTTTTAAACTTTCATGCATTATTCTTACGTCAACTTTGCAGGTTACTTCTTACATTTTTATAATCAAATGAGGTAGTTCTTCTCGTTCCTCTTTAAAAATTAGTCTTATCCTTTCAGTTCTCCTACAAAAGGAATACCCTAATCAACTAATCATGTTGTTGATCTTGGTATTCTCTTCAAGCAAAAGTAGCTTTAAAGAAGTCAAATTTGCCAAAAAAATATGGCACAAGTATTCAGATTACGACACACTATGTGTAAACCATATAATAAATGTATGCAGACCGAAAAGGATCATCTTCTACGTATATTGTCTAATTCGGGGAGAACCCGGGCGTGTCTAATCCGTACTTGAAATCTTACTATTCCGTACTTTAAACGCGTCAAACGATTGTCCAGACTAATGTCAGAATATTATCCGGATAAATGAAAGATTAAGTTCCAAATTTTAGCGCATTGCACACTCTAAAAACCGTCATAAAACGATCAAGAGACGAGCGCATGACGACAGAAGATTCTGACGTGATCAAAACACCGCCTCCGTCGTCCCTCTACAAGTTAAGGATCGATCTTATTCTACATCCCTCCGGAAGCCAGGATATGCAAGTCCCATCACATCAAGATCGATATATCTTCTGCAAAGGAAGATGCAATAAATAAGGTACACTATGGAGTAAAAATTACAATTTGGATTGCTTGCATTAATTATTGTGCTGTGGGTGCTGATACACATTCAGATACGACCTGAGGTACAGTAATTTGCAGGTTATGATTGCTTATATTTATACAACCTAATTGCTTAGCAGAAGTCGGAAGGGCCTAAGGTGACCAAGAGAGACGACGGGTCCTGATTCGTGTGGTACTGCATCATCTTCGACTGGAGTGGCTAGGTACAATATTTCTGCAGAGCCTAGTCGTTGAGAATCATAAATCTGATGCTGCTGGTCGTAGGTTCGTGGGAGCGAGCATATTGTAGATCCATTTATTGTCTTTGGCGGTAACTAGAGAACGAATCTTGATCGGAGTGAGAAAAGAGGTGTTTAGGCTACTGTTTGTATGTGTACGGCTGGTAATGTTGTTGGGGCTGAATGAGTTGTTTTTGCGGTTTAGGTCGATATTGTCAGTTACTCAGAGATCTAAGTATATGGTGTTGCCTCTGACGTACTTGTTCACTTGTAGATGACGGTATACTTGCAGAGGATCTGCTGGCGACTGGCGAAGGGTTTTCTTTTTTTGCGCTTAGGACAGGTAGTAATATTATTATGCGCATGCTCTTGACAACCACCACACTGACGATATCGTCTAATTTTTTTAAGGCGGTCCTCTTCAATCTCCGTAGACGTTAACACTTTACGTTTCGCATGAGGTCGTTGAGACATCGGAGCTTGAAAGGGTGGTAGAATCATTGGACAAATTGCTTCATTCTCAAAGAAACCAGTATGACTCTGTGATATGTTCTGCGCCAATTTTGGTGCCGCATCGGATGAGCTCAAGTAAGGGATGTGAGCAAAAGAGGCCGTATTTTTTCTAGTAAATATCGTAACACACGGGCGAATTGTGATCGTCGCCAGCCTGCATATCTTTCTTTCAATCAATTTTGGCAAGTTCGATCTATTTATGCAGTAGACTCGACGCGGTAATCGAGACAAGACGATCAAGTTCACTTAGTAATGGGTAAGAGGCTGTTCGTCTTGATTTGAGCTCTTGCTCACGCGCTTTTCTTGCACCATTTAAGTAGCCCTCGGCACGCTGCTTCAGTTGTAGGTAAATTGAAAAATAGATATTGGTCAGCGATTCCCAGAAATTCTTTCAGACAGCGGTGTGCACTCTCGAGCCGTGAGGTGTGTCGATATTCAAGACGCAAGACATCTAAGATCCATGGTTCACGAAATCGCTCTTTGGTGTGTCAAGCCATTGATGTTGAATGTAGGCTGCCACTCAAACCGAAATTATTGACTTATTGTCGTTCCATTCGTGTTTGAAGACTTCTTCAGAACGCGACATAAGTTAAAGGGTAAAGTCCGTCTTTGAATACCGTCTTAGGTCAATATATTCTCATCATCCTGGTCTGTGACATGACAAAGGTTTGTGGTGTGCCGCGATATTTATGACCATGTACCAAACACATAGCATGTGGATGGATTGAGTTTTCGGAAAATGTCGTCAATAGCGTTAATTTAATGCTTGCTACGCGTCCATACGAATAGCGCTGGGCTCCAAAATTACTCCAAAGTCCAGGCATGCATGTAGCACCCACTTGTAATCGGCTTTGAGCGTGAAACTCATGAAAAAGTAGGCCAGAATGTACTTTTTGTTCGAATTAGTACTGGTAACGATGTGGGGCATCTTTATGCCATATTGGTTTGATCGCTAAGTACAGTCCATATGAACAACATGATTTGTTTGCTCATGTCGTGATATCTTTGGAAATGCGTTGAGAATAAATGTATATGCGTACGATAATGTTGTTCGTCTATCTTGGCACAATGCATAGCTCCATCTGTTACAATCTTGCGCATCAAGGCGGTCATTTCATCCTATCGTTAGAGTTTATCTATTTTGTGCTGAACGATCTTATTAAAGATATTCTTTGAAACAAGCTTACATTTGAAAATAACACCTTTTTAGGCCGTCAACAATGTTGTTTGCTTTTGTTCCCCACTACAGATACCCGTGTAAAAAACGTTGGACATCAACATCGAACGACTTGCGGGCCACAGAAAATATTCTTACATCCACTGTCGGGTTGTGTTTGTGAGAAAGATTGACAAGCTTTACGGTTATTTGATCTATGCAGATTCGCGCCGAACTTGGGCCTTCCAGACACACTCGTTGAGTTGGATGGGTTTCCTTGCGCTCTGGAGCAGTAGCAAAATTTCTGCTGTCATACTTGCCTTCGAGTGCACAGAGGAAGTCTTGGTTAAACCACCGGTCTTTTTGTGGGCATACTTGTTTTTGCCGTTGACTGCAAACCCGTAAGATGCTGTACATTTTTTTGAATCCATCCGAATTCTCTAAAACCTATCAACCTGTTGTCCTTCGAAATGGGTTAAACATACATCAAAGTCAGAGTTGTATTCCACTTCGTTGCCATCGGGATGGTCGAATTTACAAACACACTTTCCTCCTGCATCACAAATTTTGTCACCGTCATGACTTTGATCGACTACATGCGTTTCTATAATGTCTCTGGTCGAACGCACTAGTAGTGACGAATCTACTTTCTATAAGAACACGATCAAGGGCAGCGCAAGCAAGAGAGTAACGTTTGTCGACATTTTGGAGTAGTGGATGAGTGGAAATGGATGTGGTGTATTGAGCTTTATACTATCTTAAAATACAAGTGAGTTTGAAAAATTGGTCGTTCACAAATTAGAACCTTTCAAAAACGCTCCATGAACTCCTCAACTTTAACCCCCTTTTCTAAAGCATGACAAGACATCCTTTTTTAGAACCAAATTATTTGTCCGACGAGTAATTTGATTTTTGTTCAGACATCCGTTTGACGCGTTTGAATTACGAAAGAGTACAATTTGAATTACGATTTAGACAGGCCCGAACAACCTCTCGAGCTCGCGTATTGTACAGCGCCTCTAGTCAATAAAATTTAACACGATTTTTACTAAAACCTGTCCCTTTACATCGACGAATCTTCAGCTTAAAATGTACACATCTATTGCTGCCGTGATCGTTGTGATATGTGTAAAGCTATTGATACTGTTCATGTGCTGACACTTGTAGGTATTGTTGACAGATACCGGCTGATAGAGGCTCCTCATCAACACGAAGTGTGGTAATTCACT
Source organism: Hyaloperonospora brassicae (assembly GCA_947650285.1). Taxonomy (NCBI): domain Eukaryota; phylum Oomycota; class Peronosporomycetes; order Peronosporales; family Peronosporaceae; genus Hyaloperonospora; species Hyaloperonospora brassicae. Next base: position 46,015 of record CANTFL010000137.1, read on the forward strand.
TGGAGTCCAATGGAAACGTACTGTGGTGGGCCTCAATGGCAAATTTAATATACCTTTAACGGAAGGCATGTCAGGTATGACTCTTTCAAGGCGACGAAAAGATGAATGTGACCTTTAGTACAGCATGGAATCAATCATACATTTTCTCTTTCATTTTCAATCATCGCAAGACTCATTTTACAAAATTAAGGTGCGCCGGAAAGTTCGAAATTTGCACACAAAAAGTATATCGGTCATATATATCTAGCGCCAAGCCAGATCTAGACTAGTTAGATCCTCGTGAAACGGTAGTACGCCTTCGACAAATATAAGCAGGAAAAGAGGCTTATGTGTTATCTTTACATCATCGATACATTATACTAAAATACACAGCAATTAATACGTGAATCTGATGCTGACACTTGTCGTTAAAGGTCATCGAATGCGGTGCTTTGTATCAACTACTAGATGCATGAAAACTTAGCCAATTTGATTTTGAGTTGAATCAGTAATGTCATGACTAAAAAATTAGTTATGAAGGTTATCTAGATGAGGGCACAAAAGAGACCAGAAAAATTAGATTTGTGATCGATGTTGAATAAGCTGTACGAAAAAAACAAATATGAAATTAGTAGCGAATGTCGCTTCTAGTACTAAAGTCTTCGTCACACTGTGGTGAGGACGCTTTTCGTGTTCTAAGATTTGCATTAAAGGCTGTGCGCCTCATTAGAGATTACGATTATAGAATTAATGACCTCTGCTTAAGATTTCACAAGTGATTGCCGATTAAAAAATTTGATCGAGACCTCGACGGTACAAGTATCCGCTGCCAGCGCGGCTCGTTCTTCACCAATTCGACGTAGCGCATGTTGAGCCGATATAACATACCATACCTTTTATTCGTCACGCAGCATAGACGATAAGTCAAAGACCAGTAAGACGCGATAGGTCAAAATTATTACAAATAGATGCGGATTGGCCATACGCGGTCTACAACTGAGAGGCGCGTGAACGGTAAAACTCGATTATAGATCTATTACATTATATCGCAGAAGACTGGTTGCATGTACCTCACGTGGAAGCTCTTCATCAATTTGATGGCAAATAGAGTTGGCGTATTACATGACTACAATAAAGATAAAGGTAGTATTACCACAACAGCCGTCTCTCCGCACAGACGAATGACGAAACCATGGATATCTGCAATGACATAGTTTTAATTGTCTATTCAGAAGTAAAACCATAAAGTTATCCACAAAAGAATGATAAAACAAAATGACTACAAATATGCATATTAAAAAAAATCGCTCTAAACCTATTGCAGAATTTGTGGTATGTAGTAACAAATTATAAATAATATTAAAATACTGTCTGCAATTGTTAGTCATTTAAATGATAGATCAGAACGCCTACCAGCAAACATATAAGTATCTTTTTTTAAAAATTAGCCTTTATGTTTGTAAATTCTTTGTAAATAGCCTGTAATGGCCAAGTTATTCGATTAGCAGTCGCGAAAAATGATTAAACAATATTTTTTCTACAAATGTCCAACTTGAACATGTCAGTTTATTTTTAAATATGGAACAAGTTCGATGAAAACAATAGTTTTTGTTGTTATGTTCAGGGTAAAAGTTTATATAATACAATTCGAGATGTTTGAGCCGATAATAATAGTATTGAAATATTGCAATGTAACGCTTTTGTGTAAAAACATATGTTGCTGTAATTAGAAACATGTGCAAATCTTGAAACAATAGGTCACGTTTAATATAATTATAGGTGTTCATTTTTTATAACGAGACATGATAATGTAGAGCTAAGCATGATGCCGAGTATCTTATCTCTGCGGAAGAACGAAGGAGTGACCAAGCACATCACAAATTTAAAGTCAAGTGTCGTGATAGATTTATAACTGTAGAATTTAACAAGGCCTTCAGTAACGAGATCGAGTCTTACTTGTGTACCTAATGCACACTATAGGGACAGATAGTTGGGTGGTGCAGGACCAGGATAAAGAACACAAATTTAGGAGCTCGATTTAACAATACTGTAGTCGACTAGAAGTAAATCATTTTCGTGACAGGGTGCATATACATGTATAAGTAGAGTCTATTGGTGCTAGCTTCTTTTCATGAGTGAGTACGGTTGACGATATAGGCGGAATTTAACAAATTATTAGCGGTGTGACGTACCATATTTGCTACAACATGAATAAGCTTAAATCTTTCTATGAACCATACGGAAAGCAAGGAGACCGCTGCTGATTGCAACAAGGGAGCGACCAAGGGCATCATAAACATTCGTAAACACGTGGTTCTGCACAACTTGAAGAGTCATAAGGCCTATCTATGAAGCGCATCCTAAGCTTCGAGAATGAGAAGAACTCAAATGGATCTTCAAACCATTAACAAGAGAGGTCATATATAACTGCATTGCTGCAAGTATGAGATTCACGTGACTCGTTATAAATCGAAGGAGTGGTGATGACGGTAGAGCTCGTGAATAGGCTGTGGTGACTTCGATCATCGTTACAATCTACAAATGCTGCGTCGCGACTGCGATTCGAGACCCATCATACGCGAGTGCGTCATGCACCAGTCGACTTTCTCTGTAAGATTAATATAGCCATCAAAATTCAAGGATGCTAAAATACCAAATGTCAGATAATACATATGTATCACGTGGTTTTTAAGATGTTGATGATTGATATGTTTTTTTACATATGAACCACAACAAGCGCCAACACAACCTACTTAAACCACACTACAAGATAGATTGACGATGTAACGAGGATTATACGTCGGTATATAACCGATATAGCATGTGTGGTATACACCTGAAATGACATCCGTTGAAAATGACATAAGAAAGTTTGTGCCTTTGTTGGGGCTGAAATGTGCCAGCCACCCGATAAAAGGTCATAAAATCTAGGTACGTTCAAGCTAAGGTGTCTTTTCACATAACAACACATATATATTAGTTCCCCATTTGATCTATGAGAGACACGTGACGTGATAGGCGTCTCAAATCTTGACAAAGTAGTCAAGACTTACTAAAGCTTAGACTATGAGCCCACTGTTCTATTGATTCGTTGAATCGTTTCTTGCCTTCAAAAAGAAATATATGATTTAGTGCTTATTGATATGTAGAGTCGAGTTCTGATATAGAACTAAGTTGCTCATTAAGTAGAAAGCCTTCCTGTGGCTAGGAGCTACAATAGCTCCGCTACAGATGGTCTCATAAAAGCAGACTCATTGGTAGCAGCAGGTACCTGCTTCTTCATAATAAATCAGTAGAAATATGAAGATTCTTTGTTTGTACAGTACTTTACACGGTCAAAAGTGATCATTGAAGTACACCATGGCGATTCAGACGTATTATGTATGACAGGTCAAGCTTGTTCGGCACGATGGAGCTCGTGGATCTACTGCATCTGCAATTAAATAAAAATTTTCGAGGACCAACAAATTTGAAATCATGGAACCATTCTTATGATCGCAACAGGCATTATTCGTGCCAGACCTAGCAATTGGGCGACACAGAATCGCGTCATATTTCATATGTCAACTCAAACGAGAAGAGATAGATGAACATACTGTAGCTAAGCTGCAATATGTCTTTTCCAGAGGCAGGCTTTCTGCTAAACGAGCAACCAAGATATTTGTTATTCTTCGACTCTACAAGTCAACAAGCTCATAAGCTTACTGTTTTTGTTATCGTGGAGTTACGATCCAACAAATTTTGAAGCACAACGTGCTCAAGAGTCTAAACCTTTTAAAAAGCTTGACTAATCTTACAAGATCTGATACGCCTCAGTAAAGAGCATATCTTTTGCAAATCAGAAGATTGAAGTGTGTTTACTTACAAAAAATAGCGGCATTCACTCACCTTCAATTGCTGATGGCAAGATTTTCCTCTTTGCTAGAGTATAATGCATTAGGTATATAATGTACCTGAAACGACACTGATTTAAATGAGTGGAGCATCACACTGTACGCATACCTATACCGTGTAATACCACCAGTTGTGTAAAACCGTCACACATATCGTATTTAGATTGTCTGAATTCGCCTAATTGTCCAGGTCTTACTATATTCGTAATTGCTAATGACAGCATATATGTTTGAAGCACATACGAGTTGTGGAAGTCAGTTAGCCGATCAGAATATAAAACTGACTCACGTAAAGACCTAGGGCTCGCAAGAAATGATTATAGAACACGCGGTGATATAATTATTCTTTGGCTAAGACATCGAGAATGGGCAAGTGGTAATTACTACAAAAAATTAGCTTTGACTAATTAGCAATTGGTTTTCAATATAGGTTCCACAAATAAAAGAAAACGTTTCACTAAAATCTGTAGCCCTAAAGTTCGACGGCAAACGTCCTCGTACTCATACAAGGCGAGAGGAAATTGCAAAAGTCGCTCTATCAATACAATTACAGTATCTCCAAGTTTACTTCCAGTCTATCGAACGAATTACGACGGACCATCATGAGAAAATTTCCTCTTGGTCTTTTTTGCCCGATGCCGTACGAATTAATTTTCTTCGTTCTACGTTGATAAAAGGATGATTGAGTGCATGATTGTACTCGGATAAAAGGAATACCTACGAAGAAAGAGAAAGCGTATCTACGCGTCAAATATATAAATGATCAAGGTGGATTCGGTCAAAGGCTGTAATGGGCCACGTTTCTTAACAAAAAAGTTAAGCCCTTGTATCGATTATTTACAAGAGGTTGCTCTACCAAACCTCACATACGCGGTACGTTCAGAGGAATCAAACTGTCTGAGCAATAAATTGCTTTAAAGAGATGGATCGTAAAACTGAATGTTTCGATAATATCCTACCCCAACAATGTATCTTCTTGATCTTATTTAAGCTACGTTAACGTACATGCTTCCAATGTAAAATCACGGTATTAACCAATGGCGCGCATCCAGCAATGCTTGGTGAATTTTACTTAGTTAATGACATGACCTATATCAAATATCTGCGAAGAAAATACGAATCGTACCTCAAAGTTCGTATTCCATCTATATTGGCTCACAAAAGTACTATTCGGATAGCTGATATATATATACCTTTGACATTATCCATGCCAATGACATGTAACAGTCTGACCCGTTCCACTTTTAGCCCCCAGTAATTCCGTCTATCCTCAAAGCATTCATTACTCCGGTTCATGGCTGATATAATCGGTCGTCAAGATTTTGCAGAGCTCCTCGCTACTCTTCATAATACGAATAATTTTTGGGGATTTGAAGAACGTGAAATATGAATGAAAATATATGGAAGTAAACGTCACGCTGGTCGAAAAAAAACACATAATACAATTTAGTATAGAGTAACATTTGAAGTACTAATCGTGTGGGAAGAATAACAGTATTATGGTAGTAATCGATTTCTTGGAGATCAGTTCAATTCTAATCTATTGGCTTTCCCGAAAAACGATGCGACGGTACTTTTGCTCATTGGTATGCCTGATTGAAATATGAGCAGCAGCCCACGTCTACGAATTAGACGAAATTTAAGCCCAGGTAATTTCTCTGTCTGTTATGAATTGTCTTTATTGTGTAGCAGTGTAACTGGTAAAGTATAGTGAAGGAAGGTGTTTAGATCGTGAAAAATGTATCGAACAGTTCGACTTCATTATTGCAAGCTGTGACGTCTTAGGTTTTTTTTGCTATCACGCGAATCTGAATTTACCTTCTTACCCAACAAAAGTGTCAATAAATACTCCACAGAAAATTATAGCGGTAGGCTTTACGCCTGGCTCCATACCGCTACACCATTTAATATATTCTTCAAGAAGAGATTGTGATCGCACATGGTGTTGGTAATAATTAAAATACTTCATTTCCACGTAGCAAAACCTAGAAAGCTGTGTCACAGTAATCGTGTATGCAATTCATATCTGAAGATGTATCTCCGACGCTTAGCGAGGTAGCGACAGTTCAGCACTTAAAATACTTAGAATAGGGCCGTTGCGTAATAAATCACCGATAAAGCTAGATGTAAAATCTGGCTTCTATTTTTCGCGGAGGGTGTTGTTGACGAGTCTTTGTTATGATATAGTGGTAAGTAGTCCACACAACATTGTCTCAGAAGAGCCACATGCGACTGTTTGCTGGTAGTGTGTCATCAGCGACCGCAATGTTGATATACAGAGCGCGACGGCTGAAGACTTTTGTCAACAGGACAACGCACAGAGTCATAGTATAAGATCAGTAACAGTTTCACATAGGAACTTAAACTAAGTGTTTAGCTTGTTTTCAAAGGTTTCTCATAGGTTATGAGCTTGAAACGCCTAAGCTCTCTGCGTGCAATAAAGGCGCACCTGCAACATTGGGCGACCGCTATACAGGTCGGCGTGTCAATACATTTTGATTATGCAGAGGTAGGTAGCTTGGGGTGGTTGATGACACCAAAAACGTGGTATTACGATTCTCGAGGCATTGACTTCCTCGAAAGATTGCATGGATCGTCTTTTGATTTCGCATGTAAATCGAGAGGAGACAGAGTGCATGAAGGGACTTCAAGAGACTGTTGGTTTCCACATAAGTGTTTCGAAGAAATTTTGTGCCGTCACGAATGAAGATTAATGCACTCCTGCACACACTTATCCCGTGCGAGCTTCTGTGAATAGTTATCTGCTGTGGCAGAACTCTATGTATTAGCAGCATCAAAATTATCTGTCATGAGGCAAGACACGAATCACTACTAGACGTGCGCAATGGGTAGTGAGCAGACTCCACCATGCATTCTTCTTTCTAAATATAAGTAAGTGGGGCATTTTCAGATACGTGTACGACGTGCTATATCCTATCGCTTGGCGACACCGATACCGTGGCGACTACTACATTATATACTTGGTATAATCAGTCCTCGTTCACCACAGCGCCGTCGCGCAGAATCTTATTTCTAGATGGTCAGGTTCTTTGATGTCAACACAGGGTCTTGTAATACGTGGTGTTCGGCGTGAGAGGTCTTTATCCAGTGGTTGACATCATTGTCAAGGAATGTAGTAGCCTCCCTGGCCGTGCCTCGTTCTGAGGAAGTAGACCTTAAAAAGAAACTTCTCTGTTCACCGAATTATTCGCTAGGCGATCCGCCATTTTGATGTGGGTGTGAAGTAATGTGCACGAATGAGGCATCGAAATCGTTTGCTATGAATCGAGCCCATCAAAATATACGCAGAAACCGTGTCGTTCGAGGATCGTGTCGCGTTTGATAGAAGCTGAGAACGCACTGAATCACTGTTTATCAATGACATGCAGGGGTGAGCATTCTCTTTCCTTTGCTTTTTAAGATGGTGTACGAGCCTTCAATAAGTCGCAACATTGTTAGTGGTATTTGCAGAGCCATAAGCCATGATTGGTACCCAAATGAGGCATAAGGCGTGCGTCGGAATGTGGAGCTGGACAATGGAGAATCCATCTCCCCCTCCCTGGACTTGAATTTTCTCGGAATCCTCCGTCGAAAAATAGGAGGTACAGCAACCCTGGGCATCCTTTTAGATTCAGCGTGTGAAACGAAGGCGGTTCATCATAGCGCGGGAGAGTATTATCCAAAGTCGACCTTAATTGCTCAAAGTGTTGCCCGTCTACCTCCATGTACGTATGTTATGTCGATCTACGAAACCTTCTGACCGACCGTCAAAAGAGGGTCTTAATTCCAGCTGTGTGCAACTCTTGTGACAAAGACCATTCATCCATGAGGCGGAGACGCTCTACCCCGATGACATTAAGTGTCGTAGATAAGACAAAACGCTGCAGTATTCGAGCTACCGGGATGGCCACATACTGAGCTGTCGACGAATCTATCTCTGGGTCGAAAAATTGCTTACTAGCATTTTAGTCAGTTTTCGGGATACCTGGGAGGTCTTGACCGAACCTCAGACGTTTATGTCAGCCTCGGGGAAAGAGCCTAGCCATCGCCATCGATTCATCAAAAACATCTAGTGGCGCACGCACTCAGGCACGTCCAAAATACATGGCTTGCCATTAATTGAACAGCAGACGATCACTCAGATACGGGACACAACAGAAATTTGGGTAGACCAATTTCAGAGCAAGAAGATGTTGCTCTTTAGACGCTACAGCGTCTAAGCGCTGGTAATAGAGAATCCCCTTGTCCGCCGGATTTATCTCCAAGTGATCAACAGTGTACCCTCAAAAATTACTTAAAATCCCGACTTCGCCCCACTTGCAATAGAGGTCTCGCTCCTTCAGCACGACGACGCCGGGAATTATGATGTCCAAGGTTTATGATGTAGGACCGCTATAGTCTAAGTCCAGCCCAAATGTGTACAACGTGCGTGAATGCCGGATGCGCGCGAAAGAGGACAGGAGTCCCATGTATATAGACGCGGCTATCTCCCATGCCGACATCGAGGAGACTGATTTCACTTCGCCTTTATGTCCGTATCAAAATAATTCAGCGATCTTTTTTGTCACTATCGAGAATCCAGTCATGAAAATGGTGCACCTTCGTCGAGTAAGCAATCAATGACCCCGGCTAAAATCCCGATGGACCAGTGACGGTAAAATGTATCGAAGACCCAAAACGACTCCTCTTCGTTATGTGTTGTTCGCCGTGACACGCGTAGGCGAAAACACCACAATGCCACGCTGAACAGTCGCTTGATCCACTTAGTTGCCAAGGATGCTCCCCCTCTTTCAAAATCATATCCGTTTAAGCTATGTACCTGAACCCGTCGATCTCTACCCCACTACATATCCTCGAGCGTGGCGCAGACCAGACACCTGTGTTCAATCGCCCGGATGCCGCTACTTCAGATCTCATCGCGGCACGTAGTTTTTCATCCAGTGCCCGGCAAACATCGATTATGACACTACTGTCGTCAGTCTAGGCAACCCTGGCTCTCGGTGTGAACGAGGCAGCTCGTAGGTAGACCTGCTCGACGTCATCTTGACGGGTATGCTGAACTGCTAAAATTTCAGCAATTTTGGAGCCAGTTAACCATAGAATCGCTCGATATCAAGGATGAGTGTCGTCTGTCCAAAAAGGCTTGATACCAGCCAGACCCGACTCATGAGAGCACCATAGGGATTCAATAAGTAGTAAGTTTTGTGAAGCATCAGCAGCTGTCCACTGTCCAAAACTGTCGACGTCATGGTCATCAGTTCCGGTTTGATACAAGGCACCGTTTGACTGGTAGTAGACGACATCTACGCATGCTCGCGCTTTTCTGTCTCCGCGCAACCTTCGATTTTCCCAGCGCTGCAAAAGTTTTCCGTGTCCAAGCCCTTCTCGCTCGTCATTTTTAGCCAATGTGTGGTTGAGGGGTGATCACAAAAGCTCGTGTGATCACAACTGTCTACTGTCGCCCTGACGACCGACTGTCGGATGGAATGCTCCGATTCAGTGTTCGGTGTTGTCTTGCTCACCTTGTGTACCCGTCGGTGGGGCGCGTTGCACAGTTCCAGGTAGAATCGTTTCAATGGAAAACTTGACTATGTTTGCGATGGGTTCGAGGTTCGATCTCGGTGTGAAAATCTTCACATAGCGATCGGGGTCGACGTGATCTCACGAAAAAATTTACGGGATCACTTCTATACTTTGGGGTACTCGATATGAGTCACCCTGATCTGTAACAGACCGCCTCGTCCAAAGTAGATTCTTGATTTGCTAGCCTTCTGACCACTTGAGCTGTCACGAGATCTTGAGTCTTCAACCAAAAAGGGTTTTCTGCGTCCAGTCGCAGTTGGGGTGTTGTTTGATTGTCCTTGATCCATGGCCAGACAACTGAGGGATATCACTTGATTAAAGTATGTAACTTTACTTGACGTCGGGTGGCCAATGATCCACCCGGAGGTAAAGTCGACACGTTATCCGTAGAAGCAAATTCAACTTTGTTTAATGTAACCAATCAAACCTGACAACCTTATCCCTATCCCCATGTCCTAGACATCACATGGCATAAATCGCTCTCTTCAGAGAGTCGCACCCTTGCACTTGTGTGGTACACACCTGATATACTTGTCCGATCGCAGTCGTCTTTCTGGTCGCCGATCATGTGATGGAACCCACGCTAGCTCGATCGCGATCAGATACCCGGTCACCGATCGCGATCAGATACCCGGTCACCGATCACGATCTCGATCGCCTTGCTGACCGCGGATCGACTACGTAATCGTCCCCTTGACAGTAATTAAAGCTCCACGACTCGTATCCTTCTCACAGTCTAATCGCTTAGATGCTTCTCTCCGTCGACGCACCTAAGCTGATGTCGCGGATTCGGTACAGATAATCGACAGGTCGGCGCCGACCGAGAAGGAGTCTGATACTTAAAAGGATGCTGCCCTCAAGACCACCAAGCTCATTCTACTTGCTTCACAAGTACATTTATTCCTTGTACGCGTCCGCGGCACAATCCGCTCGACATCGTGATGAATGTCTTGGATCTACTGAGCGATTGTTGGTTACCCCAAAGGCTCACTTTTTCAACCGAGACCGGCAGATTGCCCAGCCAAAGCGCCAACTTGCCGATGCGAAAATCCGTCATATTACGGTCCAAATCATCGTGACCACTTACTTTCGACATCTCCGAGAAGCCTCCGCCACCTTGTGCACCGGAGATGCACAAGCGCTCCAAATTTCTCACGGCACCATTAGCCGCCAGCAACTTGTCATCCGGCAACGGAAGGCACATCCTCCGTCGCGGCAGCATTCGGCGCCTGTTATACCCTCACTCAGATGTGGCTACTGCAGTTAGTATTGACGTTACTGGGATGGCTTCGCACGACATGGACTTGAATTAGCGCTTGTGTCGTCTTCTCGCCACTGTGGTCCCTGACGTGATTTATCTTGTCGGGTTGTCGACGTTTTGAAAAATGGTTTTACGTCTCGAGTCTACCGCTTCTTCTTCTTGAATGTTTACCACGACAATTATTAGCGCTGCCTTGATAGACCCAACTGGTCCAGTCGCTTCGTTGACATCACCGGGCTCCGTTGGATTCGCGACGGTCAACTTTTAGCCTGTGTCAGCTTCGTATACCCTTACACTCGGCGAGGATACTTCTGCGGCTTCTGTCTCGGCCTCCTGTGCCCACGAAATTGCATCAACGACAATGAACTTGGGATCTCCAAGCGTTCCTACGGTCGTCAACTACGTATCTGCACCGTGTACAGCTTCCACCACTTCGACGACGAGTAATTGCGTGAGCTGCGTGTCATCCCTGGCTTCTCTCAGCACTGTAAGTCCGGTCGTCACACCCACGCTGGTGTTTTCTATAGTGTCCGGCAAGTATCGATGGTACATTTTCATCGTAGACGTGTGAAATGTTCGTGTCTTCATCCAGATCTACGAGGTCCTTCACCGGCTCTACCTCCTCGATAAGCTTGTCTCCAGCATCTCTTGAATTGTTAGCGGCGTCATCTGCGACATCTACATTAGCCGCCGGCTCGTCGTCATCGACAACTTTTCTCCAGTATTCCGGTTTTGTCTCGGCGAACGTTCTCCGTTGATGCTTCCTCCGCCTATTGCTTCCACTCAACCGGCTTCACCCGTATCCATTTCGCCACCTGAATCGCGTCTTAAGACGGGCTCCGGGCGCACCAGTACTGGCAAGGGATCTGTTGCACCCAAGACGAAATCCAAAACTCGAAGAGCTTCATCCAAAAGACGCCGATCAACACCAATCCGTCCTCGGCTGAATCGTTTCAGGCTCCATCACGGATGATGACACGTCGATCTTCACGTCCCAAGCCTGGATCGGCGATTGGGGCATTTGTGCCCTTGTCAATCCCAACCTCGATGTCGACCATAAATTATGTCTATTCGATGGATGCAGCTGCCTCTGCGAGTGGAACAACTGCCAAACCAGGCCCTTTTCAATCGCCGTACGTCGCTGCTGCTGCTGCTGCCGTTGTTGTTCCTGTAGTTGCTTCGACTGTCGGCTCCCTCGCATTTCCGTCGACTACAGGGAGTAGATCTCCCAAGACTTTATACCAGCGAGTTACGAACCCGCTCTCTTCGCCAACGCCGCATTTCGCTTTGTGTGAGCAAGTTCAGTTATGTGTTGGCCAATAATCGCACTCCTCGCGCTCGTTATCGCTTTACTGGCACGATCCTTTGGGAGCCATACCCAAATCTGTCGTAGAAAAGGAAGGATATTCCGGGTCCTGCAACTTACGCCGTAAGAAGTCAGTGTTCATTGCTTCTGCATCCATGTCGACTCTCTACTCGTTTCCCGAAATAAATAGTTTCGCATTTGTTGCTTCTGTGTACTTCATGTCGACGGGCGCTGAACTCTGGAGCCTCTGACCTTATCATATCATCTGCTTCGGTCTCGTGCGAATCAGGTATTTGATCTCGACTCTCGTTCCGCTCCCGCCATGTCTGCAAGTCGGGTCTCCCCGTTCTACCACTTCGATTCCGCCCGCGGTTGGTCGCGTATCGTGTCAGCTCAATCTCCTATTCGGCGGATAGAGAAAGGATCGAAATCGTTTGTCACTCCCACTACGGTTTCTCTCGCTGGAATATAAGCGTTTTGCAACCGTGTGCAACCCGTCGCACCCTTACCAGCGCACACTAAGCCTTGTTTTCTGCAACCCCGTCTTCTTTCCAATAGGCGTTGGATAACGCACGGACTTGATTATGAACAAACAAGCCCTTGCCTCCATCAGACTTGCTGACACTTGAGGTGGCTGATGCGTGGGTCAGGTACCGCGGGAGAGTGCTAGGATCAAGTACCGTCAGTCGGTGTTAACACTCGTTCACAAATCTTCGTTACTCTTTGGGATCGAACTCAATGCTTCTAACTCAAGCGCTCTGATGGGCATGAATCTTGATCAAAACCCTTACAAGGTCGGTGGACGATTCCACTCGTATTTGCGCTGCGTGTATTAATTGCAATGATTCTCGCAAATGTTGTTGTGACCTTCTGCGAGTGGTCGAAAAGTCGATGAACCGTGTCATCCGCGACGCTACTGCTGTGAGAACTCCGCTTGCACCAACTCCTCGATTTGACCCGGAGCTATACTTTGAGCCGTCTGTTTCCGTGTACCAAATCACAATTTATGCTTAAGTACCCGCTGACAAAAATTGGATCTCCGATATCGACGCTCTTGAACACGATGAGCCTTTACGTGCCTGGTGGTTGAATCGTATGTCAGAGCACCCGTATAACACATGTTTCTGTCCGCGAAACCAGGATTTCCCGGTATTTTTGCCTGTGGATGTACAAGAAAGAGAGATAAGGTCTTCGATCGTTGAGGATGTTGTTCTAGCCGAGGTTTTGCCTCAGGCTGTCGATCCATCCGTCCCTAACCGAAAAATCGTCATGATTGCTGATTCTTGAGGATGATCATCGTCGTGGCTCTTTGTCGTTTTCTGGTGGTTCCATTATTTCCGTCGCCAGCATTTAGTCGGCGTTCACTTGCACACGATGTCGTAATCAGTCTTATCAATTTAATCTTTAATAAATTACTCATGTATGTCAGTTTAGTATCGTCATCTCCCATTCCGTTTGCAGCTTTACTAAAGGAGTGTAACGAGGCACATTCCTTGCGGGATCTTAATGCAAGGGTGACGTGTGCCCGACAAGCGTACACAGGGCAACCGAGGAAGCGGTAGGCAAAACAGAACCCGAAAGCTCTGTCTTGAGGGAAAAATAGAATCGTTTATATAATGTAGTTTTTACGTTAATAAATAATCTTTTGACTTACTCTAACTAATTTAAACTTCGCTTCTCCTATAATGGTCCCTTGCTGACCACCCATTGCGCGCGTTTAGCAGCGATTGGTGGTTGACTTGGTAGATGTACACCGTACATCAACCCAGAAGTGGACCGCCCTACGGATATTATCCTTAGCGATAATAATCCGACAACATCACTCATTTTGAGTGTTGTTAATTTGAATATTATCAAAACAGATAATATCTATAAATTGGTAATTTCGTACCAAATTTTATGTAACGGGCTCACCCCGTAACAAGGAGAGTATACGCGGTGTCGTTCACCTACCTCTCGTCGGCGACTCGCACCATTTGCAGACGATTGTTCCGCTTCTCTCTCCTTCCGTAGTCACACTACAAACTTCCACACGATAAGTTAATTTAATAGTTCTCATGTGGATTCATCGTACCACACCTATTTGACCAAGAACCTCCGCCGGCTTCTGTCAGTGGTCGTCGGCCGTGGCATTTCATAGCCGAGTATGGTTTTAAATTCGTATCGGCCACTCGACTTGTCAGGAAATCCAGCTATTTTCTGGAAGTAATGCTTCGTCAAAATCGAGTCGATCACTCTCTTTTGATCCATGCACCAACTTTGTCGTTGGACGTACTACTTGTCCTGTCACCGTTTCCAAGCGAGAAAAATGGACCAATGGATAAAATAGATATTCGCTTCTATCTGGCAATCACAGTTCAAACGCGAGCTCTTCAATCTGTTTCTTGACTTGGATAGGACCAGGCCATCTGTGTGCTAGCTTCTTTTTTAGCCTAGGCTTCACCCGTTCCATGAATAGTCACACTTGGTCTCCTTCATAAATCTTGGTATCAGACGTCCTTCTTGTCGTAGTGTTTGAACTCTGTTGTCACTCATTCGAGCAGTTTGATCTCCTGGCTCATCATTATTTTAATCAGTGTCCCAAATGGTGTCCGTCGACTCTGTTCGTCGCCAGATCTCATTAGTAGCTCGTTATTTCTACGCGCTCTTCTTGCCTCCTCTATCATTTAGTACTCCTTTGCGAGCCATAGTGATTCTTCTCGTTGCCTGTTATACTCGCGACGACACAGAACTGGATTTGTCGAGTCCATCACTCTATTGTAACTTGTTTTGGCGAATCGCATTGACTCTGGAATAGCTTTCAAATGTTGCGTGGGGCAGCCCACTCGTATACCAAATCGAACGGCGTCTCTTTCTCGTCGATTCGATAAAGGTGTTCATGGCATGAACCCATTTTATCTGCAATGTCGTCCCAATATGCTTGTAGTGGGTCTTCCACAATCACCCGCACCGTCTGTAGCATTGTCTTCAGACTTCGCTCTTGTTGCACTTTTGCTTGTGGACGATAAGTGAGAGTTTCTCTGGACTTAACTGGCATCATTTTTGTAACGGGGCAGCCCGTTACATGGAAATTGTCATTAAAGAAACAATGTCAATTAAGAATATTAATTTGAATATTCTTTGCACAATATCACCAAAGTGGTGATATTGAAGGGTCGACTAAAGCGTCTGTTCATTGGTTGATATCTTGATGATATCAACCCACCAATCGCCGCAAGACGGGCGCAATGAGTAGTGACGAGACGTCACCATACACTCAGTTATATTAACATAATTAAGTCAGGTTAAACAGAGAGACAGTAGCAAAAGACTTAATTATATTAATATAACAGTTTTACTTTTTCCTTATTCTGCGCTTCCTCGTTTGCCTCGTGTACGTCTGTCGGGGCACCTCAACCCTTGCGTTAAGTTCACGCAAGGGTGTGCCCCGTTACAATTTTAGCAGACGTTTGGAATACCCCGCTTATGATCCTGGTATCTGTCATGAATAATAAGACTAGGAGCATCGAAATGACGAAAGATATGATCTTCAAAAGATTTTGCTACCTCCAATGCCGACTTGTCGTTCATAACCTTACTTATAACAACATAACAAAATGGTGTTGTAATAGTAACAGCGCCCTAGTTCCTCGTCTAGTCTACAACAGCGGCATGACAAAGTCCATTTACACCACTAAAGATAGTTGCTCGGACACTATATTTCCCGGCGAATACCTCTTAAGTGAAGGCTTTCTCTTACTACTACTGCAATCCTCGCAAGTCTTTACATGTCTTACAACATCCGCATACAACCCAATCCAGTAATAATCCGTCTCGACTTTGTCGTAGTTCCGCACAAATGCATGGTGACCGCTTCAAATCGAGTCATGACAATTTTATAAGGTTTGTCGACTGGCGTCATTAGAATGAAAAGTCGAAGTTTGATGTCGTCCCCTTTTGACTTTCCTAATTCTCGTCATCCCACGTAGTAAATCAACCCACCCTGGCTCAACAAGAATCGTTCAGCGATGTTCTCAACCTCGAGAGCCTGTCGCTGTGTTTGTCGAATTCTACTCGCAGATACGTCTTGAGATCTGCCCACTTCGTCTGTTTACCTTGTGCGGTCGACATCCGTTCTTTTTATTCATTTTGGATGTTTGTTGGGTCTATTCCCTCCGCATTTGATGATCCTTGAGTCTTAGGTTTCGATCGGGTCACTGCGAGTCGAGCTCGCTTCTATAATTCTTGATTTTCATCCGACTCCTCATTTCTCTTCGTTGGTCGTCCATAACTCAGCTGTTCGGCGAATTGTGCTTGACATGTTGCACTTCGTGTAGTCGCTGACACCGCTGGTATAGATTTGCTGACCTCAACCTGTTCGCTGTCTCCAACCAAATTTTTCCGTATCCGATTAAACTTCTGTATGTCCTCATAGCGTTCCTCACACAAGGTTAATTTTTCGTCGTGGCGTCCAGTGCTTCCGTGGCCAATACGTCGGAGGCCGTATTGGAACTACGTATAAGGTGTGTTTTTATCGTATGGGATTACAAATTCTTACTAACTTTTAATGACGTGTCAGTTCCACTTGCAGTGCGCTTTGTTTACACGCGATAACTTCCATAGGTTGCTGGCTCGCTAGCCTCGATTCTCCTACTATGATCAGATCAGGAACTTGGAGATACGAAACGGCTAAAGCGGCTCATTTCGTACAGGCGTTTTCTGCCAAATTAACTGTGGTCAACGGAAGGTAATCACTCGCAGCCATTAAGACCGACCTCTCGGGAATTCTCCACAATATTTACGCACAACTTCCAAATCCGCCATGTTTAGCTATATTTGATGAGCCGTCAAAAGACATGACCGACCCAAATAAATTTGAGGAGACTTGTGCATATAAAATCTCAGGATCGAGGCGTACTACTGTACCATGAGTGGAGTATAGGGTAATGTTGGCCAATGATTTGCCGAGTCCGAATGTCGGTGTGATGGCCGCCTAGAGTAGCCGCAGATAATCCACGTCTTGTTGTTAACTCTCTTGATTTTAAAATGATAGGTTGACAACAGCACGGCGAAGCTTAATTGTAACGGGGCACGCTTTGTGTCAATTCAACACAAGGTTGTGTGCTCCCGACGTCACGTATGTGTGGCGTGAGGAAGCGCAGCGAAGTAGGCAGAACTCGAAAGCTCTGTATAAGGGAAAAGGTAGAACTGTATTTCACATATTTAAATTTTCTTAATAAACCATCTTTGTCTTGAGCTAACTATATTAAACTACAATCTCCTATGTGAATTTCTTTCCCACCACCCACTGCGCGCAATTAGCAGCGATTGGTCGGTTAATCTGGTTGACGCACCGTGAACATCAACCATCAGGTGGAGCAACCCATCAAAGAAATATTACCCTCGGGGGTAATATTCCGACAACCTTAATACTTACGCGTAATGTTAATTGAACATTTTCTAAAAAGATTACGTTCAAAAATTTGTACGACGATATCAATTTTTATGTAACGGGACCACCCCGTCACATCACCCCCCCCTTTAACCATTAGTCACTACAGTTAGGGATTGACTGATTGTTGACAGAGTGACCACCGTTGAGTCGCTCTGTGGAATTAAGGTACTTGTTAATTCTGCCCACGCATTCAGCCTTTCAGCGCATGACGAGTTCGTCCATGCGCTGCTCAAATAATACCGACAGTAAAGCGGCTGCACGGATGCATGCAGCCAAAAAAAACTGCTCAAGACTCAACAGCAGGTGTAAAGTCACCTGCTGCTGCCAGTTAACAGACTCCACCTCTCGTAGTTGCAGGAGCACAGGGTCAACCACGTGCTGACTCTCCACCCGTATCATCGGCTGCGGGAGTTACTCTTATGGACCAAGATCCCGAGATAGAGGTGATCTATTCATGCGAGTCTTATTCTCCATCCAACTCAAAGCCGTGCGCATAGCCCAACAATAAGGGTTGAGGAATCGGCGACTGCTGCGCCTCGCGTCAGTCTCGATAAATACTTGCGCCATGAGATCCGGCGAGTCTGTGAACTAGCCGCCGGGATCTAAAAGATCGCGTCGTGCTCGTACGAGGCGAGTGCAAAACATGAGGACCAAAGTCCTCATGAGATTATTGATGACTCTTCGCGGAGTCATCGTAGCCATAGCCGCAGCAACACTAGGTATTGCGGCGGTCGTGTTTCTAGCTCTCACGTTGTCAGCACGCAGGAGGAGTAGGATCGCAACGCGTTGATATCTGCTCCTGAGAAGAAGCCATGGATGCCTACCTTGAGCGAGTTTGGAGAGTTGTCGGATCACACTCTTTGACTCGTCAAGGATCCATGGAATTGATCCCAGTGCGAGAAATTATCACACTGAGCATGAATTTTACATCGCTGTCTTTTTCAGACATCGATGGTACCACGGTAACCACATACTAGACGAATTCTCGTTGGTTCAGGCGTGGAATTCTTTCATCGGCAACATTAGAAATGTTGACCGTGACAGTTGTCCGGACAAGCTCACTGCAGCTCGCAATAAGTTTTAACAGAAGTCCATAACTGGTGCTCGATTCAATGTGCATCAATTGTCTCAAGAGGCAGGTTTACCTTGCCTCTAGTGGGAAGAGAAATGTCAGAGTTGTATTATCAACTCTGTTCGCGCCCATGGAGAGGCCTTCTTCCCTGATGAACCCTACTATAGGGCGCGTATCTCGTCCGAGATGTACAAAGGGATTGAGAACCTACAATCCCTTTACGTACGCGCCGGACGTTCATTCGACGATGGTCCTCCTCCAAAGTGTGGGTCACATCGTATTGCTGGACGAGACAGGGTATATCCATCATCAGCTGGGAGCGGGGCTCTCAGCTGTTCCACTAGGGTGGATACCACCGCCACTGGACGAGGTAACTCATCCTTGATCTCAAACGTGCAGTGGTTCAAAATAAGCTCCACAAGGAATTGTTGTCAACAGTGGGGGTCAATCAAGGGATGTGGAGGCGGAGGGAAAACCTCCTCCAGGTCGTTTGTCTCAATATCTCAACCAGTACGAGATGAATCTCGCAATAGATCAATTGCGCTAGGATTTAAAACACGAGCGGGACAGGCGCTACTCTCTGACCGATTCTGTGCGGCAACTCTGCAAGGATCGGAAGGCTGATCGGGCGAAGGATCGTGCCGATTAAGCCCTTTCCCAATTTCAGGCTGAGCGTGATGTCCGCTTCCTCGTCGAAGAGCTGGGTGCAGCTGATAGGGAGATCTCTGAAATGCGTGGAGAGATCTCTGCATTACGCGTACAGACTGACCATCTGGAGCGCGAGCGCAAGAACCTAATGAAGGTTCTTGAACGCGGGGTATCTTCATCGTAGAATGGGTGCATATCCTACGTGGTAGCTCGATCGTGTATGTGTTGCCTTGTCGGCATAGCACACGAAAAGGTCCGATGTACTTGGGCAGTAATTAGCTGCTGCCCACGTCGACTAATACATGTCTAGGTAAGCTTATTTTAGATAGTAGGACTACGTCGTCTTCAATAACTGAAAGACGCTTTGCTCTTCCATTCTTGTCAGCGTTACGTTTCTGTTGGTCCACCGCGTGAGCGATGGGATCTTGCACGAAACGGACCACTGCTTCACGAGCCAGCAGAAATATTTCTGCTGGCTCGGCATTTTTGTTCTTTTTTTATATATCAGCGAGGGTGTCATCGTCCTCGCTGAAGTAGCCGTTGGTGATGCTGAAAACATGAGCATCTTCATCCTCATCTGACTCAAAATTAGCGTCATCGCTAGTATTGAGGTGATCTTCTTCATCGATGTCGACTTGATCGACATCGGTATCATAAGTGGCGACGTTACAGTCGACACGTGACAAGCAAGAGCCAGAACGGTTTTTGCTTGAGCGAGTCCCCCCGAATCCAAGATTCACACTCTAAGAGGGCGAGAAGACGTTGATGGCGTAATCCATTCACGAAAAACGGTAGGTGCTGTGTAGAAGCATGCACCAAATTTTTGATGGCGAATTCCACCATCGGTAGAAATTTGCTCCAACTTGAGAACGAGTGGGCTTATCGTCGAAGGATCTCTTCCAGGACCCGGTTTGCACATTCCGTCTGACCATCTGTTTAGGAAAGGTCAGATGGAGACATCTTCACCCGTGTTTTGAGTAAACAGAACACGGATTGTTAAAAGTCTGCCGTAAACCGAGGGTCACGGTCTGACATGAGTTCACGGAGTAACTCATGGCGAAACACTATGTCGACAAAGACACGCGCATATCTGAGTGCCGTGATCGACTCGTGGACAGCAGCAAGATGCACCATCTTGCTGAAACGGTCAACAAACACAAGAATACCATTATTCTTGTGAGCGTCTTCGGGAAAACCGAAGACGAAGTCCATTGAAACGGACTGCCAGCACTCTGCCGGGACACTAAGAGGATGTAATGGTGCACGGGATGAAGGAACTGACTTCACCCGCTGACAAACCTCGCAAGCTCGAATGTACATGCGGTCAAACGGATACTGTCGGGGCCAGTAATAGTCACGACTTACCGTAAGTTAAGTCGTTTCCCTTCCACTATGCCCGCCTGTTTGGGCATCATGACACTCATACACTATGCGTAAGCGCAAATCATTATGCGTGGGGACCAAAACACGAGGTTTGTCGCCGGCAGCGACCGTGTAGTATAGCAACCCGTTGCAAGTTGTGTACCGATCCGAAGAGAATCGGTACAAAGCCGGTGAATATTTCAAGGGTTACGAGATGGATTTGCCAGATTATTCATCAAGCGCAGACGTTTCTTATCTTCTGCGTAGGTCTTCCTCCCGTCGTCAAGAAATGTTGACGACGGAATACTGACCGTAACTACAGCAACAGTGGGATTGTTTCCACTGTTGAATTGCGCGCTTTGATCGAAATCGGCTTAGCTCGATAGTGCATCAGCGATGACGTTGAGTCGTCCTGGTTTATACTCCACGGATAAGTTGTACTCCGCGAAGAAGGACAGCCACCTCGCCATTCGTTGCGAGAGGTGGAGACTGTTTACGTCCGAGCGTAGTGATGCATTGTCCGTATAGACGATGAGTGGTTAATTTACCAAGCGACATACACGAAACTTAGAAAGTGCATATTTATTGGCAAGGCGTTCCTTGTCATGCACTGGGTATTTACGTTCGGCTGCTTGCAGCTGACGCGATTGATTATAGACGACGCGCTCCGCGCCATCTGTATCAAATTGCACTAGCGCACAGCCGATTGCAAAAACACTGGCGTCACAGACCATATGAGAAGGTCTGTTCTGAATCTGCAATCGCCAATATCGGCGACTGCATCAAGCTCTGCTCGATACCCTCAAAGAAATGCTGGCACTCAGCGTTCCATGACCACTTGACATTTTTCTTGAGTAAACAAGAAAGATATACCGTCATTTTCGCGTAGTTGCGAAGTACTTGTGCAAGTACGCCGCTAGCCCAAGGAACTTCCTTAGTCCCTTGACATCGAATGGCACGGGCCAGTCGGTGATCGCCTTGATCTTTTCGGGATCAGGGCGTACGCCGTCTTTACCCACGATGCACCCAAGAAGTGGTATTTCGCTAGCCGCGAATATACACTTCTTTAGGTTGGCGTACAACTTATGCTTGTGCATAAGTTGAAGGACCTGACGAACGTGTTCTGTGAACTTCAGCGTCCGTCTTTCCGTCCATAGCCCATCTATAGACAAACACATCGTCGAAGTAACTCGGTGCGAAATCTCGCACCGGTCTCAACAGATTTGTGACACATCTGTTGAACGTTGCAGGGGCATTACTCAGCCCCTGTGGCATCACTAGCCACTCCCACAGCATCCCGGTGGGGGTTCTCACTGCTGTGTAACGGGATGTACCGTTCACTCGTGAGGATCTGATAGAATCCATCCATCAGATACATGGACGAAAAGATAATACTCTTTGACATACCATCTATGATCACGTCCTTCCTCGGTATCGGCGTCTGATCCGGTACCGTTGCAGCATTCAACTTGTTGAATGCGTGCACTATCCGCCATCCTCCTGTGGCCTTTCGCACACAGAAGGTCGGAGAGCTGTGAGGGGATGTTGATCCCCTCACATGGCCCGCTGCTAAGCGGTCGGCAAAGAGCTTATCGATCGCTAGTACTTGTTCACGAGGCAGTGGCCACTTCTTCATGACACAGTACTTCGAGGTCGGTTTGAGCTCGATCTCGTGTCGAGAGCCTTTGTCCTTAGGCAACTCACAAGGTACATATTCAGGGAACACATCCTTGAATTCGATCAAATCCTTGTACAAAGTATTTGCCTGAAGTGACTTCCAGGAATGAGATTCATATCTCTCAATCCGAGTCTTCTCATCGAGGACACTTTCGTCCATCGATGAGCTGCTGAGAACCCGTTCGTTCTCAGCAAATACTGTTGCCGACCGAATATCGGACACATACTCATCCTCTGTGACGAGTATATAGATCTACTTGATCTTGCCACAACGCAGATCACTCAATAACCGTTTCGTTCTAGCGTTGGCAACTGAGTTATCTCCGAAGTTAACTTCGGAGGCACAATCAGATCGAGCGTATAAGCGCCTACACTTTATCCGTCATTGACCAAGACGTTCAACGTCTCGGTTTCTTCCTGGGAACTTGCTTACACAGCTTGTTGAGAGCCTGTTCTCTCAACATGTAACTCGAGAGGAAGTCCTTCCACTTGAACGTGGGGCTTTTTCCCTCGACGTCTTCTGACTGTGGCTGTGCAACCACAGCCAGGTACCGATCCTCTACGGTCGACTCTCCAGTCGACCTAGGATGACCGTGTTGACATTTGGTGACAACAGGTTTCTTCGTTCTACGATGTTGCCCGCTAGACATAAGTCTATGTCCCGATCCACTCGACTTACTTTAGTGGTCGACCTTCAGCACTGCCTGTGCTTCTGTACAGCCGCCGGGAGCTTGCTCCACAGTGTAGTGATCAGCTACACTGAGGTCTTGTGCAGTCGTGCTAACGACCGTACCGCAAGTGAGGCTATCGCGCTCACTCGCAGAACATCCACACGCTTGTGAACGCTCCAAGATGTTCATCA
This sequence comes from Hyaloperonospora brassicae, assembly GCA_947650285.1. Taxonomy (NCBI): domain Eukaryota; phylum Oomycota; class Peronosporomycetes; order Peronosporales; family Peronosporaceae; genus Hyaloperonospora; species Hyaloperonospora brassicae. Next base: position 69,092 of record CANTFL010000137.1, read on the forward strand.
GATGGCCATCTGATGAACAAGTAGCAGGCATCTTCACGGATCGATGCTGCCAGCTCACTTTTAACTCGTATCTTCTGAGCCAAGGTAATCCTAGGATGACATCAAATTTGTCATCCAGATCAGTACGATGAAATCTTCATCGTATTGTTAGCCTTCTAACATGAAGTGGATTCCCACTACTCATATATCAAAAGTTATCTTTGCGCATGTGGCGAGACGCACTTTCATCCTCGTTGAAGGGATGTCGCGCTCAACGAACTTGAGCCCACGACCCTCTAGTGACTGGCGACGAACAAAGTTGTTAAGAACGCCACAGTAAACTAGGGCGCGAAGTTTTTGATCTGTTATCACTTGCAACTTCAAAGTGATGAGTGATGTCTCATCACCAGGTGCAGAGACACACACCGATTGTGTATCTATATAAAATTTCATCAAGGGATTTGCAAATTCACATAAGTTTGCTGGATCAGTAGGAAGCTCCGCCCCTACTGACCCTGTCCATTCTTTGATGATCCGATTCTCTGTTGCATTTTGTAATAGCGTTGGACATACGCCCATTCCCCTTTTTGGTAAACGGTCGGTCTTTTTGCTTAGTACTGTTCGGTACTGGGAGTGGGGCACTACACTCGTAAGTGTAGTGTCTTAGCTTCTGACAACGATCGCACTCTTGCGATCGCTTGTTGTTTAAAAAGTGAGTTCTCTCCCTCTCAACATACCAAAGGTCCATGGGTTCTAAGTCTCCAGTCTCTTGTCGTCTCGGTGGACGATAAGAGCTCGAGCTAGCATGAGCCTGTCTCATGCTAAAGTCTTCCTGTTTCGCAGCTGCGATTGCTTGTTTAAGAGTATCCAACTCTAAGCGGAACAGGTGGTTTCTGACGGGACCATCTACGATACCTTGCATGAACACAGTAATCAACGTGTGTTCATGATACTGGTTTAGATGTTATACTACTCGCGAGGAGTCTTATAGATTAAGCGTAAGCGTGCACATCACGTTTACCCTGCTTGATTTTCAGAAGCTCTGATAGAGCCTTCAACTCAGCTCGTCTCGATTCAAACGTCTGTTTGAGCCGGGACTTGAAGCATTAAGGTGACTTAAAAGCACATGGGTCGCTCGTCTCGAGCCCTAAGGTCCAAGTCCTGGCACGTCCCGGCAAGTGGGTTCGAGCCTATGAGAGTTTCATTTGCTCACCGTCGATACGACGTGCCTTTATGGCTCTATCTAGTTCGACGAATCATAATAGCAGAGAGTCTTCTTCTACTCCTTTGTACTTGGAGATGTCAATCTTCAAGATTTCGGGACGACGCGTGTGTGTCGTCCCGCCCACAGCAGCGTTGAATTGCTGCTATCTCAACAGCATTAAATTGCTTCTGTCTCAACAGCTCTGTCTGTTGAGAACCGAGTTCTCTCAACTGCTCAGCCTGTTGAACGCCTTGCTGGTGAAGCAAGGCTACCTTTTTTCTTTCGGCAACAAGTTCATTTTATATGAACCTGGCAATAGCGGCATGTTGGTGGTTCCTGTCAGGGGACTACAACCTGGCGCTAATGGCGGTTTAGCCGACGGTAGAACTCATTCGTTCTACCGCCCTCTATTTGGTGTCACTTATTAGGTTAAAGCCTTCATGCGTGGCGTAAAAGCTCTTCTCGTCATCCGACGTGTTAATGTCGGATGAGTTGGTTGTGGTCGCTGGACGGACTACAAAACGCTACCAGGTTTAACGGGGCACACCATGTTCCAATTCAACACAAGGTTGTGTGCTCCCGACGTCACGTACGTGTGGAGTGAGGAAGCGCAGCGAAGTAGGCAGAACTCAAAAGCTCTGTATAAGGGAAAAGGTAGAACTGTATTTCACATATTTAAATTTTCTTAATAAACCATCTTTGTCTTGAGCTAACTATATTAAACTACAATCTCCTATGTGAAATTTATTTCCCACCACCCACTGCGCGCGTCCAGCAGCGATACCGGTTAATCTGGTTGACGTAACGTGAACATCAACCATCAGTTGGAGCAAGAACAAATTCAGAAACCAGTAGTAGATTTGTGCAAAATCCTGAAACCAGGACCAGTTCTGAGACGGGCCAATATATAGAGAACAACAAATGTTTACCACACCATTTTTGACTGCCTAATTGGATAAAACTACGTTATTGGGTAAGACAGTTTCCATTTTTAAAGGAGCCGGTGAATGATCCCATTGAACAGTATCAATTCGGCAAATAAACGGCGCTTTGTTCATTTTGCGATGAACAAGAACCTGCGTTAAAGGTCGAAGGCGCCTGCGTTGGCACTCTATCTTCGCTATAAGCATACCTGCGATGCAAAGATAAGATACGAAGTGTTTATTAATCAGTACATGATAAGAGAGTGGGTGTCGAGTCAATGTAAATTTCTGTGCACGTGACAGAGCAGGGGACGCGGCGTGCGATAACCAGACGAAAGAGAACCTACCGGACGGTGTGCAGGTAGAAAGTCGACGATTTCCACAACTATATATGTTTTGACACAATTTAATGGGATGTATTTTAATGTTTGTTCAATGCCTGCACCTTGTAATAGGTTGGACGTTGTCAAGATCGTAATCATCTCTCGTTTGGTACTTTGCAGGTCGAATGCGAATTGTTGGCGCCAGTTCTGATGTACGTATCGAGTATTTCTGACGTCTTTATGTTTTGTTTTACTACCAGGGATCGGATAAAAGGGATGTGCAAGTCGCGTAACAAGGCAAGAAATCGCGCTATAAAGGCGCGATATGTGAGCGCCAAGCACAGAGTGAACCCCCTGATGACCATGTATGATGCTTCCTGATCGATGTAAGTGATGTCCCGCACATGCAGGTATAAGGAAGTGTTATTGTAGAAGTCTTACAGATGACACAAGTTATGTTCTAAGCCCTTTAATCACTGTAAATGTTAGCAATGAGAGTAAATAAACAAATAATATATAGCAAGCGTAAATAAAGCAACGTGTTGGCAAAGATGTTTTTGTGTTTATCCTATATAAAATCTATGCACAGCATGTGTAATTAAGTATAAAGGCAAAAGATCCACGATGGTGGCATTCATTCTTTGGGGTGTCGAACATCACTGTATCCGTCAAGAATACTGACGCTTGATGTAGACACCTTATCGGGTCACTTCAGTCAATTGACTTTGCTTCGAATTGCTTGTTCTTTTGTCCCATAACAGTCGCATGGCGTCGACATGTTATCTTGTTGTGTCCCTCTTGAAAGCAGTAGCGGTATTTGTAAGAAGCTCCAGATTTCGAATCCCCAGAGCTACCGATACGTCTTTTTTTGTCGTCGTCCAGTTTTTATATAACAATGGTGGATCAATCTTCACTTGTCGTGTTCTGGTGCTGACAACAAATGTAATCGACTTACCCAGAAAAACCTTGCTCAAACGTTTTGACCATATATGCAGGATGGAAAGATGCTGTTATGTCGATTGTAGACCCATTAGCATGCAATACGGCAACAAGGCGTTGGCAAGGCAATCTCATTTGCATAAAAGTTGAACAATAGCAACTTAAAGCCACAACATCAATGCGCCGGTATCTAGCATAGTCTTGTTTCGAGGTAAACCATATAGTGGAGGTCGACCGCACAACTTTATATCCACCTGCAGATGCTAGTTTTTTTTTCAAAGAGACCGCGCACGAGGAGTCACAGTAATTTTCTTTGTTCTCCATTGTTTAATTTGATCTTGACGCATGCAAAAAAAATTAAGAGTCGCCTGTGTTAACATTTTTAATCCTTCGAGAGGCGATGCATCATAAATTCCCTGAACGAGCATGGTGTTATTATTGCTTTCGACAAAGTTAGTGGTGCGCCACCCAAAAAGAGAACATGGTATCATTGGTTAAGCTAGATGGTCTTGGTGATACGTGCATATGGCCGAATTTGTGCTCGACGTCGTGAACTTTCGGACACTTAAATTTTCATCGACAGCTTCCATTTGCATATCCGCAAATACAGTCCAAAAAATGGGATCGATATTCCCGATTTATGTGGCAACATCATCTCCAAACTTTGTTCTTACCTTCGTAAGAGCTGCATTGTATTCGATCTCGAATTCTGCTGCTTGAATTTTTCATACAGCATTCTCGAATTCAGATTCATAACATCCAAAATTCCGTCAGATGTTGCGCAAATTATGCAAAGTACCATTCAAATCTGGAGGCTAATACCTGTCATTGCGTATATTGTCTTTCACGGAATCTTGTATTTTCCCACGATCACTTATTATCGCGACATTCACTAAATTCATTCCAGCATCAATACACTGAACGAAAAACCATGAAATTTTGTCCTTGTTCTCCACATTTACGAAAGCGGTAGCCAACGTAATTGTATGTCCATTTCCGTCTCGACCAATGAGAGATAGTTTCACTGTAACGTAGTAGCCCGTTACATGAAATGTCATTAGAACAATTTGACAATAAAGAATACTACGTCGAATATTCTTTTAACAATATCGCAGACATGGTGATATTGTTGAGATGACCGAATGGTCTACTGATTGGTTGATATCGTGATGATATCAACCCACCAATCGCTGCTAGACGCGCGCAATGGGTGGTGAGTGGACGTCATCATACATTTAGTTATATTGGTATAATTAAGTCAAGACAACAGAAGATTCAAGGAGTTATAGGACCTAATTATATTAATACAGTTTTACTTTTACCAGAGACTAGTCCGACTACTTAGTCTCCTTTCCTTCCTCTGTGTTTCTTCAACACCTAGCAGGGCACTGTCGACCACTGTCGTCAGTGGAAGCATACTCCGTACTGGTCAACCAGTACGTAGTCAATAGTGCCCCGTTACAATCACGCCATTTAATTTGTGATGTCGTGAATGCGTTCCATCGAATCCAACCACCGGAACATTATACTGTTGGCTGCTTACAGACACTCCAAAGGCCACAAACAAGCGGAAAAATCGATTCTCTTGGTCCACTTCGAGCGCCACAGTGCTGGATACGCTTAAGCGCTTTAATTCAATCAAATGTGGAGCTAAAAGCTCAAAAGACAACTTCCACTCGCCTTTCATCGCTTTAATTACCGCTTCTTTGGCTTTGAAAGTCTTGGTTCGATAATTTTGAAGGTTAGATCCGTCACGAACAGGACTAGCGCCACAATTACATTGCGCTTGATGCCATTGTCACCTCGAACCGCAGCACTATAAGTAGGAAAAAGCTTGATTTGACGTGCTGAAGGCTCGGCAGTCGCGAGACACACATCCGAGTGAACATCGACAAGCGTCGAAATGTAGTGATCAGAAGATGCACCCTTCCGTTGTCGCCTCGTCACGCGGACTTCCCACGGGCACTTGACTTGTGGGCACACATTCGTTTTGCTTCCACCACTGCACCTCTTGACCTTGCACTTGTCGATTTTGATTAAAACAGCAGTTCTATATAAACACACTTGCAGCAGCGCCCGTCTGAAAAATGTGTCCCTTCGACAGTACAATGGTACCGTAAATTTCTTCCATGTCGATCTTCGTCATTTTGGGAGAAACCAAGGTGTATTATTTCATGTGTCTACATAATAAACTTGACTAGGACACCGCACATAAAATCATGTGGTCCAAACGAATAAATGTGTGGTCCACACTAAATAAATGCGTGGTCCACATTATGAACTGTGTGGCAAATATTAATAAACTATGTGTACCACATTAAAAAACTGTGTGGTCCACATTTGTTGTACTCTATGTTGGCCCGTCTCAGAACTGGTGCTGGTTTCAGGACTTTTGCACAAATTTACTGCTGGTTTCTGGATTTGCTCGTGGAGCAACCCATCAAAGAAATATTACCCTCGGGGGTAATGTTCCCTCAACCTTACTCCTTCCGGGTAATGTCAATTGAACGGTATCTAAATAGATAATGTTCAAAAATTGATACGACGATATCAATTTTTATGTAACGGGCTCACCCCGTTACAAGACCTCTTTATTGCTCAGCTGCTATAGATACCACCTGGTCATCTACACGAAAAGACGGAGAGCACGACTCACAAAAGATGAACGTCCGTCGATTTCCAATATGGACATGCTGAACATGCAAGCAAGACGTTCGAAGCAGTACTTGCATGAGTCGACTGAGGTAAACAAAGCTCGCCACACTTATCTTCGGTACATCCCGTTGAGCACAACATGTTCCACAGTCGGCGATGTCTGTTTAGTTCGAAAACCCGATCTGTCGAACGGGTGGGCGGTCAAGTCGGTACCTAAATGCTCCGGATTTTCATCCGGTCCGGGAACCTTCTTGGAGTGTCGAAGATCAGATTTTCTGACCGGGTGGATATCTAGAAAGTTCGGGGAGTCTGATGCAAGAGATTGAGAGAGCCTATCGGACGAATCTTCCCGCAGTGTATCCGCACCCTACCCATTCTCGGATAAAGATGCGGCTGCGACCCGGCTCCTCTAAATAGGGCCAACTGGTCCAGACGTCGTCTGCTGGAGCGTGCAAGCAGCCTCCGTCTGCTTCACACGCGTCGTCGTTCCTGTTGACGTGGAATTGATCAGCAAACCCACACGCGTCGAGGAGCGTCGTACCTTCGATGCGCTTGGCAATGTGATGCACGTGCATGAACTTCCTCGCTACTTGTGATCGTCGTCCAGCCGTAGTATGGACGTGCATCTGACCGTGGTCCAGTTATCGTCTGGTCCTTATCTGGATATCGTCGAATGATGAGCAAACTTTGCAGCTGCAACACCGAGCGGGCATCTTCCTGTGCCGCAGATCAACCGTAGAATCTGTTCATTTTCAGTTTTGCGCTCCATTGCCGGACTCCTGTCTGAAACAACTCGAAGGGGGCCATGCGCTCCTTTTGCCTCATTGTGCTCATCGTGAGTGGTGTGATGATCGTCGTGGCTGATCTCGCGTCAGGCCTCGGGGACCCTTCAGCTCCTGGTGCTGACCTAGCTGAACATACGAGTGTGACGGAGGTTCAGAGAACGGCTTCTCACATCTGGAAACCACACGAAGAACGGGCGTTCTACATCGAAAGCCTCACTGCAAAACTGATGAAACTGCTCAAGTCGGTGAAGACCAAGCTTGCCAGCTTATACACCTCTTTTTTCAAGTCAAGTACCACCAAGACTGCAGGCATGGAGCACGATGCTAACGTCATCGCCCGCTACGACCAAGTCGCACCAGCCGTTGACGACCACCGATTCGTCCCGCCAGGCGAATCTCCTATCATACCGGGTAAACCTCGTGTCGCACCAGGCGAACCTGCTATCGGCCCAGGCAAACCTTCTGTCACATCAGGCAAGCCTCTGATCGGACCAGACGAATACTTCACGAAACTAGCGGACAAGCTGCACGACGATCCACGTTTCCACAAGATGTTGGCTGAAGTTCGAGGACATAAGAATTTTCCAGTGGCCAATATGATGTTTGACATGTTTTTAAAGAGCAAGGGTGGAATCGAATCAGAGGCAGCGCAAACCATCCACAAGATGAATCGGGGGACCACTAAATTGTTGAATGAAGATCGCCTGTGCTGGAGAATTCTCAGAGACGCACAGTACAATCGTTGGATATTAGACAAATTGAACCCGGAAGATGTTGAAGCCGTGGTGAAGAAGGATGGTGGCGAGGACGCAAAGGAGATTGCAAGAGAAGTAGCAAATAGCTACAAGAACTATCTTGTATTAATATTAAAAACGCATTTATCCTAAATATACTTCACCTCCCCACACACATGGAGTTTCTCGCTACTTGTTAGCCGAACCACTTGTACGGGCCTCAGGATAGTAACAGAAACGGGAGGAGACATAATTTGTTGCTTTTCTGGTTTGGCTCTTGCTTGCCGTGCTTTGTCCTCTTTCTTTCACTCTTCGCCCTCCATACATGAGATGATCCTCTATCGATCCTGTGCCAAAGTCATCTCACTCTTGCACGTTGTACAAGCCTTTGTGCAAAACCAATTAGACTCCGCTACAGGTGCGCGTTCTCGACCCAATGTTTGCATGCTCGAGAGGCAAAAATGGGCACGATGCTGTCCCCGCACGCATCCAATATAGAAAGTTGGTGAAGCGCGCGTGCTGGACTGGTAAAGCAAATCAGATTTACATGCGCAAGATGCTTGAGCAATGATCGCGTTGTGTTGAGTGAGTGCAAGTGTTCAAGGTTTTCACCGTCGTTCGAAATGAGCATGGTCAAGGTTGCGCCAAGGTTACTTGTCCGACTACGACCACAGAATGCTTCGACATTTACCGACTAAAAACTGTTGTCTAGCAAATGCAACAACTTTCTTGTCTACTTCAGCAAGTAATCGAGAAATGGTTCACAGCGCTAATAGCCCCAACGCCGCTCCCATGTTACAACTCCAGTGACACTAGGTCTCTCCGAGCTTTTATCGACTCACCGTGACGCTAGGTCTCTGATGCATATTCCGAGATACCACACAGCGAAACGCGGCAACCATCATGAATATTGGTGTATGCTATAATGCACAACTATCTGAAAAATTGTAGATCAAACGTCTAGTGAAAGCAACGCAAGGTAACACTTATCCTCGCCTCACGACATCTAGCCATCTTGGGAACCGCATGTTTGTGCGTTCGTTGCGTCGTGCCACCCATGATCATCAGATCGCCATCTCCAACCTGCAACTCAAGTCGCGCTACAGCCTTGTCGTCTTCGGAAACGTTTTTTGGTGTTTTCTTTGTAAACACAAAGCGTCGAGTCGCTCCTAGCGACAAGGCCACGATAGGAGAGCACACCATCATATCACGTTCGTCGTCGGCATGTGGTCCAATGTAGTGGTTCCCGTTCCCGTACCAGTTCACGAGACCTCCAGTGAGCCGTGTCTGCAACGTGGCAGGATCTTTTACAATTCTCTGCATGTGCTCAACAGCGTGTCTTAATCCCCGCGGGTACTTCTCTTGGGCGTCAAATGTTTTGCCAGAGTACCGGTAACTTCCTATTTCCCCGCACAGCTGCTGAAATCGCGGAAGCTTTATCTGTTTGCCAAACATCGTGATAGTATCGTGCTTCTCTGGGTGTGCTGTCCATGCCTGTTGGAACATAGTCGACCACGTCAACGACGACTTTGCCACACCTGCTGAACGAAGCTCCTCGGGCTTGGCGTGCTCAAAGATATGCCAGTACCATCGTGGCACGACATAAACCCAGCTTTTGTGGTCGGATGTGAGATACAAGATCGTCGCGTCTTGGTCGAACATCTTGGAAAGAGCGGGCTTCGGTAGGTGAGCAGCAATAGCAGCGGTCTTGGTGTTGGCCACAACGTTATCTAGCGAGAACTCCTCGAGCTCTGACGACGGAGACGCTCTCACGCGCTTTCTTGTCGGACCATTGCAGTCTTCAGAGGGGTGGGACTGCTTGGATCTGGTAGGCATATCGACAAAGTAAACGCTTCTTTTTGAGACGGTTTTCCTGTAGCTGGGCAAAATTGTTTGTGAGCTCTTCATAGTCAATCGAACTTACGCATTCACAATGTTTTTACGTTAATAACGGCTCCTGGCTACTCTATTCCAACGCATACAAGAACCCATCGCCTGACGGGCAAAATCTCCCAGCGTCTATCTTGCCTGCACATCTCACGCAGTAGCTCACCATCCCTGCTTCTGCTAATAAATACTTTGACCTGCAGCGCGTTGCCGCTCACTCGATCGTAAAACCAGTGATGTCCATCTGTACGATCAGGTTAATGTACTCCGCCAGCACTTCTTTCGAGTTGTAGATTGGCAGATCCAAACGGTTGAAACACGTATGCGCTTTCGGGAACAGGAACGACTGGTCTCTGCCGGCGAAGGCAACATTGAAACGTCTCACGCGACCGTCGCTGCTAATCAATCCCTTGAACCCCTGCGCTGGAACACGACCCGTGCCTGTCGTGAACTGCAACAAGCGAACGCGGTCTTCGTTCTTCAAGTCTTCCACGACTTCCCAGAGCCACTCAATGTTATTAAGCTCAAGTTCCGTGGGGAAGTTGTGTGAATAGAACTTGAAGTCCGTGTGTTTCTTCCAGTCCTCGACGTCGATCGATGGCACTCCGCACATGAGCAACTCCAGCTCCTGGTAGTCGAACACCTTGAGCAAGCCCTCAGGCACCACGTCGTATAGCGCCGTAAGAAACGACAGCAGCTGGCCACTCACGCTTTCCAGCACATGATACTTGAAGAGAGCGTCCAAGTAGCGCAAGCGATTTTCTCGTGTCACGTCGATACTGGCGCCGCCTTCGACGAGTTCTACAATTTCTACACGACCATCCACAACGCGAGTGGCTGTAAAGTCCAGACACAACGGTTCGATGTCATCGATCTTTTTCACCATCAAGGCACTATTGTAGATCTCATCGTCGAGGAATTGCAAGTCGGAAAAGGAGATCGGTACGCCCAGGATATGTTTGAGGAATGGTAGCGCAAGATGCACCGGCATTAAATGCTCCTCGAGAATCGCCTTACCCACGAGCCGACCAGCGAACTCAAAGTAGGCCAAGTGATCATCACCAATCAGCAAGTCCGAGCTCGCGTTGATCCAGTAACTTCGCTCGTCTCCCACTGTGCTCACAAAAAGACCGAATGTCGGATCGAATAGCTCCGCGAAAAGCAGCGTGTACCATTCGCGCATAACGCCACCTGCATCCAATGCCGGCTCTCCGTCAAACACCACGCGCCATCTCTGCCGTAACTGATACGCCTTCATCGCTCCTACAAGTTCAAACGAGTCCTGCAACAAATGATCGCGTCGCACTACCAGCTCTGCATGTCCAGATTCCCAAGGTAGCCACAGCCGATGTATTTCCGTCGAGAACCAGCGGATTTTGTCCGGGAATGGCAAATTGTGAACTCCCTCGAGATTCATAATGAGCTCGGAACTCCCTTTGCCGTCCAGGATTTTAATCCGGTAGTGGAAATCCGTTGCCACGACGTCGCTGTCGTTCAATACCAATCTTCCTAACGAATCTCGCACGCGAATGTACCCCACCGACAAATTGCTGTCTCGGTCCGTCGAATCCAAATACCGATTCAACGACACTCTCCCTCCCGGATCCAGCTCCGTTGACTCCCGTTGTGCAAAAGCACCTGACTGTCGGCGCGCCGATTGCTGTCGAACCCATCGATGCAAGCCGTCGGTAGTCGGCATTCGCTTCCACTGCTGTCGCCGACTTGCTGCGAGCTGCAATTTGCTCATGTTGCTGTTCGACAGGCGCTGGTTCCTTGGGAGCTCAAAGCTGGGACGACTGATTGAGCCGCCAATGGCGTCATCTGCCCGTGCCGACGAAAACGCTTCGGTCTCGCCAATGCGTGTCATTCTCTGCACGGAACCCGCGCTCAAACTGCGTCTCGAGTGGCTCTTATTGTAGCCCGCGACGTCTCGTTCGGCGCCGCATAAGGTCTGGCACAAGTCACACAATTTCCGCTCCGGGTGGTTCAGGAACTTGCACACGCCACAGCGCCACAGCGCTTGCTCCATGAAACTGTCATTGAGCTCCTCGCGATAGACGTCTGTTGTTTCCTGGACAAACACGAGCGACTCGCGCTCCCGCTGGAGCTGAATGCGGCGACAGAAGAAGAGCAGCACGACGATCGTTCCTACAAAGAGCACGACGCTCAAGGCCACGAGCACGGCAAGACCTGCCATCATGTCGACGCTTGCCCGGCGGCCGTGCTACCTGCTGGTTCCAGCGTCGACGTCGCAAGCAAAAGGTCGAAGCGCGCGGGTTGCGGCAGTGTCAGTCGGTCGGTCGGTCGGTCTGTCGGTCGGTCTGTCAGTCTCTCTGTGCTGTGCTCTCTTTGGCTGACAATTCAATGACTGTGTTTTTTGAGTGGGAAGAGCGCCGTGACGGAGCGAGCCGCCTAACCCCCTTGAAGAGTCAGACGATGGAGAGTTTCGAGGAATGTCGTGTGGTCTGATGTGGTGCTACTGCTGCTGACGTTTGCTTTTTGGCTGGAGACGGATGTGAGTCGGGCAGCGGCTGACTACATAAAAGGCGAACTGCGTGAGTCCAGTGGCGCGAGGCAAAGAGCGTTCCGTACGTTCGTGTCCTGTATTGGCGCACGTTCAGTTGCAAATTGTTGTTCCCCCCTCTTGCCGACTGCTGTCGATCGCTCGCTCGCTCACACACACACTCGCAGAAGGAAGTAGCTCCACTTTGGATAGCAGAGACAGTAGTAGTGCCCGGCAGCAAATAGAGCACCACGTGCGGACAGACGACCGAATGAGACGCAGTGCCCGACAACGCGTCGCGATCTTTTGGTTTCCCTCCGTCGAGCGCATCTTTTGAGCACGCGATTTGACTACCGTCCGATCTTGTTGCAGTGGTCGTCGCTTTCGACCGCACACTGGAGGCCACTTGCCCACAGAGCCACACGTGGCAGCTTTCGTTGCGGCAGGCGTGTGGGTCATTCGGGATTGCCGTGGAAGACCGGCGAAAGGGTAGTGACTCAGCGCTGCAGTGGTGACGGAGGAGCTTGTGTCAGGGCCGTGAGGTTTGCCGATGGTCGTCTCGCTGAGCTGCGCAGTCGGTTCATACACACATACTCTCCCTCGCCAGATGATGAGACTGTGAGTGGCCGGTCGATTGCTCGGGTAGAGCCTCGCGGAATACAGCCTCAGCTGTCAGCTGGTACACATACTGCGCGGTTTGCATGCACACACACACAATAAGCGCGACGGCGAACCCCAAGTAGATACCGCCACTGCTGTCGTGTCATTCGTAGCAAAAACAGACAGACCAGCTGCGTGCGCGCTCTATTTGTCCTTCTTACTCTCCTCAGCTTTCTTTTCAGCTGCCTGCTCCTGGTTCAAGTCCGGATCCTCTTCCTCGCTATCGCTCGAATCCGCGGCGTTCATCACCTGCTCAAACAGTGTAGGCTCGTTATCTAATTCCAAGTCCTCGGGATGCGGCTGGTAGACCGGCAACGTAGATGCAGAAGCGACGTTAAACTGCACAACACAAACGACAACATGCACGATCAGCACTCACGGATCTGACATGGACACTGACGTGAAAATCAGAGGAACGAACCTTAGCAACAGCGCGCAAGTCCATGCCGACGTACGAATCACTCTTGACAAATATATCCAGCTGGTAAGTACCAGCCTTGGCCGGGGCTTGTAACTGTAGCTTCTGCTCGGCCACGCGCTCTTGCGATGTCATTTTGGAGAAAGCGTGCAGGTGGTTCATCTTCGTGTCGCCCACCAAGCAGTACCAGCGCTCCATCTTCGGGTACGGGAACCGAGGAGCGTACACCAGATCGCATGTGTCGCCTTCTTTGACATTCTTACGGGTGAGCTTGACAGTCACGGTCATTATGTCGCCTTCCGCAATAAACTCTTCATCGTCCACGCCAATAGAGATCTCCAACTCCATGTTGGGCATCATCTCCAGCACTTTGTTCACTTCAGCACGGTCTTCCTCGGATAGTCCCGCCAGACCTTTGCGCTCCGCCGGCTCCAATGCAATGTATTGGTGCATGCTGCGCACAGCGCTCTTGCCCGTGACAATGTGCTTCACTTCGGCCTCTGTCAAGTGCGGCAGCTGCAGAAACGGCGGGTCCTTGAACCAAAGCCCTTGCGTCAAGAACTGCTGCATTTCCATGAGGTTCAGCGAAGTCTGCAGCCACGCTTTCACGACCGAGATCTCCAGCATACCATCCACCAACTGAATCACTTTCTTCAGCATCGTATTGAGGTCGCTCTGCAGCGTCGGACTAAGCTTCTCGCGCAGAAAGTGCGCATGCAGGAGCAGATTGGCTTTGGCGATTGCAGGGTGGTTGAACTTGGGCTTGGCCATCATGTCCGTCTGCTTGAGGTTTTTCGCCAGTGCCGCGAGTTCGGCCTCGTCCGAGGAGCGTCGCGGGATCTCGCGGAACTCAGCCGAGCCCGCGAGGATCTCCGGCAGCATGCGTGGGTGCGAGTTCTGCGACATGGCAAAGTTGTAAAAGCCGTACGTGTCGTACATGATCATGCTGTCGCCGTACTTCTTCGAGTGCGAGTACCAGAGCGCCACGCAGCTCGGGATCGCCACCACGAGAATGAGCAAGTACAAGAACAGCACGAGGTTGTGGTTGGCCGGGTCCAGCAAAAACGTCGGCAGACCGATCGAGAGCTGCATCGCTTGCCGCCCATCGGGGTTGCCGAATTTCTCGTAATTGGCCTTGGCCACGTCGTCCGTGAGCGCCTCGTAGGCTTTGGCCACCAGCATGAACTTCTGCTCCGCCACGGCGTCGCCCTGATTCTTGTCGGGATGGTACAAGAGACTCATCTTGCGGTACGCGCGCTTGATCTCGCGCTCCGAGACGCCCGCGGAGATCCCGAGGATCGCAAACGGGTCGAACGACTTGATCTCCGAGTCGTCCTTGAGCAGCATCGCCATGCGCACGAGGCCGTACCACACGGCGACGAGCACGAGCAAATTCAAGACGAACGGCATTGAAAAGACATTGCGAAACGCCGTCTTCTCGGCCTGCAGCTGCTTGAGTTTGCGCAGCTCGCGCTCGCAGCGCACGTGGCTCTTGTCGAGCAGGCGGTCCTTGAGGAAGACGCCGTAAAGGATGCGGCGAAGCGACAGGAACGTCACGGGCACCACGTACAGCGCACAGAGCGAGACGGAGAAGTAGTAGAACGCCGAGTTGTCGTACTCTAACATCTCGAACGAGGCGCTGCGAGCGAACGAGTGAGTGAGTGAGTGAGCGGACGGACGGGAGGCGGCCAATTGGCGAATGAGTGGATATGTAGGAAGGGCCCGGCGACACGTGGAGGTAGGGGGCCCAAAACAAGAGCTCCTCGGGACCCGAGGGGACCCTGAATGTGCAACATCGCAGCGATAACGTTGCGGTTTGAGAGGAGCGTGGACCCAAAAGAAGAGAGGTGGTGGCCTAAATTAGGTCGAACGCGGCGACTCCGTTTGTGGCCTTCTCTGCCGCGTGGAATAAAGGTGACAGCAAACGACGCTACGATAGATAGATTTCCTCTTAACGAGCATATGTCTCTCTCTAGATCGTCGACGGTATACAGCTAGTCTTCTACTGCATCCGCCCTTCTCTGTGCCATTCCATCGGTAGAAAAAGTCGGAACACGCCACCGTTGGAAGGTTTTTACAGATAGACGTTGATTGGAAATACGTTAGGAAGTAGATATCTCATCGTGACCACCACGATAAGCCGCGAGTATACCAGCAACGACCAACCAACATCATCTAGGATTCGATCAGCTTTCTATATTGTCATGCTAAAGAGGTGTCGGCTGAATTGCCCACTAAGTATTGGAGCGGTTTGTAAAGAAAGCCTGTGGTGCACGGCACTAATGTCCACACACGCCCTATGCACCGTCGTTCTCGGATTTGTTCACCGTTATGTGCCGCGTGAATCGAGTGATATCAAGAATTGTTTGACGTCAATAACTTGGAAGTCAAGATTACGAAGCCTCTTTGCCAAATCGTGACGATGCCCATGAGATGCAGCTCGCACATTGCACGCAGCGAGCGAGGTCACCGAGTGCTAGGTTCGGGCGAAGACACGATGCTTTATCAAGTCAGTCAACCTTTTTGAATCATCCGGCCATCGACAACGGATGGAGGCGCCAAAGTGCATCTCAGCTTGGCTAGGCTTTTCTTCATGCGTCCTGACGCACAAAGAGAAGTCAACACAAGA
This sequence comes from Hyaloperonospora brassicae, assembly GCA_947650285.1. NCBI lineage: Eukaryota > Oomycota > Peronosporomycetes > Peronosporales > Peronosporaceae > Hyaloperonospora > Hyaloperonospora brassicae. Next base: position 84,731 of record CANTFL010000137.1, read on the forward strand.
AAAGCAAACAGAACACATCCACCAATATCAACGATCTCGTCAGTCACTGTGTGTTGACAGCTAATTATAGTGAAGCAGGCAACGTTCGTCGGAAGATTATGCAAAATTCCATAGGCAGCCCTGTGGGGATGTCTCAAACCAAGAATCAGACCCAGCTCGGAGAAAGGATTCTACCATGCGCGCACATTTTGCGCGATGTTGGTCGCACATGTCGTTTGTCGAATGTTCAAAGCAGTTTGGTGTCCTCTGCTGCGCCAATCTCATTTACGAGAGACAGATGCAGCACAAAGATCAAAACAGTTCTGGAGAGCCGCCTCCGATCGAGAATAACAACGGGAGCTCTCTGTCTGTTACTCACAGTCCGCAACGACTGCTTCTTCAGCCACCGGCGCTCCCTCTAATTTTTCATCGCTTGCCTGCTCCACTGTCTTTGTTTTCATCTCATCGAGACCTCCGTGCACGTCCTGCTTTCCTTCATTCACGACGCTCATTTGGCTCAGCTGGTCTTCTAATTGGGAATACTGCAGTTGAATCTGGCTCAGGCTGTCTTGAACATCGACGTTTTTTGCATCCATTTTCTTGTACATCTGAAATATGGCCTGCTCTGACAAAGCCAGACGGTTCGATAGGAGCGACAGCTTCGCATCAATAACTTGTTTCATTTTCGTCTCCATCTCCCGCTCCATTTGCTGCTGAAAGTCGCTCAAAAGTATCGTCACATCCAATGCAGGTGTTGTGCGACCACCTTGCCGACCCCCATCAATCGTGCTTGCCAGTTCCGCAGCACTGTTATAACATTGACAGTGTTAGACACGTAAAACGATGTTGCTAGACAGAGCGCTTCCGTGCGTTTTTACCTGAGCTCAGCCGTTTGAACCGGCTCCATCGGCACGAAACGGCATCGAAACTCGTGTACGTCCAGTGCATTTTTGTCACCCATCAGCGATACAAACTTGACATGCAAAGCGTGCACACTCTTCAGCACATCGCCGTTTCGATCGCTCTGCTTGAAACGTGGCGACATGGCAAAAAGCGGCGGCTCGGAGCGCTCTGTCGTGCCTCGGAACGTGCCCAAGTACACTTCGCCCAGCTCTTCTTCCCCCATCAAAGTGCGCCGCGTGCCTTCCGCGTAAATCTCTACGTGACGGGCGGAGCATCGAACCTCGAGCTGAAGGTCCGAGCAGCGCAACGGCTGCTGTGTCCAGAGCATTGAGAGCTTGCACGGTACTGAAACGGCGTCTGTAGAGCGCGTGAGATGCAGAGGGAGAGGGACGAGAGACACGGCGCAGTCACTCGCGAGCTGCACGTTGACATCGGCTGAGGCGGTCCACGAGGAGCTCCATGTCACGAATGACATGTTGACTGACTGGCAAAGAAGTGATTGATCGATAGTGAGCGCAAGTGCGACTGGGCAGTGTGGGTGGCGGGTTTGAGGTTGAAATCGTCACATTGGGGACAGGTGCACGTCACGTCAGCACGACATCAGTTATCGGTTTTTTCCCGCGACTGTCGGTCTGGGAATATGCTCGAGCGAACAATGAGTTTCTAATGAGCCTACGTCTTTTCCTGTCAATAGAGCTGTTGTAGCTCCGGTCATTGGCAGTGATTGCGAGCGTTTGGAATGACATATGCGCTTACGCCACTCAACGGAATCGCAAATGGTGGATAGTGTTTTCCTCGGGCACGGTGATACTGTGAATGGCGAGAAACCGAATCCTTCGTAGGCAGAAGAACGTTACGTGGGATCGAGGGAGCAAGAGTTCGAGTAAAGCGGACTTCGGTGATACAAGTGTCAGTTCCGAGGACAGTAGAAGCGTACGTGCAAAAGTGAAAGGATTACGTGTCACGTAATGAAAGGAGACGGTCCGTGTTCTTCGGGTCTGCTCTTCTGTCCATCGTTTGCGGCATTCTCGCATCAATCACGTTATATAAAAACGCTAGTCGACGACCGAAGATTTGACCAAAATCTCATAGCTCACTCTGAACACGCACCTCGAAGAAAAACAAACGTTAATTATGACAAGGATACAGTACGACGATATCTCTTCAATTTGGATTAATCAAAGATGATTGGTACTTGCACTGAAGGTGTGGTGTGTTAGTTGTAATTACATGATGTGGACATACGAATTCCCAGAAGATGTCGTAAAAGCATACCAATTCATTTGTCTGGTTACCGCTCACGAAACAACTCGTGAATGCCACACAGATTCTGCATCGTTTTTCGAACACAGCGTGTCATGCCGACATCTTTGTCCACCTTGGTGCTTGGTCTACATGAACATAGCATCAGCATCTTGCTTCATGGCAAGCTGGATTGGAAATGGCCGAAAATGTCTCGATAGATAGAGTACAGTAGCGCGCGTTTCGGGGCGACTTTGAACTGCCCATCGAGTGATGATGTCCTTGTTAACGTGCATTCTTGTGTTCCCTTGGCGGAATCGTACGTACCACAGCTATGTCATTGATGGAGTGTTTCGTGACACCTCTGAAGTACCAGCGATGCATCCGAAAAAGCGGAAGGACTTCGTGGACAAATCAGACGCGCTGTAAGGCCTGACAGCACATACGATCAACAGACCGTTAGTTGTTTATTCCACCCCGGCAGATTCAAATTCGGGATGCGAGACGCTCGTGTGGTTGTGCCAAGACTGAAAAGCTGACAGTACATTACAATGATGTGTGCGATTCCTACGGCTAAACGTGGCGTCAGCTTTTGCGGCCGGATCCAATCGCAAGCTGGCAGCGGCGCGGCCTGCGCAGGATCACCCGTGTGACTTTTATGCTGCGGCCTTCAGCACTGGGCGGCTTAGCATTGCAGGGCCGCTATGTGATGCGACATGAACGGCTCAGCATCGCAGTGCCGCTACGTGATGCGACTTCAATGTTGTTCGCGTAACTTACTTGTTGACAGTCTGGGTCCTTGAAGTGATGGTGCCGAGTGCAAGCACATACAACTAACTCGGAGCAACCTTTGTGACTATGCACGGTCTCAGATTCAATTACTACCAGCTGTTCCCTCTGGAATGCAGTATTTACCCATCGTGACAGTCATGACCAAGACAAGCGCCTCAGGAGCCAAAACGACTTCTCGACAAAATCAGTCAGCCGTCAACATCAAGGGTTTTACTTCGCCTGTGCACCGGTCAGATGAAGATCCAAAGCTTGCCGTTGCAGCAGAACAAGCTAACACCTGCATTCATTTCCACGGCAATGATTTTACAGCGTCCACACTCACGATATCACTAGCCAGCAGACTGCTTCAGAAATCTCGGCATCCACACATGCTGTTATCGATATGTCGTGTAACACAAGCTCAGCACCCATGCCTCGAAAGAGGCACCTTTCGTGTCCACAGCATCTGGTCTTCCACATGGCGTTGACAGCGAGGCGTTATGAGCATAGCAGCGGCAACACCAACAATTGCGGCTTCGTTGAATGTCAGCGATCGAAACCAAGTGTGCGCTAAATGCGAGGTACCAGTCCCTGAGATCCACTGCTGCTTCGGTCTGACTCAGCAGCTCAACCAGAAGAGCCCTTAGTGCTTAGTCGAGCAAACGCTAGGATCGCTTTCATGTTCGTGGTCCAATGTCTGGTTTGGATACCAAAAAGCTTCTCCTGTTGCTGCCATTTAGATAAGCCTCCTGTCAGTGCTTTCCCCACAGAACGCGCCATCCGATAGTATGGCACGAATCAATTCTGCGGCACCAGAATACCGGGAAATCGTGATGACTCCGGTCGCGTCGTCGCTGGACGAGATCGAGACGGGTAAAAGCGATCGACGACGCACTCATCTGCTTGTGCCGGTGTACAGATAGTGCACGCATCGCTATACCAGATCGGAAGCGCATGCACTCGGCAACTCACATTACGTAACTTGGGCAAAAAATGGCTCAGCGCCAGGCCGCACTTTGCGACGAACGATACCCAAATGTCACACCGCCTTCCAAGACACCAAGTCGAAGCGTACTGTTTCCAGTCTCTTCATCACTGGTGATACTGCGAACGCACGCTTGTGGGCTACCGAGTACAGCTAAGCAAGCACCCCTTTTCTTCCCATAGCTGTCACCAGTCAGCGTAGATTTACCGCTCGCACGAGCTTGACCCGCAAAACAACGACCCGTCGCGTGACGTCGTAGAGATGTCGGGCCGACGACATTATCCATTCCAACTATCATTGTCGTGACAACTTGTGCTGTGAACGATCTCGCGCAGCAACTTACAACGCGACTGATGCGTGAGCTATTGTCGCCGTTGGATCATGAGGTGAGGGTGCCACTGCACCTGCCGCAGGTAACGAAGGAAGCGCTCCAGCGAAAAGCTGGTCAAGCGATAGACCAACGGCGGCGTCATTCTTAATTTCGTGATGGCCGTTTGCACTGCTGTCTAATCGAAGACAATGCAGCGGCATCGTCTCATCAGTTGCCATTTCATCGTCAAGGAGCTGTTGCCAGTCGCTTGAGAACAAATCCCAGTCGTCATAACTGCAGAGCAAGTCTTCTGGACGACTTGCCTGTGAGAGCTCAGGTAGAATATTGCCACTATCAGCGCAGGTGCCTGTGCGTCTTCTTTTTTTCAAGCTCGAAGCATAGCCCACGTGGAGCAGCAGCTCTATTTGCTTGGGCTGTTCAGTGGTTTGTGCAACGGAAGGAAGAACCCCGACGCCACGAACTATGCGGCGTAGACTGGCACATGCCAACCCGACCGCATACACGCGGCAGCAAAGTGCGCATATTTCGGGGTGAGAGTCTGACACAAACGAATAGAACGATGACACGTCGGCGTAGTCACTTGTTGTGTCGGCACCAAACGGAAACTGTCGGAGTTGGTACGCGTTGAGGATTGCTTCGACTTTGGCGCTCGAGATCGGGGCCAGGTCTGCGGGCCCACGTTCGGTCCGGCCCTGATTTTCCTGAAGTCGACAGAACCAGCGCTGGAAGTAATGCTGAAAGTACGATACCACCGCCTTCCAATCGAGTGCACTATTGCTGCTGTTGAGGCGCCCATTGTCCATGTGGAAGTTGAACACGTATGCGAGCACCATCGTTGGCACTTCATAGCGCTGCCACATAGTCTCCAGAAGCTCGCAAAGGCGCTGTGCTACGACCGACGTTTCTTTGTCAATCCTGCTTGATGACGCGCCTATGCTCGCAGGGTGTGCAATGGCCTCATACTGCTGACTCATGCGGCCAAGCTGGTACATTATGTGAGCAAGGGTAAGTCCTTCACGCACAGTGGTCGTGCATTCATCATCATTACCGTCAGCGTGATGGACTTCATCCAGCTTAGACTCCGACTGAAATATTAGACGGAAAGCTTCCCATAACGGAGCGATGAGAACGGCGAGACTCCGTAAAGTTGTCCAGAGTTGGCCATTGCTGCCCAGAACGAGTTCACGTAGTGCCAACGGCACCGAAGTTGAGAATCCGTCCTGTTGACTCAAACATAGCACGGTTATGGCGTCGCTGTAGTGCAAGACCTTGGATAGACAGTTCACGAATGAAAACCAATGACTCTTCGTGGGCAGTGGAATACGTGTGTTGTCCTCGCCAGAAATAGCACGCAGCGATGCTTGCAGCTGTGGGTTGGAGAAATATGCGGCTAGCTCTACGAGCTGCCCCACTGTATCGCGGTACGTATCGTGCGTCAGAAGGCTTCCTGCAAGAGACGCCAGTAACGCAGATGCGCAGGGAATGACCAGCAAAGACCGCCATCGCGTATTGCAACATACTCTCTTTGCAGCGCTTAGTGCTACCGCCGAGTCAGCCACAATTCCAATGACACAAATGTCCTTTTCATTCAAATCAAGCAGGACGTCTTCAATGACGCGTTCAAGCGGAAGCACATGTGGCGAACATGCGGACTTCTCACTGTCAGTATCAGCACACGAACGCCGTACAACATAGCCCCCCACGTCTTCGACTCGCACACAAGCTGCGTCCCCGTTCGAGTTGACGAGTGTGAAAGCAGCCAAATGCTGTCGATCCAAAGTGTGCCAACAGGTAACGCTCAAGGTAAGACCACTCTTGATCGTCGAGTTCAGCATGCCTTCTTTTACCCGTTCAAGCTGTCGTTGAGCTAGTTTTGCAGCCGTATCTTCCAGAAACGCCTGACTGCCAACGGTACTGATCGTATCCTTGCTCTCCAGTTTCACAGGACTGAGCATGTGGAACAACTCTTGAAACTCGCGGTTCGAGAAAGCCGAAAGCGGCATACCCGTGGCCACGGCCGTCTGCAACAGACCCGTCCTCCATCTCGTCATCACATCGTCCCCCTCCTTGTTTGTATCTGATTCCCCATGTCTTTTAATGGACAATACTGCGTCATGTACTACCGAAAACTGATCCGCATCCTGTCCACTGTTTTGTCTCAATTGTGACTTCTCCTCGGCGTCTCCACTGTTTGCCTCACACCCGTCCACGTCACACAATGTCTCTTCTGCCGCCGCTAAATGGTCCACTGTTGCCTCGTCATCTACTGCTATTGCAACGACAGCCGCGTCATCCAAAGCTTCCGACGTCGTTTCCACTGTCTCCAAGAGCAGCGCGTGATCCTTGTGCTCTCTAAGTCGCGCGGCCGAGCTCTTGTGCACGTTCACCGTCTTGTTCGCCTGTTTGGTCTGCTCGCGTCGGGCTGTTGTGCTTTTCTTCACTGACTCTAACACCACTTGAGGCGGACAATTGCCACAATGCTTTAAATGGCGGAGCATGTCCACGGACACGCCGCGCGTCGGCCTCACGTGGTCAAGGCCATGACGGGCCACGCAATACGAGCAGAAGGCGTGGTAGTGGTAGCGGTTCCGCTTCTCGCCGCGGTGGAAATGGACCCACAGTGGATGCACAGGTCGCCCCGTGCGCTTCACAGATGGCGTGGAGATCGGGGTCTGCTCCATAATAGTTGTAATTATTATATACGCATATTAATTGATCATTCCATATGTTGCTGCAATTATGAATATTTTCCTTTAATTGAATACATTGAAAATTTACATTCATGTTATTGAGTATTGCACGATTCACCTACTTTTCAGCGATAGAACTGCATAAACCTGAATAAGAAGATATAGCTACATTTTGATAAAAATTGCAGGACATCTATTGCTAGATTCAAATGTTTTACCACCCGATTATGCAATTAGGTTATAGCTAAATAAAAAGAAAGATTGTAGGAATCAAATCATGCGTATATTGAGGCATTATATATAGGAAATTGCTAAATTCACACCCCTTTTCCTTAGATTCACACCCTTCCTTCAACATCTTATATATACAAGGTACGCAATCGCCGTTGGACAAAGACGAGTACTTTCTCTGCTCGCTATTTAGCTTCCAATAAGTCGAATGACCAGACGGATGGAGTGACGCCTCGTGATTGTGGCATCCATTCATCACGTTTACCTTCCAATTACCCCTTTCTTTGTAGAAATTTCCACTTGAAAGGAACAGGCAATCAATTTTGCGTGAGCTGGTCTGGCGTTGGCGCTCTTTTCCAACCTTTGGTACGTTTACGGCACCTCGAACACATTTAAGGTAGACACGCTTTGCTGCAATCGAACTTTTGATCGTAACAGCATAGCCTTGGCCACGTGCGAACGTCCCCACAGTATCCATAAGTTGCTCCCGACTGGCATACTCAACCTCGGGAGGAGGAAGCATGTTATTGCGTGGTGCCCTATCAGTAAACGCTGGAGGAGCTAGACCACAGGCGTGAGTAGTATCTTATGTATTTCTTACGTATTACTTGCCAATTAATGGCCTAGATTATTGAGTAATACCTTTGTCAGAAATCAAATCTTAAAATGAATAGGGATTCTATATATAAGATTTTGAAGGAAGGGTGTGAATCTAAGGAAAAGGAGTGGGATTTATCGATACCCTCTTTATATAATATTTATGTAAATGATTCCCCGAGACAGTTTGACTGGGTGTGTATCTGTCCCTTTGAATGATTGTGACTGTTCTATCGATTTTTAATTGATGCTCAAATTACTATTTGGATTAATAGTGGAGTTGACTTATTATTTCTTTGGTTGAAATGAATGATTGGGGAAGTTCAATGGATGAGTTGGTGATGTCGAACGGACTTTTGGATAGATAGTGGAATTAGCTTGCGGACTCTATAATTGAAATATATGTTCGTTTGTGTGATGTTATTATTCGTTTGTGGGACCAAATAGTTGTTTTCTCTAAGGCGCCAGTTCAAGGTACTGGTCCGAAAGGGCGTGGGTTCGAATCCACATTGGTCGATCCATTATTTCCTGTATTTACCCAAACCGTTATTGTCCGACTGCTATTGCATCTGCTTTATCGCTGTGCTTCGTCATATAAGAACAATGTACAGACCTCATCATGCTAAAGAAGTAAGGAACACTGTGCAAGCGAGTTCAATGAGAGTTGTCTATATGATGAGCGGCACAAAGGATCTCTCCCAGCTGGGTTCGAACCAGCGACCTTTCTCTCTACTCTCGCCAGGTCCATCAAGCGCCGCGCGCTATAAGTGCCGCTTCATGGACCCTGGCGAGAATAGAGAGAAATGTAGCGAAGGAGAGAAAACCCGACGCATGTGGAAGTTAAGGCCTTTTGGTGGCACGACGGCTCGCGTAACGCGTTCACAATACAATGGTAAAGGTATGCTCAATACTTGATCCAAAAGGTCGAATTGCCAATAAAAAGGGAAAATGATAGTATTAGGAGTTTTATAGGGGGGTGCCGGATAATGACAGCTTTTTTTATACCCAATGTTGTGTGCTGACACAAAAGAGGCCTGTATTAAGGAGGGGTTGATACGTAGCAAAGGATATTTATATGGCATTATGTATGTATAAGTGTGTAGTACCTAGTTAGGGCAGCTACGGAATTAAAGAGGGGTCTCTATATCAGAAGTGCGTACGTATCAAGGGTTAGGTGTGTACCTCTATGTCTCCATATGTATTCAACCAATTCCTGTCTAAGCTCACGAGGTGGTTGGTGATCCGCCAAAGGCGGACGTGAAAGAGCTTGAATCGTGGTGGGAGATAGTAAAGAAGTGATATCAGCTTCATCGGTAATAGAATCCGCGAATGGAGTTGTAGAACCACCTGGTCCAATCAGACTGCTGGCGGCTGATCTGGACTAAGACGGCACGAAACGCGTGGTATCGCCCGAACTAGAGTCCGATTCGGACGATCTTCACCTCCTGATCCCGCACTGGAAGTCGCCGAAGGAGTCAGAGGAGGCAAAGGCGGACTACACGGTAGAATTCGTGAGGACACTGAAGTAGTACATTCCCAGGGCCGCGTTAGAGGACCAACAAGTTCAAAATTGGAGACTTTTAGCCCAGATTGGGTAGGTAAAGTCCCCCTAGACCGCGATATTAGTTAAAAGGTCGACGCTTGGGCGGCGAGTAGCCGATTTGAGCTGGACCCGCGAGCAGGCGATCTGACATTTGAGTGGCAGACGAAAAATGCTATCTGGAGAGAATAGCACCTCCAGACGTCGGCCCGGCAGCTGTCACGGGTTAACAGAAACTTTGCGACACGTCTTTTGGGACTACTATTCGAAGGCGCACGAGTATTAGGGCAAGTTTTTTGGTCACTAGACGGACGCGAGCAATCGACTCCGACCACTCGGCCACCGTGGTCCAGTCTTTTATATAATTGTGGGATCCGTAGTGCTCCAGTGATACCGGCTCTCGTGCGGTGATCGGCTGCTCACGAGATTTCAAGACGATGTCGAGATGGGGGAACGGTCTTGGGAAAGAATTTGATTCCTCATGAGCTCAACCTGCATCACACAATTGTGGTGCGAGCGCAATAACGCCGTGTTTCGAGGCATTCAGTACGCTCCGTCTTAATGTGTCTGGTGCTTCTATACTACAAGCTTAAGTTAATTTAGTGCGTTGGCTAGTGTGGACATGATAGCACCGCTCCCGTGGCTCAAGCAGCTCCTTTACACGCCTATCTTGTAACGGGGCACTGTTGACTACGTACTGGTTGACCAGTACGGAGTATACTTCCACTGACAACAGTGGTCGACAGTGCCCTGCTAGGTGTTGAAGGGAACACAGAGGAAGGAAAGGAGACCAAGTAGTCAGACTAGTCTCTGGTAAAAGTAAAAACTGTATTAATATAATCAAGTCCTATAACTTCTTGAATCTCTGTTGCCCTGACTTAATTGTACTGATGTAACTAAAGGTACGATGACGTCTACTCACCACCCATTGCGCGCGTCTAGCAGTGATTGGTGGGTTGTTATCATCACAATATCAATTAATAAGTAGACCCTTCGGTCATCTCAACAATATCACCTGTCTGTGATATTGTTAAAAGAATATTCGACGCAATATTCTTTATTGTCAAATTGCTTTAATGACAATTTCGTGTAACGGGCTACCCCGTCACATCACTACTCCCTTATCTGATTGTCACCGTGTGACTATCGAAAACTTAATGACCACCCGTTGGACACTAGCGGGACAGGGAGCACTTGTTTGGTCAGACCCATTCACTCCTGACCTTGCCTCGCATAGTTACCATGTCTATGCGAGGTGATTCGAAGACCACACAGCCTGCTGCTGTTCCAGCCTCTGCGGCAGACGTTCCTTCGTCTGCTGCTTGTTCTACGTCTGCAGCAGAAGGTGCTTCAGACGCACGCGGTATCGCACCACGTGCACATGATGACCATGGCAATAAGGTCATCAATTCTGGCGAGTCAGACGTGCCTGACTCGCGAAACGTTCCAGAGGCATCTTGATCACCGGCGGTGCCTCATCGTTCGTCTAGAGCACTGTCGAACGAGCGGACTCGTGAAATGCAACACAGTCTGTTCGGCAGTGATGATGAATTCTATGGTGAAGAATACTATGCCTCACCAGCATCAACTCGTGCTTCCCCGCAAGAGCGTAATGACGATGGCGAGAGCCGTCGTCATTCTGAAAGCCGTGGTACCAAAACAGGTACGACATTGAAGCGTGGTGAGCTCGAGTCGTGGCGCTTGCCCGACCAGCTCATCGATTGCCTGTCTCACGAGACAAGCCAGCACCATCAAATTCCATTATTCGATGCAACTGAGCTTCATGGCTTAAGTCCCAGCGCGAAAAACTTTCGCGGTGAAGAAGATTTTTATCTCTATGCCTTCTTTAGGCATAGACGGTATAATGGCAACAAAAAGCGTGACAAGAACTCGCTTTTGGCATTGTGGAACGCATTCGTCCAAAGTGTCATGCATTTTGGGCGAGAAGGGTGGTTTAAGAAGCTTAAGGCGATACGCATCAAGTTCGAAAAGCGAACGCCAACCGGTGCAAGGTACCGGTTGCATTGTTTGTCAAGTGAGGCAGGCATTCCTTGCCTCACTTGGGGTGATTCTTGTGCGAGCTGAGCTGACAACTCGCAACGTGCATAGAGGGACTGTATTCCCTAAGTTCACCCTGAAGAAGGGCTCACATCTCGAATGAGACGCGGGACGAGATTGCAAACTTGAAATCCGTCTACAAGCGCCAAACGCGCGTGTTTACCGATGGGCCCTCGGACCAATCGGATGAGTCTCGTTATACTGGTGGACGATATCTTTCCATGTCAGCCATCAGCTGGGAACGAGGTTCCCAGCTGTCGAAGGAAGGTGGGTACCCACGCCACCGGACGAGGTAACTCGTCCTTGATTCTGAATCGCCACGGTGGTTCAAGATACGATCTACAACAAAGTGTTGACCACCGTGGGAGTCCACCAGTGGTTCCGGTGGCGGTGGAAAGACAAGGCCCGACTCAGCCGCCGGGCCTGCACGAGACTTTGGGTTACCACGAGCGTTTTATGACCGAACTGAGGGAGGAAGTCGAGCACGAAAACGATCGTCGGCACGCCTTGCAGTTGGACGTGCGACGTCTTCGTGCCGATCGGGAGAAGGACCGATCGTAATCTGCGTTCGCCCAGCTTGATAGTGAACGCGAGAGGCGTCGTTTGCGCGACGAGCTAAGACGGCTCGTCGCAAGGCCGCGTCGACAAAGAATCAACTCTTTTCGACGAAGGACCAACTTCAGTGTTTGGTCCGTGATCACAAGAATCTGTTGGGGATTCTTGAGCGCGCCGGTTATCTCCGTTCTCGCAAGAGGCCTCGTACTGATGGTACGGGCAGAGACGACCAACATAAAACGTAGGATGCGTGCGCATCCTACGAGGCAATTCGGTCGTGTATGTATTGCCCTTGCGGTGTAACACACGAAAGGGACCAAGGTATTTCGGCAGTAGTTTGCTACTGCCGACACTAGTGACTGCATGTCCAGGTAGGTTTACCGTTGACAGTAGTACTAGGTCGTTAACCTTAGATGAAAGAACATTTGCTCTTCCATTCTTGTCTGCGTTCCGTTTCTAGCGTTCCACTGCATTTGCGATGGAGTCCTGAACGAAATGGTCTACCGCCTCTCGAGTCAGCAGGAAGTTCTCTGCCGACTCGTTGTTGTGTTTTTCAGTGCGCTTCGTGCGCACTGCTAAGACATCGTTCTCTTCTTCAACGAGGGTGTCCTCTTCCTCACTGGCATATTTGTCGACGATACTGAAAATACCAGCATCGTCATCATTGTTTGATGTAGCAGTAGCGTTATCGCTACTGCTAAGCTCGATTTCCTCGATGTCGACGTTGTCGACATCGGCATCAAACGTATCGGCGTGAGCGGTGATACGTGATGAGCAAGAGCCAAAACGTTTTTTGCTCGAGCGAGTCCCTCCCCTCTTTAACTCAGAGTCACTCTGTATGAAGGCGGGAATACGTGGGTGGCGTAAGCCATTCACGTAGAACGGTGTATGCGTTGTGGACCCATGCACGGAGTTGTTGATGGCAAACTCAATCATCGGCAAGAACTCACTCCAATGTGAAAAGGAGTGGACGTATCCACGAAGAATTTTTTCGAGGACACGGTTCGCTCGTTCAGTCTGACCATCCGTTTCGGGATGATCAGAGGTTGACATCTTCAACCGTGTTCCTAATGTGCGGAACACGGATTGCCAAAATGCCGCCGTGATCCGAGGGTCACGGTCGGATACGAGTTCAAGGGGTAACCGTGGAGTCGAAACACAGTGTCGATGTAGACACGCGCACAGCCGTGGGCGTTGATGGATCCTGGGACTGCAGCAAGATGCTATATATTGCTGAAACAAACCAAAAAACACAAGAGTACCATTATTCTTGTTAGTGTCTTCGGGAAACCCGAAGACGAAGATCATTGAAACGGAATCCCAACATTCTGCCGGGACCGGCAGAGCTTGTATTGGTGCACGGGATGAAGGACAAGGCTTCACTTGTTGACAGACCTCGCAAGAACGAATGTATTTGCGGACACACTGATACTGGCGGGGCCAGTAAAAGTCAAGACTGATCGTGAGGTAAGTATTTTGTCGGCCACGGTGCCCGCCAGACGGCGCATCGTGACATTCGAACATGATGCGTAATCGCAAGTCATCATGATCGGGAACGACAACACGAGGCGTGTCGTCGGCAACGGCTGTATAGTACAGCAGGCCGTTGCGAGTCGTGTACCGATCCAAAACGACCGGTACAGAGCCGGCAAATCCGACAAGGATTTCCGAAATGGGTTCGAAAGATTACCCATCGAACGGAGGAGATTCGTGTCTCCTGCGTATGCTTTCCGCACGTCGTCGAGTAAAGGCGACGACGGCACACTTATGGACAGTGTCGCAACAGTGGGCAAGTCCTCACTGTTGACTCGGGACGTTGGCTCAAAGTCGGGCCGACAGGATAACACATCAGCGACGACATTAAGTCGTCCTGGTTTATACTTCACGGATAAATTATACTCCGCGAAGAAAGACAGCCACCTCGCCATCCTTTGCGAGAGGTTTGAACTGCTTACGGCCGTGCGTAGTGACGCATGGTCCGTATAGACGATGACTGGTCTGTCCCCCAAGAGATAGACCCGGAACTTAGCCAGTGCATACTTTATGGCAAATAGTTCCTTGTCATACACTTGGTAATTGCGTTCAGCTGGTTGCAGCTGACGCGAATGATAACAGACGACGCGCTCTGCACCATCTGAATCAAATTGCATGAAAGAATAGCCAATCGCGAAATCGCTGGCGTCACAGACCACATGAAACGGTCTGTCCTGATCTGCAATCGCCAAGATGGGCGATTGCATCAAGCTTTTCTTTAACGTTATAAGGAACTCTGGCAGTAAGCGCTCCATGACCACTTCACATCTTTCTTGAGCAAGCAAGAAAGATGAACAGTCATCTTGGCGTTATTGCGCGAGTACTTGAGCAAGTACGCCGCTAGTCCAAGGAACTTCATTAGTCCTTTGACATCGACTAGCACTGGCCAGTCGGTGATCGTCTTGACCTTTTCGGGATTCGGGCGGACGCCGTATTTGCCGACGATGCAGCCAAGAAGTGGTATTTCGCTTGCCGCGAATATACACTTCTTGAGGTTGGCATACAACTTATGCTTGCGCATAAGTTAAAGAACCTTACGGACGTGAGTTCGGTGGAATTCAGCACCGTCCTTCCGTCCATATCCCGGCTATGGACGAACACATCATCGAAGTAACTCGGTGCGAAGTCTCGCACCGGTTTCAACATATTTGTGACACATATGTTGAATGTTGCAGGGGCATTACTCAGCCCATGTGGCATCACTAGCCACTCCCACAGCATCCCGCTGGGGGTACTCACTGCCGTGAACGGGACGTCCCGTTCACGCATCAGGATCTGATAGAATCCATCCATCAGATCCATGGACGAAAAGATGGTACTCTTTGACATACCACCTATGATGACGTCCTTTCTCGGTATCGGCGTCTGAGCCGGTACCGTTGCAGCATTCAATTTGCTGAATGCGTGCACTATCCGCCATCGTCATGTGGCCTTTCGCATACAGAAGGTCGGAGATCTGTGAGGGAATGTCGATTCCCTCACATGGACCGCTGCAAAGCGATAGGCAAAGAACTTGTCGATCTCTAGTACTTGTTCACGAGGCAGTGGCCACTTCTTCATGACCCAGTACTTCGATCCCGGTTTGAGCTCGATCTCGTGTCGAGTGCCTTTGTCCTTAGGCAACTCGCAAGGCACGGATTCAGGGAACACATCCCTGAATTCGATCAAATCCTTATACAAAGGATTTGCCTGAAGTGACTCCCACGATTGAGACGTGTATCGCATAATCCGAGTCTCCCCATAGATTACACTTTCGTCCATAGATAAACTGCTGAGAACCCTCTCGGTCTCAGTAAACACCGTTGCCGATCGAATATCGGTCACATACTCGTCCTCTGTGACGAGTACACAGATCTGCTTGACTTTGCCACTGCGCAGATCACGCAAGAACCGTTTCGGTTCTAGCGTTGGCAACTGAGTTATCTCCGAAGTTAACTTCGGATGCACTATCAGATCAAGCGTGTAAGCACCTACGCTTGATCCATCATTAACCAAGACATTCACTGTCTCGATTACCTCCTGGGAAATCACTTCCACAGTATCTGGGAGAGATTTCTCCACAATGTAGTGATCATCTACATATTGTTTTTGTACAGTCGTGCTAACGACCGTACCACAAGTGAGACCATCGCATGCACTCGTAGTACACCCACGTGAGTGTGGGCGTTCCAAGATATTTGTCAGGTGGTTGTCTGAGAAACAAGTAGCAGGTACGTAACCGATCGATGCTGTCAGCTCAACCTTGGCTCGTACCTCCTGAGCCAGGCAACCCTAAGATGACTTCGAACTTGTCATTTAGGTCAAGCACGATGAAAACATCATCTTACTGTTCGCCTTTTAACGTGTAGTGGATTCCGACTACACGTTTCTTCATAGTGATCGATGCGCATGTCGCTAGGCGCACCGTCATCTTCGTTGGAGAGATCTCCCGCTCCACAAAGTTAAAACTTCCTGCCTCTAGCAACTGGCGACTAACAAAATTGTTCGACGCCCCAAAGTCAACTAGGGCGCAAAGTGAAAAGTCTTTTGTCACTTCTAACTTCAAGGTGATAAGTGACAACTCATCACCAGATGCAGAGACACACAGAAATTGTGTTTCGGAGGCAACCTTCTTCAGGAGATTTGCAAATTCTCTTGATGTCGCTGGATCAGTAGGGCTCTCCGCCCCTACTAATCCCGACCATTTTTTGATGGTCCACCTTGCTGTTGCGACTTCGTAACAGCAAGGGACCCTCGCCATCCAGTTCTTCTTGTTGGTCGGTGAATACTACGCTCAGCACCGTGAGGTTCTGAGCGGGGGGTACTGCATTCATATGCGTAGTGTCCCAGTTTATGACAGCGATAGCATCTCACCGTTCGCTTGTCATTCGCAGGGCGAGGTTTCTCGCCCTCGACATTACAGAGGTCCATTGGTTCTGGACCTCCGACTGCTAATCGTCTCTGTGAACGATGCGGGGTAACGTAGCGTGTGACTGTCTCACGCTATAATCTTGTTGCTCTGCTGCAAAGATTGCCTTTGAGAGCGTCTTAAGTTCTCCGCGGAACTGGTGGTCCCTAACGGGACCGTCTGAAAGCCCTTAAATAAAGATTGTGATCAACACAAAATCACTCACAGGGTTCACTACCATGCAGCTTGCAAGGTAGCGTACATGTTGGGCGTAAGCGTGAACCTTACGCTTACCCTGTTTGATTCCGACGAGTTTAAAGAGAGTCCTGAACTCTGCTCTGAGCGGCTCAAACGTCTCACTGGGCAGGGTCTTGAAGATCCTCAACGACCCGAAAACATGTGGGTCGTGCAACTTGAGGTTCAGGGCCCAAGCTCTGGCTTCTCCTGCCAGGTTAGGCTGAGCGAATTAGACTTGCATTCGCTCATCATCGATGCGACGAGCATCAATGGCATCGTCCAGCTCGACGAAACACCTCAACAGGGAGTCTTCCTCGACTCCTCGATACTTGAATACCTCTAGTTTTAGAGATTCCCGTCGACGCTCACGCGTCGGCTCTGCGGACTGAGACAGTTATTGTCTCAGTCCTTCGGTTCGCTGGTGATCTTGTTGTTGTAACAAGGTCACCTGCGCTCGCGACTCATCAAGTTCTCGTTCCAAGAACTTGCTGATGACGGCATGCTGTTGGTCCCTATCCCTTAAGGATAGCATGGACCAGATGGCTTCCTCGCCAACGGTCGAACTCATTCGTTCGATCGCACTCCATTCGATGTCGCTCAAATAAGAGTAGCTTTCACGGGTTCCGTGAAAGCTGTCGCCGTCTACATCGTCCGAAATGTTCATGTTGGGCGATGGGGTTGTGGTCCTTGGACGGACTACAAAGTGCTATCAGGTGTAACGGGGCACTGTTGACTACGTACTGGTTGACCAGAACGGAGTATACCCTCACTGACGACAGTGGATGACAGTGCCCTGCTAGGTGTTGAAGGGAACCAAGAGGAAGGAAAGGAGACTAAGTAGTCAGACGAGTCTCTGGTAAAAGTAAAAACTGTATTAATATAATCAAGTCCTATAACTTCTTGAATCTCTGTTGTCCTGACTTAATTGTACTGATGTAACTAAAGGTACGATGACGTCTACTCACCACCCATTGCGCGCGTCTAGCAGCGATTGGTGGGTTGATATCATCACGATATCAACCAATCAGTATACCATTCGGTCATCTCAACAATATCACCATGTCTGTGATATTGTTAAAGAATGTTCGACGCAATATTCTTTATTGTCAAATTGTTTTAATAAAAATTTCATGTAACGGACTACCCCGTTCCATATCTCGAACTGCTTACCTTAGATCCAAGCGACGACTTGCTATCCCCGGCGGACTGCCCCGAATCTCAGCCAAACCCGGCGCTCTGTTTTTTAATTGAGGAGCTTTTAGAGAGACCTTGCACATCATTATAATGGGTGATTGACAGACGTGTTTTTTTTCTCCCCCTCCTTCAAGATGTGGAAAGTCCATTAGGCTACCAGCTGCTGCGAGGTAAATCGCCATTTAAAAAGAAATGCAGGATTACTGAGCTACCTTGCGATAGACCCGAGTGACCTGTGCTCTGTCGATGAAAGGAAAGAGGCGGTCTATACAACGCCAGACTACGCCGTCTGCTCGACTGATTTTGGGGGAATCGTAAAAAAACACCAGTGTTCGCCTAAAAAACACCGTTACGATGAGGCTATCCATTAACCTTGTTTAATATATACACAAAAGGGTAAAGAAAATACTACTTTCGATTGAACTTCACTAGAAACGTTTCTAAGATAAGTCGGACCCTCCCTTTTTTGACCGGAATGCGGTCGAACACGTTCGGTCTGTCGCGGGGAAAAGAGACTTTGGATCGTAATTTTTGGATTATCCAACCGCCCAGGGTTGCTGGCTTACATTCATAACCTACTGGACCGGATGCACGGAAACTCCGACCAGTATGCAGCTTCATGCGAGTTTTTGCATGTCATGGACGTCTCCGCCGTTGAATCCGATCATTTCACGGCGGCTGCTGAGCGCGTTTGGACATTCAATGGAGGCTTAAGTGTGTCAATGGAAGCGGATGTGGTGGGTATTATGTTTAATATGTATCGCAATTAAATGGGTTTAGCTCGATCGGGTCTCTCACGAAGGTCTTTCCGTCACTTTGGCGGGATGTATGTTTGAATACATAGTTCAAAGTTTTCGGCAATTACACGCACTAGCGATGCGGGAGTGTAGGAAGCTACACACCCAGGTGGCCGGAACTCGTCTAATGCAATGCATCGGGCTGCTCACCACGGCCCCATCCAGAGCACCGCACACAGCGGTGAGACTCGTCCAACCACCGAATCATTCGACACCGGCGTTGCTATCCTGGCTTAGGTCTTTCCAGACGTCTTGTACACCATAATTTCGTATTATAGATAGTCTGTTCCCCTCTCTCTCTTAAACGGACTGCAGTCTTCACTTGCGAGACGACGGCTCCTGCAACGGCGCAGATACAAGCCAAGGGCGTGACGGCAACATCTGTAGCGACGATTTTTGAACCGGTGGAGCTTGCTGCTGTTGAAACATAAGCGGCCTCGGACGAGACAGTCTTTGCAGCGGCGGTATTGGCTGCGTCGTCGCGTTTGAGAGCGAAAGGTAAGATGGTGGCGGTATGTCCAACAGCATTTACATTTTTACACACCCATTAGTTGTCAATATGGACTATTGACGCTCTCCTTAGCATTACGTCGGCAAGGACATGTCTCCTCGGCATCATCTATGGGAGTCAACAAAAAGTAATCCAACGATGGCTTTGCGCAAAAGATATCTCGTGCAATCAGAAAGTAGACCAACATACGCCTTTTTATTATATGGTGTGATCGGTCGTGCCATATCAAATCTAAAATACACACGCGACGCTAGTTAGCCGTGTTGCACAAAACCTGTCAGCAGCAGCATTACCAACCTGCTATTACTTTCTCAAGAGGAGAACAAGTATAACCATGTATAATACTGCAATAAACGCCGATGGGAAATAGGACGGCTTGTGCCAGCGTGAATTCAAGTAGACCGGTGCCATATACTGCAGTCTCCTTAACAACACAGATCATTTAGCTCCAATATCGATGGTATGTTTTCACACGGCATCGCAAGGACCTATTGCATTGTGCCAATACAAAAAGCAAGCAGCGTCGGTTTGATCGAGGACACCGTAAGTCGCATCGACACGTTTAGAAACCTTAGCATTAAGTCGATCATGGTGACCATGATCGCTCCAGGCCCCCTGCAACCATCGCCACAACATTATTAACCAGCTGTAAGTTCTCGTACCTCATTTTTCTATACGCACGTCAACGTACCTGGACTCTACTAAAAGTAAAGACTTTACACCAGCAAAAGAGTTGTTAAACTCCAAGAACGCGACACCAGCGTGGGTCTGCTTAACATCAATAAAAAACGATACATAGAAAAATACCAGCAAAGGCAATTTACACAACAAAATGTGGTTTAGTTTGTTATTCACTCAGTCATCAGCCACATCTAAAAAAGCACAATTTTTCTATCTGTCTCGCATTTCTTTGGCTATGACTCCACCGACTGCAACAGCCCGTCCCCCGTTTACTACTATTGTATACTCAGATGATTGGTGGCAATCTTTAAAGACGGCGGGAGGGACGGCCGAGAAAGAGAAGTCCAGGAGCAACATCGAGGAATGCGCCGTGACACAGTCGACGTGACGGTATGCACGTGCAGCGATTGCTGAGCGTGTGCATGGGCTAGGCCCTGAGCAGGCTATCAACAAATTAAGACTGCAGTCCGTTTAAAAAGCGGAGTGTCCGACTTATCTTAGAAACGTTTCTAGCGAAGTTCAATGAAAAGTAGTATTTTCTTTACCCTTTTGTGGATATATTAAACAAGGTTAATGGATAGCCTCATCGAAACGGTGTTTTTTTAGGCGAACACTGGTGTTTTTTTACGATTCCCCCTGGTTTTGGTGTACAGGTGCACTGTAAGAATAAAGTCGAGAAATTGGCTTCCACTGAGCTACCTTTTCGCCTCGGATGGCATAAAAGCTCTATACTATCGCAAGGAAAATAGTGAGTGTAAGAGCGGTGAAACGCTCCTTTTAGTCTTATGACCATACGGTAGACACCGGACGTATGTCTCGAAAGCAGGATTAAAACCGCACGCTGGGTGACGGTCGCACTGCGTCTCCGAGGCCCGAGCTTTACGTCATTGCAACATTCACCCCCCAGCGAGCACTTTTCAACGCTACTAGTAAGCAATGCGTCTTGTTCACGCTGTGCTCCTGCCTGGCATCGTCGTCTTCGTGTCCAAGGTGAATCTGCTACAAGCCCATGCACTTCGTGACGATGTGACGGACGATCTGGCGAGTGCCCTTCAAGATACTGACGCTGAAGCGACCGCCGAAAACGAGAGTCGATTGATTGTGTAACGGGGCACACCCTTGCGTAACTTAACGCAAGGGTTTTGAGTGCCCCGACAGACGTACACGTGGCAAGCGAGGAAGCGTAGGTAGGGTAAAAGTAGAACTGTTATATTAATAAATTAAGTCTTTAAACTACTGTCTCTTCGTTTGACTTAATTCAATTATACTAATATAACTGCATGTATGGTGACGTCTCGTCACCACTCATTGCGCGCGTCTTGCGGCGATTGGTGGGTTGATATCATCACGATATCAACCAATGAACAGACCCTTTGGTCGACCCTTCAATATCACCACTTTGGTGATATTGTTTAAAGAATATCCATCTTATATTCTTTATTGTCACTTTCCTTAAGTGACAATATCATGTAACGGGCTGCCCCGTTACATCACCCCCCCTTAACTGATAGTCACCGTGTGACTATCGAAATATGGAGGCCACCCGTTGGCCACCATTGGGACAGGGAGCACTTGTTTGGTCCGTTCCACTCACTTTCCGCTTGACCTCGCATAGTTAACATGTCTATGCGAGGTGACTCAAGACCCACACAGCCTGGTGCTGTGCAAGCCTCTGCGGCAGACGCTTCGTCGTCTGCCGCTCCTTCTTCGCCTGCAGCAACAGGTGCTGCAGGTGCACGCGGTATCACGCCGCGTGCGTACGATGACCCCGATGTGGAGGTCATCTACTCTGGCGAGTCAGACGTGTCTGACTCGGGCAATGCTCCAGAGGCGTCTCGCTCACCGGCGACGCCTCAGTATTCGCCAAGGCCACTGCCGAACGAACGGACTCGTGATTCGCATCACAGTCTGTTCGGCAGTGATGACGATGATCAGGGTGGTGAGTTCTATTCTTCACCACCGCCGGCTCGTGCGTCTTCGCACGAGCGTGATGACGATGGCGCGAGCCGTCGTCAATCTGGGAGCCGTGGTACCGACAAGGGTACCACTGTGAAGCGTGATGAGTTGAAGCCGTGGCGTTTGCCCGAACAACTCATCAATAGCCTGTCTCACGAGACAGGCCAACACCATCGAATACCCTTATTCGATGCAACCGAGCTTCACGGCTTGAGTCCCAGCGCGAAGAACTTTCGCGCTGAAGAAGACTTTTATCTCGATGTCTTCCTTAGACATCGATGGTACAATAGCAACCAAAAGCGTGACAAAACATCGCTTTTGGCTGCGTGGAACGCGTTCGTCCAAAACGTAAAGAATTTTGGACGAGAAGGGTGGCTCAAGAAACTTGAGGCAACACGCCTCAGGTTCGAACGGCGAACGCCAACCGGTGCTAGGTACCGGTTGCATTGTTTATCGAGTGAGGCAGGCATTCCTTGCCTCACATGGGGAGACCCTTGTGCGAGTTGTGTTGACAACTCGCAGCGTGCACATAGGGATGTGTACTCCCTAAATTCGCCCTGGGGAAGGGCACATCTCTCGGAGGAGATGCGTGACGCGATTGCAAACTTGCAATCCGTCTACAAGCTCCTAGGGCGCGTGTTTACCGATGGGCCACAGGACTCATCGGATGGGTCTCGTCATACTGGCGGACGAGACCTTCAACATCCATCAACAGCTGAGAGCGGGGCTCCCAGCTGTTCCAAGAGGGTGGATACCCCCGCCACTGGACGAGGTAGCTCGTCCTTGATCCTGAATCGTCACGGTGATTCAAGATACGCTCCACTAGAAAGCGTTGATCACCGTGAGCATCCACCAAAGGATGTGGTGGAGGAGGAAAGACCTCCTCCAGATGATTCTGTTCACCATCTCGACCCTTACGAGATGGATCGCGCAATCGATGAATTGCGCGATGACTTGAAGCACGAGCGCGATCGGCGCTACGCTTTGACCGATACCGTGCGGAAGAACCGCAAGGGTCACGAGGCTGATCGGGCGAGGGATCGCGCCGATTATGCCACGGCGCAGCTTCAGGTCGAGCGGGATGTCCGCTCCCTATTCGGCGAGCTGGCGACAGCTAGCGGGGAGATATCTCGGTTGAATACCGAGGTATCATATCTGCGCGATCAGACGGATCGTCTGGAGCGCGAACGTAAGAACTTGATGGATGTTCTTGAACGTGGGGGCTATCTTCATCGGAAGAAGAAGGCTCGTACTGACAGTACGACCTAAGCCTCCCCACGTAAAACGTAGGATGCGTGCGCATCCTACGTGGTAATTCGAGTGTGTATGCATTGCCCATGCGATGCAACACTCGAAATGGCCCAATGTATTTCGGCAGTAGTTTGCTACTGCCGACACTAGTGACTGCATGTCCAGGTAGGTTTACCGTTGACAGTAGTACTAGGTCGTTAACCTTAGATGAAAGAACATTTGCTCTTCCATTCTTGTCTGCGTTCCGTTTCTGACGGTCCACCGCATTTGCGATGGAGTCCTGAACGAAACGGATTACCGCTTCTAGAGTCAGCAGGAAGTTCTCTGCTGACTCTTTGTTTTGTCTGGCAGTGCGCTTCGTGCGCACTGCTAAGAGATTGCTCTCTTCTTCAGCGAGGTTGTCTTCTTCCTCGCTGACATAATCGTTGGCGATGCTGAAAATACCAGCATCGTCATCATCATCCGAATCAATAATAGCGTCTTCGCTATTATTGAGATGATCTTCTTCATCGATGTCGACTTGATCGACATCGGCATCATACGTGACGACGTTTGCGTCGACACGTGATGAGCAAGAGCCAAAACGGTTTTTGCTCGAGCGAGTCCCTCCCCCCTTATCCAAGAGTTACACTCTATAAGGGTGGGCACTCGTGGATGGCGTAGGCCATTCACGTAAAACGGTGTGTGCTGTGTTGAAGCATGCACCGAATTATTGATGGCGAATTCCACCATGGGTAGGAATTCGCTCCAACTCGGAAACGAGTGGACATATCCTCGAAGAATCCTTTCGAGGACTCGGTTCGCACGTTCCGTCTGACCATCTGTTTCTGGATGGTCAGAAGTGGGCATCTTCAATCGTGTTCCGAGAGTTTGGAACACGGTTTGCCATAATGCCGCCGTGAACCGAGGGTCACGGTCGGATACGAGTTCACGGGGTAACCCGTGGAGTCTAAAGACCGTGTCGAGAAAGACACGAGCACAACCTTGAGCCTTGATTGACTCAGGGACAGCAGCAAGATGGACCATCTTGCTGAATCGGTCTACAAACACAAGAATACCATTATTCTTGTGAGCGTCTTCGGGAAACCCGAAGACGAAGTCCATTGAAACGGACTGCCAGCACTCTGTCGGAACAGGCAGAGGCTGCAATGGCGCACGGGATGAAGGACTAGGCTTCACCCGTTGACAAACCTCTCAAGCACGTATGTACTTGCGTACAAACTGATACTGGCGTGGTCAGTAAAAGTCACGACTTACCGTGAGGTAAGTCTTTTCCCTTCCACGATGGCCGCTTGTTGGGGCATCGTGACACTCGTACATGATGCGCAACCGCAAATCATGATGAGCGCGTACGACGACACGAGGCGTGTCGTCGGCAACAGCTGTATAGTACAGCAATCCGTTGCGTGTACTATACCGATCCGATGAGGATCGGTACAAAGCCGGTAAATCCCTCATGGATTTACTGGATGGATTCACCAGATGATCCATCAATCGCAGAAGATCCTTATCTTCCGCGTATGCCTTTCGTACGTCGTCAAGTAAACTTGACGACGGGACACTGACTGACAGTGTCGCAACAGTGGGCTTATCCTCACTGTTGGATTGTGCGTCCGGCTCGAAATCGGGCCGGCGCGAAAGATCATCCGCGACGACATTGAGTCGTCCCGGTTTATACTCCACGGAGAAGTTATACTCCGCGAAGAAAGACAGCCACCTCGCCATTCTTTGCGAGAGGTGTGGGCTGTTTACGGCCGTGCGTAATGACGCATGGTCCGTGTAGACAACAAACGGTCTATCTCCCAAGAGATAGACGCGAAACTTAGCCAGTGCGTATTTCATGGCAAGGAGTTCCTTGTCATGCACTGGGTAATTACGCTCAGCTGCTTGCAGCTGACGCGACTGATAACAGATGACGCGCTCCGCGCCATCTGCATCGAACTGCATTAACGCACAGCCGATTGCAAAATCGCTGGCGTCACAGACCACATGAAACGGTCTGTCCTGATCTGCAATCGCCAAGATGGGCGATTGCATCAAGCTTTTCTTTAACGTTATAAGGAACTCTGGCAGTAAGCGCTCCATGACCACTTCACATCTTTCTTGAGCAAGCAAGAAAGATGAACAGTCATCTTGGCGTTATTGCGCGAGTACTTGAGCAAGTACGCCGCTAGTCCAAGGAACTTCATTAGTCCTTTGACATCGACTAGCACTGGCCAGTCGGTGATCGTCTTGACCTTTTCGGGATTCGGGCGGACGCCGTATTTGCCGACGATGCAGCCAAGAAGTGGTATTTCGCTTGCCGCGAATATACACTTCTTGAGGTTGGCATACAACTTATGCTTGCGCATAAGTTAAAGAACCTTACGGACGTGAGTTCGGTGGAACTTCAACGTCCGTCCTTCCGTCCATATCCCGGCTATGGACGAACACATCGTCGAAGTAACTCGGTGCGAAGTCTCGCACCGGTTTCAACATATTTGTGACACATATGTTGAATGTTGCAGGGGCATTACTCAGCCCCTGTGGCATCACTAGCCACTCCCACAGCATCCCGCTGGGGGTACTCACTGCCGTGAACGGGACGTCCCGTTCACGCATCAGGATCTGATAGAATCCATCCATCAGATCCATGGACGAAAAGATGGTACTCTTTGACATACCATCTATGATGACGTCCTTTCTCGGTATCGGCGTCTGAGCCGGTACCGTTGCAGCATTCAATTTGCTGAATGCGTGCACTATCCGCCATCGTCATGTGGCCTTTCGCATACAGAAGGTCGGAGATCTGTGAGGGAATGTCGATTCCCTCACATGGACCGCTGCAAAGCGATAGGCAAAGAACTTGTCGATCGCTAGTCACTTGTTCACGAGGCAGTGGCCACTTCTTCATGACCCAGTACTTCGAGCCCGGTTTGAGCTCGATCTCGTGTCGAGTGCCTTTGTCCTTAGGCAACTCGCAAGGCACGGATTCAGGGAACACATCCCTGAATTCGATCAAATCCTTATACAAAGGATTTGCCTGAAGTGACTCCCACGATTGAGACGTGTATCGCATCAATCCGAGTCTCCCCATCGAGGACACTTTCGTCCATCGATGAGCTGCTGAGAACCCGTCTCGGTCTCAGTAAACACCGTTGCCGACCGAATATCGGTCACATACTCGTCCTCTGTGACGAGTACGCAGATCTGCTTGACTTTGCCACTACGCAGATCACGCAAGAACCGTTTCGGTTCTAGCGTTGGCAACTGAGTTATCTCCAAAGTCAACCTCGGAGGCACAATCAGATCAAGCGTATAAGCGCCTACGCTTGATCCGTCATCAACCAAGACGTTCAACGTCTCGGTTTCTTCCTGGGAACTTGCTTCCACAGGTTGCTGAGGGCCTGATCCCTCAGCAAGTGACTCTTGAGAAATTCCTTCCTCTAGTACGTGGGGACTTATTCCCTCGACGTCTTCTGACTGTGGCTGTGCAACCACAGTCAGGAACCGATCCTCTACGGTCGACTCTCCAGTCGACCTAGGATTTCCATGTTGCCCCTAGGGGGCAACAGACTTCTTTCTTCTAAGATGCTGCCCGCTAGGCATGCATCCATGTCCCGGTCCACTTGACTTATTCGAGTGGTGGACCTTCGGCGCAGCCTGTACTTCTGTACAGCCGCCGGGAGCTTGCTCCACAGTGTAGTGATCAACTACACTGTGATCTTGTGCAGTCGTGCTAACGACCGTACCGCAAGTGAGGCCATCGCACTCACTCGCAGAACATCCACACGCTTGTGGACGCTCCAAGATGTTCATCAGATGGCCATCTGATGAACAAGCAGCAGGCATCTTCATGGATCGATGCTGCCAGCTCACTCTTGGCTCGTACTTTCTGAGCCAAGGTAATCCCAGGATGACATCAAATTTGTCATCCAAATCTAGTACGATGAAGTCATCATCGTACTGTTCGCCCTCTAACGTGTAGTGGATTCCTACTACACGTTTCTCAACGGTTATCAATGCGCCTGTTGCAAAGCGCACCGTCATCCTTGTGAGGGGAATGTCGCGCTCAACGAACTTGAGCCTACGACCCTCTAGTGACTGGCGACGAACAAAATTGTTCGACGCCCCACAGTCTACTAGGGCACGAAGCGACAAATCATTTGTCGCTTCCAACTTCAAGGTGATGAGCGAAACGTCATCACCAGGTGCAGAGACACACAATGATTGTGTATCTGGAGCAACTTTCGTCAAGAGATTTGCAAATTCTCTTGAGTTTGCTGGATCAGTAGGGCGCTCCGCCCCTACTGACCCCGACCATTTTTTGATGGTCCGTCTCGCTGTTGCGGCTTCGCAACAGCGCTTGACCCACGCCCATTGCCCTTTCTGGCAAAAGGTCGTCCATTTCGCTCAATACTGTTTGGTACTGGGCGTGGAGCACTACACTCGTATGCGTAGTGCCCTAACTTCTGACAGCGATTGCACCTCTGCAATCGCTTGTTGTTTGTAGAGCGAGTTCTCTCGCTCTCAACATAGCAGAGGTCCATTGGTTCTGGACCTCCGATCTCTTGTCGTCTCGGTGGACGGTAAGAGTTTGAGCTAGCATGAGCCTGTCTCATGCTAAAGTCTTCCTGTTCCGCGGCTGATATCGCTTCTTCAAGCGTATTCAGCTCAAGGCGGAACAGGTGGCTCCTGACAGGCCCTTCTGCAAGCCCTTGCATGAACACCGTAATCAACGTGTGTTCATGTACTGGGTTGGCAGTTATACCACTCGCAAGGAGTCGTATATGTTGTGCGTAAGCGTGCACATCACGCTTACCCTGCTTGAGTTTCAGGAGCTCTGAACGAGCCCTGAACTCAGCACGTGGCGGCTCAAACGTTTGTCTGAGCCGGGACTTGAAGTCATCTAGCGACCTAAACACATTTGGGTCGCTACTCTCGAGTCCGAGGGACCAAGTTTTGGCACGCCCTGCCAAGTGGGTCTGAGCAAATGTGAGTTTCATTTGCTCATCTTCGACGCGACGAGCCCTTAGGGCTCTGTCGAGTTCGACAAACCATAGTAACAGGGAGTCCTCCGGGACTCCACTGTACTTGGAAATGTCGACTTTCATGACTCCGGGACGACGCGCATGCGCCGTCCCGCCCACAGCAGCATGGAATTGCTGCTGTCTCAACAGCTCCGTCTGTTGAGCACCGAGTTCTCTCAACTGCTCGGCCTGTTGAGAGCCTTGCTGGTGAAGCAAGGCTACTTTCTCCCTCTCGAGAGCAAGTTCATTCTGAATGAACTTGGCGATAGCGGCATGTTGTTGGTCTCTGTCTAGAGACTCCAACATGGTGCTGACGACGATTTCGCCTACGGTAGAACTCATTCGTTCTACCGCACCCCATTCGATGTCACTCAAATGGGTAAACCCTTCACGCGTGGCGTGAAAGGTGTCTTCTTCATCCAACATGTTCATGTTGGATGATGTGGTCCTTGGAAGGACTACAAAGTGCTACCAGGTGTAACGGGACACACCCTTGCGTAACTTAACGCAAGGGTTTTGAGTGCCCCGACAGACGTACACGTGGAAAGCGAGGAAGCGTAGGTAGGGTAAAAGTAGAACTGTTATATTAATAAATTAAGTCTTTAAACTACTGTCTCTTCGTTTGACTTAATTCAATTATACTAATATAACTGCATGTATGGTGACGTCTCGTCACCACTCATTGCGCGCGTCTTGCGGCGATTGGTGGGTTGATATCATCACGATATCAACCAATGAACAGACCCTTTGGTCGACCCTTCAATATCACCACTTTGGTGATATTGTTTTAAAGAATATCCATCTTTATATTCTTTATTGTCACTTTCCTTAAAGTGACAATTTCATGTAACGGGCTGCCCCGTTACAGATTGCAAGCCCGTATGAAATTGCGGCGAACAGGTGGACGGAGATAGTTGGCTCCTGGATCGAGACATGCAACCGGGTCATAGAAAAAGTTTCTTTTACAGGGTCGGTCAGTGCGGGCAATTTAGAGGAGATAAGGGAGGAATTGGCCGCACACTTCAGGGCCGCACGGGAATATTGGGAGGATTATTTTCCGCTTGCCACAGATTTCCATGAGAGCGATGAGTACCGCCAATTTTCTAACTTTGTCACCCAGGTCAATAGGCACCTTCCTCGTCACCAACACTTCGCACCCGATTCCGTCTAGAGCGTCATGGATTAGCTTTAACTTGCTGAATCTGGAGAAGCTGCTGATGGCGCCTTAATGAACGCATGCTCGCCAAATGCAGAAAGACTACAACAAAGCCTGTGGTGAGGAGAACGCGTCGGCCGCAGAATAACTCTTGGTGTAGTTGACGCTCTGCACCGACAGTCGAATCATAAAGTGGAGAGGTGAATTTGGCTTGATTGGTCTTGTTGCTGTACTCTGCTGTCTCTGTCATGGTTATGTTTCTTGCCTTTCTAATACTATACATATCATTTAATGTTTGCGGTGTGTCCCTTATCGATTTAGTGCAAGACACGCTACTCGTGAGCGTTCACTTGTTGGCTGAACATACTGTGTCGTTTGTTTTCTGATATAGGCTCCTGCTGCTTTTTTGTTATCTCTCTTTCAGGTACTTCTGGCCCCATACCACAACTCATGCTGTTGGATCGAGTCTTACATATCAATTCACATCGTCAGCCTTGCCCTGTCTACGCCTTTGGGCATCTGGGCGTCTCCTACTGTCTAAGCAGTCCGCAATTGTGTTGCGTTATTCTACAACCATCAGCGTACGCCCAAAAGATGAATCCATTTTGGTCATGCGCGTGACATTTGCGCCGAACTTCGCGGCAGCTCTCGGTGTGTATAGCAATTCATGTTTGTTCGTTGTCGATGAGGCATGCGTAACGCCCTGAATATCCGTAAAATCGATAAATGAAGATTCATATCGATGGGCAAAACTAAATGTTTATGTGGTATCACTATTGTCCTATAAACAAGATAGAAAACCCGCAAGCACCCG
Source organism: Hyaloperonospora brassicae (assembly GCA_947650285.1). Classification (NCBI taxonomy): domain Eukaryota; phylum Oomycota; class Peronosporomycetes; order Peronosporales; family Peronosporaceae; genus Hyaloperonospora; species Hyaloperonospora brassicae. The sequence continues at coordinate 114,639 of CANTFL010000137.1, forward strand.
ATTGATGCCCACGCAACACAATTAACACACACCAATATAAAGGATGTGCCTTGTAGCACACTGCTTTTGTATCTGTTACTCGCGTCCACGCAGCAGCACCCTGTAGCGTTTATCAAGAATGTGGCCTCAACGAAGACATCCGAATTTAGCTAAAGCCAAAGCTTGAACTAGGGTTTGTATAGCTTAGTTATATTTCCGATCCAGCCGGGTGCTAGAAGTACACCAGTGAAGTCTGGTATGTAGAGCATGGGGGGGTCGTATGTGCAATCGCTTTAATATGTCCAATGCATGGACAAAATGTGGTAGTGTCAAAGGCTGCAGCACCAAGGAGGTGCAATGCGATCGATAAGTCACTGACGGGCACGTGGCGACGGGCTGAAACGGTCATGCACTTATACGCAGTCCATTTATTATGGTTTTTTACACTTTGGCCGTGACGTTGTTGCCTCATTCCTATATGGCTGTGTGGACTTCCTTGAGTCTTCTCATTCTTGTACGCAGGCAAAAGAGTTTCAACTTGCATAAAATGCAGAGGTATAGTTTTGCCTTATTTTCAAGTGATCAAGGCTGTACGTAGTCTAAATTGAGTACGTCATGTAAAGAATAGCAATTGACGTTTTACGTTCAACTCGGAACAATATGTCGTTTGAGGCTGGTATCGGCGATACGGCGATAGCGCACATACGCACGACGACAATCTGCAGCTCATTTGTAAATGCCCGTCCGAAAAGCATTGAAATGCTTTTTAAATCGCTTGAGAAAGATCTATCGATGTTGAGAAAACGAAACTGGCGTGGAATGTGATACTAAGTTGATGGAACTTGAATGATTGATACGGTACTTGCTCGAACAATATGTCAGGCAGAAGTGACCTTTGTCACTCATGATATATAGCTTATTTACCACCAGCGGCGCCGGATGATCTCACCGTTACAGCCGCAAACAGACTGAGCTTGATACGGTATAACTGTCGTGAAATAAAGCCATGTGAAATATATCGCAAGATACCCAGAAGTAGTAGCGAACACATGTTGCTTGGCCGCAAAGTCGACATTCAGAACGGGTACATAGCAAACAATAATCCAACCGTCGCCCTCGTGTTTGTTTGTCCGAATGATGTTAGGCTCAAGAGACCATCAAATTAGCATCTAATTTAGCGATTTAATCATCCGACGGCTATCGCCAAAGTCAATTCATCGGTATCGGTAGATCTCCAAGCATAATGCAATGTCTGAGAAATCTTAGCAGCATCGCACCAAATACTTTTGGTTTCGATAGCCTCCTCATGATACACCTCAAATAATTATAGCGATTGGAGGAGCTCTTGCTCTGGAAAGTAGTCGCTACATCTAATTACGGAAGCTTTGCTGTACAAGACGTACGATTTGAATGTGACTTAAGATATGTAGGGAATCCAATACGGTGATATTGTTTGAGATTCATTTTATAAATTCCGAAAAATTACGCCGTCGACCACAGAAGATATAATCATAATACAAGTTACTTTCGTGCGTGCACTGTATTCTTAGCTTGGTAGAAACAATTCGTACAACGCAGATGATACCGAAACACGCGCGGTTGGCTCGTCCGCGAGTCTAGATCATCCACATGTCATCTTATGCTATCATTGACGTAACAGATCGTCCAAGAGGTGAAAATTGTACGGTTATCAGAACGGGTAGCGATCTAATTGCTTCGAGAGAATTACATCTAATTAAAATTGTCCAGCATTCACAAGAACAAGCGTAAATAAAGATATGCAATTGCTTAGGCGTTAAAAAGTGGTATTTACGAGCTTCGTATGACACCAAACATGTTGAGGAGCTGCGTCATGCGCAAAACGGTGTGTTTCGAGCTTTACGCCTGTTAAAGAAATACATCATTTTTCTAGCTGCTGTAGAATCTCGACAATACACTCGGACTGCGCACGTGAATGCATACAACCCGATCAATGTAACAAGGTATCCTAAAATAGTAGTATAATCATGAAAAAATGATAATAAAGAACATTATCACCATTATCACTGAATACAGTGGTATTGGTGAGATAATCCTAGGGTCTTTTTATTAATTATTATTGCGTTTATATTAACCCACTAATCGCTGCTGGCGAGCGCAATGTGTAGTCAGTAGACATTATCATATATTGTGCTATATATAATAAAGTCAGGTCAAAATGGAGCAACAGAGTTAATGGACTTGATTGTATTAAATAACAACTTTAATTTTCCTACAACTAGAGCCTTACTTTAGTTAATCATTCTTCCTCTGCGTAGTGCTTACACCTACTAGGGAACTGACCTTCACTGTTTTTAGAGAGCATTGGATCCGTACTAGTAGTCCAGTAAGCAGCTGCTGATGCCTCATTACACCTGGTAGCACTTTGTAGTCCGTCCATGGACCACAAGTCCATCGCCTGACATGAACATGTGGGACGATGAAGAAGGCGACATCTCATGAAACTTGTAACAGCTACTCCTATTTATGCGATATATAATGAAGTACGGCCGGAAAAATTCGTTTGACCGTGGGAGAAGAATCTGTCTAGGCCTTGCTATCCTCATGGAATAGAGACCAACTAAAATCATTTATCTGCAAGTTCTTGCAAGGATAACGTGATGCTTTTCGAGCGGAGGTCACCATTTTGCGACGACAGGATAACCAGCGGAATAATTGCTGTGGCATCAACAGTATCGGTTCGCGGAGTCGACGCTCACGCATCGACGGAAGCCTCTAAAGTAAAAGAAATTTAGGTAACGGGGATTCGAGGAAGACTTCCTATTAAGATAGCTCGTCGAATAAGAAGGTGCCATTGTAGCCCGTCGCATCAACGATGAGCTAATACAAGTTGCATTCGCTCAGTCATTATTGGAAGAGCGTACCATAAATTGGGCTCTGAATATTAATTTGCACTACCCAGATGTGTTTGGCTCACTAAGGACCTCGAAGTGCCTGCTCAGCAAAACGTTTTAGCCGCTCAGGGCAGATTTTTGGATTCTATCATGTCTTCTTTAACTCATACATGTCAAACGTGATGCTCACGCTTACTCCTAACATGGACGTTACCTTGCAAGCTGCTTCGTAGCGATCTATTGCGAGTGAAACTGTGCTGACAACCCTATTATTTTAAAGGTTTGTCGATGGTTGTGTCAGGGACCGCCTGTACTACGGAAAGCTAATGACACTCTTAGAAGCGATTATATTGAGGCGCAGAAAGACTTTGGTGTAATACAGGCTAAACCTACAATACATTCATATCGTCCACAGAGACGTCCAGCGATCGAAGGTTCAGAGCCTGTGGACCTCCCTTATGTAGAGGTCGACATTCCTCGCCCTTCGGACTTCAATCAATTGTATAGATGCTATCTATACCACAAGCTAGGACACTACGCATATGAATGTAGTGTCATCTGCTCAGTAATTCGCGTTTTTAAGCGTATTTCCCGTCCGCCAGCTGGGAAAGGTGGGGGACGGGGATCCGACGCTGTATCGAAGCCACAACAGAGAGGCGAACAACCAAAAAGTGGCAGGGCTAGTAGTGGCGAAACCCTCTAATGATCCAGCAATATCAAGAAATTTTGCATTCATCTTGACGAAGTTTACTTCCGATACACAATGACTGTGTATTTCTACACTTGGTGATGAGGATCACATCACAACTTACCGTTAAAATTGACAAAGAACGTGTTACTTCGCGCCCTAGTTGACTGATAGGCGTCGAAGGGTTTTGTATATCGCATCATTCCCTTTCTTCTTTATACTTTCGAATTATGCTGTTACGTAAAATTATTGATATGCAATTATGCCATGCTATTATTCGATAAGGAAAACATCGAAAGGAAACGAAATCAAAATCGAAATATCATATATCGCAACCACTGCTAATACGAGGAAAGCTCAGCTTTGTTGAACGAGACATCCATCCGACGAAAATGACGGTTTGCATAGCGACAGAAGAATTGATTAACAAGAGTAAGAGTGCAGTCGTAATTCTCATAACGTTAGGAGACTTATATTGTGATGGTGAAATTCAGTGACAAACTCCTATGTTTCATAATTTTTCTATGATACCGGTGGTCGTCGAATTGGGGGTCGTCAAACTTGAGGAGTCGAAGTCGAGGTCGATGAACTAGGCTCATCAAATTCGAGGTCGTCGAGGTCATTAAATGGAGGTCGTCGAATTCGAGGTCGTCGAAGTCGAGGTCGTCAAATTTAGAGCGTAGTGCAGAGTGCAAGAAGCTTGACGAAGATCCATTACATTAAGTTTACGCATAAATGAAGAGTAAACAAACAGAGTACCACTCAACGGTTTAGCGATAGCAAAAGAGATGAATATATGCAGTGCAGAATTTTCTAAGTCCAAGAATCGCGTATGCCGAAGGTAATTCCCTGCGCGGGATGGATTTCAGCCTGCCATAGAACCTCGAGAGGCGTAGATTTTCGAGGTATCAACTGGTAGCGCCAATATTTGAGGAAGGCCCGGGTTGGTCAGCGCTCGCTACTAGCAAAAGAAGAAACCTCGTCGCTGACGAGCCGTTAAACCTCAGCAAATGTACCGTTGTGAGTCTCGTCAAGTGACAAGCTGGTGACACAATAGACAGCACCGCTGAAAGTTGTATCGAGCAACAAACCGGTGGACCTCAGTTGAGGGCACTGTTAATATTCTATTCGGGCGGACACTGCGCCCGGTGAACTGTTCAAACGCGTGATGTGTCGGCCTACATGCTTTGGTTTAAATTCACATGTAGAGAGAGGGATAGAGGCTGCTGAGCTGAGGCAGGCTTCTGAATAATTTTCTGTAAAGAATTAGCAATGCAAAAGCTACAACTGAACCCGAAGTGGCGAAGTGCGTACGGATTTACCTAACGTACCATCCCGTTTCGCCGACTACGATCGGCTTTCGCTGTTTTTGTACTTTGAAGTTTTTGTATCACAGATTCAACATACTAATATACCGCAAGTGTTGTCGCGACCCGCAAATTCTAGAGTGTGCAATTGTTTAGCAGATACCAAGCAACCAACCACGAGCGAAATGGTTACCCAATTACAACTAGCGTGCGACGGGATCCCAGAGAATGATGGGTGATCGTCGTGCGCTGTGTCAAACCAGGCGGTAACGAAAGACACCAAGGTGAAGGTGGAAGTGAAGCAAGAACCTGGAATCGACGAGTTCAAACGGTATGACCTGGGGGGGAGAACAAGATGGAAGAGACGGGTACGGCAGAGGGGGAGCACTTAAGGATGATGAAATATAGCGTGTGCTACACCTGGGGCGTGTGAATCACAAACAGGAGATGAAGGAGAAGCACTCTTAAGCGGTGAGATATTTGTGCAAGCTGAACAAGGAAAGGGAGATGACAACCAACTAAGGGTTAGGTGTTAGGGACCTTCGATTGGTCATCTTTAAGATCCTGAAGAGAATCTCTACGCCCCAGGCGAAATGGACTCTCCATCCAATTTTCGAAGAGACGAGGAAGATCAAGTGTATCAAGCGGTTCGACATTGAACGGTCTACCCAAGCAAAACGGTCGGACCTCAGCACCATTATTAACCTGATTATCACCGTTTTAAGCATTGGAGAACTCTCAGTGTACACTGTCTACCTCTTGCGCGCGATGTGGTACACGTGTCAGGTTTTGCAGTATCTCAAATAGTCGGAAGAAATCTCTAACCCACAAGTGGTTGACAAAGAGATGAAAGAATGGACATACAAACCAAGAGACGCGTTTGGAATTGATGCGACCACGGGAGTTAACTTGACGATGCAACAGCTGTAAGGAGACGTCTCTTCGACGAAAGACAAAGCACCAAATACTATCGCGTTATAAGCCGAAAGAAAGCGATAGCGAGACTCAAGCGTGAATAATGCTCACAGACGTGAGCAGGATGCGATGGATCCAGAGGCATTTTCTTGAGTAGAGAGATCGCCTTATGTGATGGACGTCTACTTGAAGAAGCAAAGACCAATAACTGCTACGAATAGGAAGAATGCAAGAATGAGAAAATAATTTCGACCAGGAATCTACGACAACGACGACGATAATGATGATGAATATCGGGCTTATAAAACGCGGAAGTAATTCGACAAGCAACTGCTATCGTTTTTTTGGTTTTGATGGATCCGAGATTGAACGAGGACAAGTACTCGGGACACGGATGCATGCCCCGATGAAAAAGATCGCCAAGTTAGAAGGAAGAAGATACCGCTCCGACGAGGATCTCGAGCAGATCAAAATGTTCAGTTAATAGATGAAAGGAACGTGCAAATTCAAGAACGACTGTCGTGAGCCATTTTTGTTGAGTCTAGGGAAGGAGGCCAAGATTAGGTACCGACAGTTTTTGAAGAAAACGAAGCGAGCATATTAAGTTGCTTCGCAAAGCGTTTTTGGAGTACCGGTGTTCACAGTACGATCTGTCGGCAAGAGTTGGGTGTTAAAGGGGAAGCGTCAGGGTCTAAACATGTGTGCGACTTCCTCCTCCGCCTAAATGGGAATGCACCAGCAGCGCATATTTGATACGAGAAGGCTGGAGCCGAGTGTGAAGATGACGTGGAAATTCCTGGATTGATTCTGAAGAAGATGACTTGATGGATTTCATCTACACGAAAGGACTAGGGTATATACATCGCGTGGAGCATATCATTGGTCTTCAATTTCAGGTGGAAAAGCGATTGAGGCAACGGGATTGAGTGACCAACAGTCAAATGTCCGATCCTCACAGATACGAGTCCAGAATAAATCGCCGCATAGACAGTCGAATTGATAGTGTTTGTCGGTCAGAGAGCCGACGTAAAAGCAGAATTGATGATCCCTTATTCAATCACCAAGAAAGACTTAATGATCACCAATACGATATCGAGAAAGACGTGAAGAAAATGTGCTCGTCAGAAGAGACAGACAACTCGGCGCGAAGTACGGGTAAAGCGATACGATCACGAACATAGCCGCAATATCACTCTCGCGTAGGCGCCTAATGAAGTTTTACTGGCTGCAGTAGAAGAACTAATACATAGATAACAAACAGACCAGTATGATTCGCAAGATGAAGAAAGCGACTACAACTACTAGAACGACTACAAATCGGATCTGACACCGATTATATGGAAGTGGGTAGAGAGGTGAACAGGAAGACTGTATCGGCGGAACGCGGCGAGCCAGTACGATCTGGTTCAAACTCTATAAGTCGAGCGGGCGTACCAGATGATCACAATGGACAGTCCAATCAACGTGATCAAGTACCCCAGCGTCAATAATAATCCCACGCGAGAGAATGGCGAACATGGGTTCTCTGTGGTGCGTGTGGTGCATCAGGCCACGACGCTAATTTTTTACAGACGACGTTGGAAGTACTGCAAACAAGTGCATGACGCAGGCCGTTGTTGATTGTTCACGGAGTTAGAAAGGCTTACCAAGTTCGTCAAGTCATCAATTGATCGAACTACTGTTCCTGAAGAACTCCAACACATAGTTTTGCCTATTCATTTAATATAGGATACTCGCCGACTTTTACTGGGTCGGGAAACAACGGGCTACCACAGTCAGTGGAACCAGCAGTCGACGCGAACTACTTGTTCCCTTTTGATGGAGACACAAGAAGTCCCAGCGATGAAGTGCATGGAAAGATAAAAGGAAAGGAGGATCAATTGGAGTCATAAGTACAGATATAAGATTTATCAGCCAGAGAGCGATAGCTCGGTTGGAAGCATCACTTGGCCCTCGGCGACAGATAAAACCGGAGAAGCCACTGAAGTTGTTACAAGGGGAGCGACTACGATAGCGGTCTTCCAGGAAGTTTGATCGGAGAGTGAGAACGAGAGCTTCTTTCATGAGAGCAGTAAATGATGAACGGACGAAGGTACTACTTGAAATTGAAGCATAACATCTCGACAATCGGTAGGTCGTTCGCACGAATTCTTAAACGTAAGGGTCGAATAAGTACGAACAAGCAGATAGATGTACAAGGAATTGGTACAGTCAATGTTGGGTACGACGTCAATAGATACGGTCAGGATAACCCTTGAGTCGAAGGTGGTCTATGAATTCGAAGTATGGATCTTGCCACATCACGCGGGGTGAATTTATCCTCGGAACACATTTCACGATACGATCAGAAGTTGTCTAGATCTCTTCAGTTCAACGTCCATGTTACCCGACAAACCGGTTGTACCACTACTTAAGTATGCGAAAGATTTCGACGAATAGGAGTGGGACAGAGAATTCACAGGGAGATACAGCGATACCATGAGCGTTGATCAATGAGTATCTGAGATGTTCGAGCTGCATCGTCAACAACCACCCGGATCCACGCACAAATTGAAAGTCCGTCGATTACCCGCAAAATTACCCACATTTATATACGACAGGAAAGGAAAAGCGTTGACGGTCAGATTGACCGATCGTGCACCAGGGGTAACTACATGTCCGGCACTTTTCCCGATCGTCGTGTGATGCTACACGGCACTTTACCACGAGAAGAAGGATATGTACGCGTGAACTCGTCGATGTACCGAGATTGTAAAGTGCTAGCATACGAACATGTCGTAGACAAAGAATTGTTGCGGAAAGAGTCGCGTTTGTATAAATACTGGTTGTCCCGACAACCACCGGTTTTATAACGACAAGTTTACACACTATTGCGTGCCATCCTTTGACAAGAGAAAGCGACCACGGATACTCAATGTCAGATCAACAAGGACGGGTGTAACCCGAAGAGTTAATAGAGAGTAAAAAGACGACAAGATCAGAGCGTCTTCATGGAGCTGAGGCGAATGAACCGAATAGCCTTGATGAATGACTCGCTGATCATCATCTGAGACCTGCCATGCATGTCAATAATGACGACGAAGGCATCATAAAGACATCGAGCACCTTGGCGGCAGTCACGGCAGCGTGCACGAAGTTAGACGAAGACTTACTGTTGCTCAAGAAGTAATTATACCAGTGTGATGATAAACGGCGAGAGCAAAGTACAACACGGAGTCGAGTTGTCGAATCATTTGGGTCAATTATATTGTCCTAAATAAGAGATACCAACTCTGCCGACACGCTCGACAAACCGAACTTGTGTATCTTGGGAGAATTGTATGTGAACCCACTGACGAGGATTTATCGACTGCGCCATTACCTATGATCATACACCAAGCGAAGACACCATGGTTCATTATGCCCGCGAGCTCACTTTTCTTCTGCACCTCATCGAACTGACCCCAACAAAGTTGGACTACGACGAAACGAATGCTATACCATTGGCCCATGAAGAGAAACAACAATCCAAGCTGATCGCTGTGTTGAAGTTCCATGATCAGATAATGATTTCATGTGAGAATGCGTTATCGACTCTAGCGTACAGAGATAGTTTCAATTATAACGTAAAGGACACGATCCTAATCAGCAACGGGCTCGACGTGGACCACTCCAAAGCCTGAAAAACTTGTACGAATAGCTGAAGGGATTGTTGACGGCAGGGATTTTTTAATTATTTCAGAGTCCTTGGGCCTCACTAATTTTATCTTAACTTAAAACGAATGGCGTGAACATACGTTTGTGTATTGACTTCAAAACTGTCAACGCTGTGACGGTGGGCATGGAATATGCGATGCCTTTGGTGGACGATCTATTTATAGAACTAAAAGGGTATCAACGGTTTTGCTCTCTGGAAGCTGCTTGTGGGTTTGGGTGATAATGAAGACGGAGAGAGCGAGACGTATTACGGATTTCGTGTGCTCTTTGTGGCAATGGTTGCGGATGCAATTCGGATCAGAAAAAGCTCCGATGATCTATCAGCGATTACTTGAAAACACCTTGTGGGGCTATGTTTAACCTAAAGGAGGCTGGAATGAGATTTTGGAGAGGGTACGAATTGTACAGAAAGAAGCAGAAACAGATAATCGATGGTATCATCAGAATCGCTATCGCACTACCGACCCAAACACCCCGTCACTAGGTTCGAAGCGGATTTCTACATTAAGACGGACCCTGACTCGGTACAACGAATGTTCAACGACCTTGAGAACAACATGTTCTTAGCAGGTGGGTCCGAAAAATCGGCACTTGCACAGGTGTTCAAGCGTTGATCGTTCGTCAATGATATTTGTATTGGTAGGCGAAGTTTTGATAACTGCTTAGGAACTCTCAATCAATTTTTAAATGATTTGCCGAGTGTCGAATACGCGTGAGTTTCACTAAGAGTATATTTACTCAACCGTGTGTTGACTTTATCTCTCACAACATTAATGCGCAGATAATCGCAGCTGATACAGAGAATTTGGAAGTGATTGCGGAGCTTTTCTTTTCAACTTCGAAGGGAGTCATGCAAGCATATTTGGAAGATCTCAACTACTATAGCCGATTCTTTTTCAAATATAGCCAATCTATATTGCCGTCCTCTACCTGCTGAAGGAGGATACTTTTCTGGGGTCACCGGTGCTGGTGAAAACTCACAATTCGTTTGAGCTGCTCAAACAATCGATTGTCAAAGTGCCCTTTGTCGTCATTTTAGTAAGAAGTTGGATGTTCACGTGACGATCTTCTCAAATGAGTGGGCGCTAAGTAGTACCTAAATGCAAATCCACGCCAACAATCTGCACCCAGTTTCTTTGTGCGACCGCGTGTAAAGGAGAATGAGAAAAATTACCACCCGGCAGAACGCGAGGTACTAGCATTACTGCAACTGATCAAGGTCGCACATACATTGCTGGTAAGGAAAAAATCACGTCTACACGAGGTAATCTACCCGGAGTCTTCACGTCTATATTGTTATACAATCGAGCATTTATGTAACGGGGTGAGCCCGTTTCATAAAACTAATATTAATGTATCAATTTTTGGGTATTACCCATTTTGAACTCAGACAATCAAATTTACTTGAAACAGGTGATGTTGGCAGAACATTCTTTGATGGGTTATATTTCTTTGATGGGTTGCTCCACCTGATGATTGATGTTCACGGCACATCAACCAGATCAACCACCAATCGCTGCTGGACGCGCGCAAAGGGTGGTGAGCAAGAGACCCACATAGGAGAATGGAGTTTAATTAGTGGGCTCAAGATAAAGATGGTTTATTATAAACATAACCATATTAAATACAGGTCTACTTTTTCCCTTAGACAGAGCTTTCGAGCTCTGCCTACTTCGCTGCGCCTCCTCACGCCACGTGTACGTGACGTCGGGTGCACGCAATCTTGCGCTTTTTAACACAAGGGCGTGCCCCGTTACACTATCCCCATATTAAATTAACATCCGATTAGGCTGTGTCGATACGACGACTCTTTATTGCTCAGCTGCTATAGATACCACCTGGTCATCTACACGAAAAGACGAAGAGTACGACTCACAAAAGATGAACGTCCGTCGGTTTCCAATATGGACATGCTGAAGATGCAAGCAAGACGTTCGAAGCAGTACTCGCATGAGTCGACTGAGGTAAAGAAAGCTCGCCACACTTGTCTTCGGTACATCCCGTTGAGCACAACATGTTCCACAGTCGGCGATGTCTGTTTAGTACGAAAACCTGATCTGTCGAACGGGTGGGCGGTCAAGTCGGTACCTAAATGCTCAGGATTTTCATCCGGTCCGGGAACCTTCTTGGAGTGTCGAAGATCAGATTTTCTGACCGAGTGGATATCTAGAAAATTCGGGAAGTCTGATGCAAGAGATTAAGAGAGCCTATCGGACGAATCTTCCCGCGGTGTATCCGCACCCTACCCATTCTCGGATAAAGATGGGGCTGCGACCCAACTCCTCTAAATAGGGCCAACTGGTCCAAACGTCGTCTGCTGGAGAAAGCAAGCAATCTCCGTCTCCTTTACACGCGTCGTCGTTCCTCTTGAAGTAGGATTGATCAGCAAACCCACGCTTCAAGGAGCTTCGTACCTCTGGCGCGCTTGGCGATGTGATGCACGTGTATGAACTTCCTCGCTGCTTGTCATTGTCGTTGTAATGGGGCACGCCCTTGTGTTAATAAGCGCAAGATTGCGTGCACCCGACGTCACGTACACATGGCGTGAGGAGGCGCAGCGAAGTAGGCAAAACTCAAAAGCTCTGTCTAAGGGAAAAAGTAGACCTGTATTTAATATGGTTATGTTTATAATAAACCATCTTTATCTTGAGCCCACTAATTAAACTCCATTCTCCTATGTGGGTCTCTTGCTCACCACCCTTTGCGCGCGTCCAGCAGCGATTGGTGGTTGATCTGGTTGATGTGCCGTGAACATCAATCATCAGGTGGAGCAACCCATCAAAGAAATATAACCCATCAAAGAATGTTCTGCCAACATCACCTGTTTCAAGTAAATTTGATTGTCTGAGTTCAAAATGGGTAATACCCAAAAATTGATACATTAATATTAGTTTTATGTAACGGGCTCACCCCGTTACAAGTAGTAAGCTCGGAGAGAAAAAGGTTTTTGCATGGTCTAAGCACGAAATTTGAGTCTAGTAATTGAATTGGAAGATTTGATGGGCTTATCGGATAACATTAGAAACTAAGTACGCACCTATTCTATGACCCTCTCTAATTTTTTTCATATTAACTACTGATCCGCGCCTTCGGGCAAGAACCGCCAAGCGACGAAGACCTCCAACGAGTCAGGTAACGACCCTCTTTTGTGCAGAATGTCCCCATACTGTGGCCAAGGTGATAGGGGGATGCCGGCTTGCCGCTGGCTGCGCTACGGAGGCAGCGCAGCGTGCAAACCGGAAGGTAATGAACAACTAAGACACTTAGGGGTGCGGGTCACAGCAGCAGCTGGTGTCACCTTCCACGTTACTCGTGCCGTTCTAAGTCGGTATTTATGTCGCAAGCCCGCTCGCCGAGCATAATTACCGAATCCACAAAGCAAACTTGCATAAAACGTGATTTAAACGGACCCGTTTAAATGCGTCAGCACCCTGTCTACACCCCATACTGGAACCCATTTTCACGTGCTCTATGCGGAGTATCCACCGTGGAGCTTTCCATATTGAGATAGCCAGTAGACTGAGCCAGTGAGGAGGAGAATAATGTCTTTAAAGAAGAAGCATACCGATGTTGTATAGTGGTAAGCTCTTCATCGACGTACCAATTCTCTCTTTAGATCAGTATATATAGGCTGCTTAATGGTGTACCAACTACTGACCATAGTTTGAGTGGGGTGTGGATGTTCAAAATGAAGCGTGCAGACCTCTCTATATTCTGCTATATTCAAGTTTGCACCAATCAGCAGCAGGTAAACAATGCCCCATTTACTGTGCATTAACCACTCGTACGCACGACTCGTGCCGGATGCTAAAGGTTCTACAAATGACTTTTTGCAGCAACTTCATTTTTCTTTAATATACGAAAACGGGGTGAGCCAGTTATCTGTCAGTGCGTGACTGGCACAATCCATGCCAATGTAAATGGTATATTTATTGCACAATGATTTTTAAAAATGTTCGTCTAGTCAATATCGTTGAAATATTACAGTAAATGTAATATTTTGTATTGGTGTACATTTGGTTGATACAGGTCACGATATCAACCGGTTAACAAAAAAACGCAGCTAAAAGCGCAGTGGATGGTTATTGATATTCTACTTTATAAATTTGCAGAATAATAAGCCCGAAGTAAGGTAAAGAATATACAGGAAAGGAGCTTAATGATATTATAGAATACAGCTTTCCTTTCCTCACTTCCAAGCAATTGTTGCTCTTTCTCTGCACGTACGGTGTACTTGAGGCTTAAGATCGCACAACCTCATACTTTTCCGATACATGGGATGGCCAGGTATCCCATAAGAAGTGGGTCCCATTAGACGTGCCCTATCACTATTTGTCGATTATCTGTGTCGGGACTCTTGTCGTTGACATATTTTTAAAGCCCATTAGCTCTGCTAATATAAACTTAACACGTTAGAAAATAAAAAATAAACACGCGCTCATACCGTTTCAAAAAGAAGGAACCTGAAAAATCTCGATAGTAGCATTATAAATAATAGAGTAGCTCCTAAAGTCCATGGTATTTAATCCTTCCAAGGCCGTGTTGTTTCAGCCATGCTATAACTAAGATGAGATCATACCTTGTGTTCAAAAATAAGGACTAAGCATATTTCCTCGCTGTTATTGTAACAACTTCAATTCTAAATACATCCCAATATTTGTTACAGTGACACGAGTTGATGTCGCAAGACAAACGGTGATGCCGTACTACCTTGCGCTTTTAACACATCTTCGTATTTCCGACAACATTTTTAAAGACAGCGTCGAGCGTTGTTCCGGATGTTTCGGTATCAGATAAAGTTGATGAAGAGGAAATAAACCCATTAAATGTCGATTTACAAAAAGCAATCCTGTGTTGCACGCAAATTTTGCGTTTTATAACCATGGGCTCTGATGAGCTAAGAAATGTTTACCTTTAACTCTGTAGGTCACGCCAAAATGTAGTACTTCCTCAAGCTGGGAGTCCTGTTCCTACTAGGGGTTGACATATATCCGAGACCTACAATACTCCAGATTCAATACGGCAACCTATATCGTAAAAAATGTAGGAAACGTTCACAACAACTTAACTTTGCATCAGGCAGTATCCGATAAGAGTCGATGGTTTTTTGTGTTGTTGTTGATTTTTGAATCGTGTGCCAGACCCATAATGACATAATACTAAAAGACTCTATATGTACACACCCACCCTTTGATAGGTAAACACCCCCCTGAAATAGAGACCCCTTTTTTAAGTACCACAACCTCTCTAACTAGGGCCTGCACACTTATACATAAAAAATGCCAAATGTATATTCTTTGCTACATACCTCCCCTTCGTAATACAGGCCTCTTTTGTGTCAGCACACAGCCTTGAGTATGACTTCCGATCTCATTATCCGGCACCCCAGTATAAAAACACATGATGCTACCATATACCCTATTTTAAACAACGTTTAAACAACGTCAACAATGCATGAGATGCTAGCAGATATCCAGCCATACGGCCCCGTAATCTCTTAAGGCGAGAAGCAAAGAGGCACACCATGTGACCTGCGCGTTGTTTTGCTCAATGTCATATCCACCGTCTGTCTCTTTGTGGTGCTGTACGAGTTCCTCTATCTACAGGAGACGGCTGCCTGCACGACCTCAGGAAATCGTCTTGTTGCTGAGTAGAGCGGCGTGCGCGCACGGGCGACAACGCAGAAGCTGTCACTTCTATGTCACATCCACTTGATGCTACTCGGTCGATTGTCAATGGATGTTGCACGATCGCTGTGGGGGCCAAGTACCAAGACTCGAGGAGGTGAGCAGGTGCCACATATACACATCGGGGTACTTCTTTCTTTTTAAACCTGACCTCTGGATGATTATTTGCTGAAGTTCGGGGAATGGGAAATGTGTCTGTGACCTTTTAAGGTGCTCGGGGTCGCTGCGTACGATTTTTAACAATGTAGCAGCACCAAAAATCGCAAGATTTGTATTTTGTGATCATATGTATCCTGAAAAATGATCATTCGTTCGCCAACGTGTTTAGTGAGCTCGTTAAGAAATGCGACTGTTACCGCGCACAACTTGTGTCGTCCCAGATCGACGCTATTGATGCGACAGTTGTTCATTGACAAGGTGCCCGGTAATATGTTACTTAGGAGCGGCTGTTGACTCACTTACTGCTGATAGGTTTGTATTTGATCGGATGCGGTGTAGCGGACCACTGCTGCGCGGTACGAATCGGAAAAGGCTATTTCGGACGAGCATTTCTGACTGTCAATTGATTCGCAAATGTTTTTTGTGTGCAATTAGGACACGACGATCATCTAGAAGTGAGATCGATCGAGGCTACGAACGCCATCATTTCGGTTTTCTCAAAGTCAATGGAACATTTGGAGGATCACGATGTCGCTGACCAGCTATAAAATTATCGATAAAATAGTAGACATATTATTATTAAGTGTACTTATACGCGGGGGGGGGGGTGCGGTATTAGGAGAGCAGAAGTCAAACTCAAGGCTGTGTGCTGACACAAAAGAGGCCTGTATTACGGAGGGGTCCGTATGGAGCAAAGAATATTCATATGGCGTTTTGTATGTATATGTGTGCAGGCCCTAGTTGGGGAGATTACGGTACTTAAAAGGCCTCCATCTTATAGGTATATGTTCCTATCATGTGGCAGGTGTGTACCTATGAAAATCCGTACTTAATTGACCTTTGTTTAGGATTTTTACAGAAGCTAGCGCACAATGTCGTAATTAGCACAAACTAGCATTATTAATGTAGTTATCTTTGCCTTGACACTAATAGCGTTTCCTTAAATTAAAACAGTGTCAGACGGTAACGGGTCGCTGAACCGATTGCAACTTGTAGTACTTTGTCGTCCTTCCGATGTCATTGTTTAATATTCAAGTGTACAAGCTTTAAAAGTCTTTAGAGGTCTTGTAAAAGGATGCATACTTCCATCGTCTCACCGCGGCGAAGCGGCGGACACACTCCCATTTTGCGGCGGTATTTGGCGAGATCGTCATGACACTGCTGCCGAGTACAACGCCGTTAGACTAAGAGCGTGCCACCATCTATGACACCGTTGTGCGCGCCCTCGCTAAAGACTATCAACAAATTCCGGCTTTTTCTAAAACATTGCAGCACAACGCGATCATGATGAAAATATACAAATACTTTGGTGAATTGTGGTATTGTATACCCTTTGATTGTTGGACTCGAGTGATTTACATTGCGATTATTTTAATATTTATAATGTTTCTCCGACAGATAAATTTAATGCCTTCAGTTTGGGCTTTTAGGAGTAGCCAATATAGGGAATTTGGTAAACCTTTTGTAAAACGGGACCTTAGTTAATACACTGAACGTTATCCAGCCCGACATGCATTCAAGCATCCACAGAATGATTCACGCTTGCTTGCAGAATTACTCTCTCTTCAACAGGACTAGCTATCGGTGCGAAATGACGTGTAGAAGGTACGGCATCTTCCTTTGTGTATCATCACAGAAATGTTTGACATGAAATCACAGATACATATTATTGTCGTCAATATCAAGTGAGGAAGGACGCGTTTTTGGATCACACCTGCTTTGTTGAAGCCCCTTGTAGGGGCATATGCTCTGACGCTCCGTGAAAATATCACTTTCGCTCATTTTTAATTGCACGCAGCTTCGTAGCGTACCTGAAGCTCTAGACCATATGCAATGACCTAGACTCAATCGAAATCTCGCATGGTCGTTTCAAATCTTTCGTGACCTATATTTGCAGTCGAAATACGATAAAATGTTATAAGATAATGAAACAAGCATTTCTTGCGGATGCCTCCCGCTTACATGCTCATGTGGCATAAAATATTTACATTGCAAGAAGATGATGTGTCGTCCTTGGATTGCCGTAGCTCTTTCTATTCCAGTAGACGCGGAATGTCCTACAGGCAGGAAAGAGATCCCAGGTGCACAGATGAAGGCGCGTGCTCCAACCTTGTTATTTGCGTTTAATTAAAAGAGCACTACTTTGCGTGAAGATTTGAGAACTGATCATTACCCGTCTAATTTATTTGGAGTGAAATAAACGCTTTAGAAGTCGTTGGATTCTGGTGCATCCCACAATATTTCGTGATTTGTATTATATATTCTCACGGTTCGAAAACATTCCCCGCTGCGTCGTTGCTATACTTGATGATAAAGAATACGACGCTTCTTCAAGTAGATGGATTTACTATCGCACACGTTTGACAGTTATTAGAAAACGATAAATTTACGCATATAGTATGTATTACGCAATGGATTGCATCCTGAAGACAACGAGGCTGTCTAAGAATAAAAAGAAAACTGATTGTATATTTCTTTTTGTGTGCGCAAAGTGTTCAAACATCTGTAAATTGTGTCGTTCGATAGCCTCCTGTTGGGGCTATGAACGAATTTGCCACGACTAGAAGGCAGAATATAGAAGTTGGTGGCAATATATACGGTTTATGTTACATTACAATGATGAGGTCACTGATAGAGTTGATTGTAATTACCGCATGATATACATAATTTAAGAAAAGACTCCATATTTACAGTAAAGCGCCCGAGCTGGAGCCCTCGCGTAATTTTGAATCGCTGGAGCAGAGGATCGCGAGTGTAATCGAGGCGATCGATTACTTAACTTTGCGTATATTTGACACGAAGTGACGGAATGTAAGTCCGCATGTGGTCAACGTGGTGGAGATAGAGCTTTCATGTCAAGAGGGGCGAACTAACCAAACGAAAAAGCGACGTATCATGATTGAGCAGGGTCTCGAGGTGCGAGGTTATGCGCAAGAAATAGAAAACTTATATCCAAGCCGACTTAGTAATGTAAAAAACTGTTAGAGTTAGATTTATTGTTATAAAACCCCTATGTGCGCTTAAGCATATGGTGTAGGCTTCACATCACTGTCGATACATTGAGGTAGGATTCTTCTGTGTGATGCTCTAGAGAATACGTCTTTGTCATAAAATCATGGTAATAAATACTTTCCGACCTCGATGCCGGATACATTACCCCAATATATGCAATTTAACCGCCTAAGTTGCCGATGAAGTAGTTTTGGAGGGACGCACAAAGTGCGCGACGCCTAAATCATTGTGTGGAGAACTCTTTGAGGCGAATTGTTGGCACATTATTCCCACTTCGGGTAAAAATATCTAAAACCGCGCGTGTGAATATTGTCGCGAAGGCACTCTAAAAATAATCCCATATATCCCGGTTTGCCGAGGTACGAATAGATCTATATCCGTGCCTGTACTTTGCTGGAAACCACAACTAGTGATCTTAAAGAACGATTGGGCATTTAAATAAAAATGGCTCGATCTAGTACCAGGTGTCTCCAATATATGGCCTGGATCGGTCTGTCGTTTTTCATTCATTCAAAGATCAATAATAGGACCCCCAGATAATTTATGAATGGAATGGGACCAAAGGGGATCGCTAGCTGATGGGACATAGAATTCGACGGTCGGAATGACGTATCAACGAATGTGATCGGTAATTTACCCAGTCCCTACCGATCGAACATTATTTCATGCCACCCCAAAAAGGCGGATCTGGGACCGGACGATTTGCCTGATAACATCATGCGAGTCGGTGTGTACATATAAAGGATGCAGATGAAGAGTATAATTTTATACAACCATCGATGCAATATTAATTACTGTGTAAGATTGTAAATTGAATACGTTAGTCGATATCCACTAGTTTTGAGGGTGACAAAGTATGAGAAAAGATAGGATAAAACGTTTAAAATGTCCTTAACCGTCCGGACGAAAAGCACTAGCAGAAGGTGCCCGAACTGATATCATAAACTTTATCCAAACTATATTTCATAAATGTTTAGGTATATATCTACCTATAACGGGCACTGGTCACTTCTTTCTGGGACACCTTTACGGAGCCAACGCTGACTGAAATAATCGAAGGTCAGTGCTTTGCTAGGTATAGACACGATACAGAGAAAAAGTAGACAAATAAGGCAAGACTGAAGCTGTAAAGAAAGTAAAATTGTTATTTAATATAAATAGGTCTCATACATTTGTTTTTCTGTTTACCTAACTTTATAAAATTGACATAACTAGAAGAATGATGACGTATCCTCACCAAATATTGCGCGCGTCTCGAAGCGATTTGTGATTTGATACAAATACAATATCAACCAATGAGTAGAAATTTGAGTCCATCACAACACATAACTGTATTTAGTGATATTGCTAAATATTAATCAACCCAATATTCTTTTATACCATTTCGCACAGGGTATTCGTTGTTCATCACTAACTGTTTTGTTAATTAACACCCACCGTACAAATTAGGGTCTCTGATTGGTCTAAGGGGCGAATAAGAACGTAATATTCAACGAACATCCAGACCCGTAACAACAACCACCTTGCACTAACCTTTTGACCACTATTCTTTTCTTCTAACCCACAATGAAGAGCCTCACTCCCCCTTAGCAGCTTGAATACGCTTCTTTGGAATAGTCAAGAGCCTAATTTGATGCGCATGCGCAGCTGGAAGGCTATGTTTTTATTAGTTAACACACAAGAAGGGTTGGCAATAAAAAACCGTGCTGTAAAATCTGTAATTCTTGTTCGCTCCCAGTTAAACCCCCTAGTCATATACCCAGGTGCTGGACTTCGCCAGCGTATGTATTACAGACGCATCATTGGTTGTTTGCTCAAGGCCAGCTTATGGCAAGAGGAAGCTGGATATTGACAGGTTCAAGTTGCCAATGGAGAACATAGCCACGAGCCCTTTGCCCACCATTCTGCCCATCCACAAGGGTGCACTTTGACATAAGAATCTTGGCTAAAAGTCTTGGCTCTAACACGTGCTATATGAAACCTGGCCGCAGAGTCACCTCACTGCGGCAGAAACATGATGCCTTAGCCACATCTCAAGTCGTTTATAACCTGCGTCATGCAGAACGTAAAAATATGCTGGCGGGCCGCTCTCCGCTAACAGCTCTCTTGGACTCTTAGAGAGCAAGTGACTACTTTTCTCTTGTCGATTAACAACAGCAGCTTACTCACCTGCTAATTATCTTTACATCGGCAAAGAAGGAGATTTGTCGGAAGTACAGTGTTAGTTGTGTTTTATTGCTTGCCAAAACATACAAGACCGGCAAATATGGACTCCCTCCCCTCCACATTGTTGGTGTCACAACAACAAACAGTTCCTTTACCTTTGCGAATTATTTTATGCGGAATGTGTATTTGGCAAGGCTGTTTTTTGTAGGTCAATAGTGAAGAAAGGTGGTCAAAATGGCAGTACAATGTGATTGTTCTAAGGGGTCAGGGAAGTCGTTGGATGTTAAGTTTTAAATGTCAATTTGGACTTATCAAAGGCGGTAATATGTGAAGTAGGTGATGGTTAGCGAAAAGGTGAGTAATGAATAACGAATCCCTTCACATAATGGTACTATAATGTAAGGGGTACCCCGACACACTAACATTATGGATAGCTGCACAAATTAATGGCTATACTCACTACTTTCGGAATATTGCTATATATTGATTGGAAAGTCAATGCCGCGACTATCAAAGTCAATATAAAGATTTAGTATCAGAGCTACACAGCTCCTTGAGTCAGAGGAATAATTTAACGCTCAATGAACAACTTAAGGCTCAACGAACCCGACTGAAAGAGTCAACAAGCTCAGAGATTTTACGTTCCCTGTTCCAGGGGGACCAAACGATTCAAATAATCAAACGCACAGAGTGCACAAGGAGTAGCTGCCATAACAAGGCGTTGCTACCTCCTTATCGATCACAAGACGCCTCAAAGAGGCACGTGTCTTTCGGATCAAAATAAGAACTGAATTTTGTTTCTTCTTTTAACCTAAATGAACACCGTAGAGCAAAGTGTTTAACCTACTCGCTAATGTCCTAAATAAACCTCTTAAAAGGTCTCGTAATCAATGGTTGACAGACATTAGTCTTCAACCATTGATACTGTGTTCTAATATTACTTTAAAAGGGGATCCCATCCCTTGTGTGCACCACACCTATTGCCGACTACCAGGCGACGTGTAACCCCGTTACAGATTTTGTTCGGGCATTTTAACGCGTGTATGAGGAAAAATATATAATAATAGTTGGATCGATTTGACGACTATTCTGTGGTTATGGAACAGACATTGTGACAGGTTAGCAGTAAATAAAACGAGTTAATTTTTTCTTTTGCTAAAGATTAGCGTTCTCATTTTCCAGGAGAGATCTATTTGGCTCCTGACGTCTATATTCGCACATCTACAAAGACACGGAAGTACGAGTTTGGATTGTAGTTTGAGATCGCGCAGATCGATCGTGGGATATAAGACCATGATCACGCAAGTTACTACAATTCGATAAGTGCTCTTGGACGCAGCGCAGGTAAAAGACTGTATACAAAATTGAGAGATGATATAAATGTTCAAGTGATCAGAACAACGATATTTAAGACTGCACTAATCGAGATTGACGCAAGCGGAACAGATCGCTGTGTAAATATTTCTGTACAGTGATTTGACATCGGTATTTGAGACGAAGCGGGTTCGACATTTTAAATGGCGGTAACAAAGAACTCAAGCGTGAACATTTAAGAAATGCACAAGGTTAGCACAAGTATGCACGAACAAGGAGCGTATAGGATGACCCCTCTATAATTCAGCAGGTCTGGGCAGTGGAATATTGCAGCTTAAATCGGAAAATTTGTGGGATCACCTGCAAATCATTTGCAGCAATCTAAAAAAGGTTCGCGGGACCCAAGAGACTTGTAGAGTGCAGCACTCGATCGTATCAATTCAGGTCGAAGTATTGATTGAGGCACTAGTATCCGTAACCGCGTTATCCAGTAAATGATTTATTAAATAGATTGAGGACCACCGTAAAATAAGTCATCTCTTCAAAATATCTTATCATATTAGAATCTGACTTTCCGATTTTAGCATCCACGAGCGCTATGCGCTTTATACACGCTTCAACAAGTTGAATGACTCCATTGATCCAGCTCAAACGCCAATTTCATTAACGTTTCATGATATTTGGAACCGTTTTAATCGAAAAATGTCGTCAGCGCCATAGATCTTAGCGAAGGTATAAATTAGAGTGGATAAGAGGATATCAAGTTGCGTTACCTGCTTTAAGAACCCAAAGGGGGGATAGTATGCTTCCACGTGAGCCAAAAAGTTTTAATTTTGATCCGACTACATCAAAGGCGGATAATGAAACAAGTAGTTTGCCTGCTGCGCAGCTTCACATAAATTTAATTACAGTACATTTCTTACATAGCGCGCTTACTAGCGGTATCTGGATTTGCATTTGACACATGAATAGGTTTGTATAATTGATAAGCGAAAAAATTTGTACGCGAAGTAAATTAAATGTATATATAGCTCACCCGAGAATACAGTACCTAGGAAGTTTGTCATCTGGGAAGATGTCCGTACTGACACTGATGGATCTCATTTATTGCTTCTGGCCAAGATTAAATAGCACAAGTGAGCTTCGTCAATGGCTAAAACGGACTTACTATCTTCAAAACTTTAAATTAAATTATACTGAGCTACTTCAGTCATCATCGACATGCTCAACAAGTATAATTTCTGGATATGGAATGCAGAACATCGATCTACCTTCAACTCTGCTTAGCAAATCTGGATTGAACATGAGTGAAAATGTTACTTAATAAATATGTACCATTTCAAGTCGTGGGTGACGCGAGATATTTTGCGATATGATGTGCCTCGTGCAATTCGATGACGAGGATCGAGAGCCTGTCGTACAATTCTAGTCACGATATGTAAAACCTTCTCAAAATAATGTTTATGTACGTCACAAGGACAGTTCGGATATGGGCTACGCACATATCAGTATAAGTCTATATTTGTCGTACAAGATGCATTTTTCGCTAAAAAAGATGATTACTCATTCTTTACCGCCGTAAAGAGCCCATAATTTTCCCAGCGTATTGCTCGACGGTCATCGTTTCTCGGTGTATGAAATTTTGTGCTTTATAACAAGCCACAAAAAAGATTTTGTCTTACGCTAGTTTTCGATGACCAGATTGCAAACGTCGGGGTAACATGGTTCGTGACATAGATACTGCTGATGGCAATCGACACTTGTGGGTGTTGTATTGGTCGGGGGATTAGAGCGACATTTTAACGTCTACACTGCTGAACCGGACTCATACCGTTGAGCCTTACGTGATGCATTTCATATACGCAGGAATATATAACATCTTAAACCTTCCAAAAAATATTTATTGCGAGATAAAGACGCTAAGAAGCGAAAACAGCATCATCGTGCGCTCATTCATCATTTAATGACTTACACAGTGGACATCCTCAATTGACTGCGTGTCATCAGTGCTTATGACAACATTAAAAATAAAGCCTGATGGTATTTGATCGCTTCAATATATCAGCTGGTGAACACATGGGTCGTAAGGACGCTCGCGGCCATATTCTAGCATTTTTTGTTGCCAATAATTGGTAAGAGAAATATACAAGATCATGTACTGGTTTCAAGATGAGAAGCCCGAGCCGACCTCGCCAGCCCATTTGCTGCCGGTTCTAATTTTTATGGAAGGCAAGCATTCATTTAGCATAAATTTGCATCTTTCTTCCATCTGGTGATCAAAGAAACATGATTTTATTGATTCTTTTGGGCAGATCCAGCATCATGGTGCGTTTTGGTGTAGTTTTTTCGAATTTTGCGGTGGTGCCGAGCGCACAGACCGTCGTTTTAATAGTCTAGATGTATCACGACTTACCTATTTATTGATTATAGATCGTGATCCGCGTTTCACTTCTGCTCAATACGCCGAATGCTTTCAACTATGTGGTACCTATTCGCAGAGGTCTACATGGATAATAAAGAAACGGATGGACAAACGGAATGCGTCAACTAAATGTTTAAATCAACCGTATGAACAATTCCCAACTCTTTTCATGTATTTATTTATTTCCCCTTGAATAATTTGCACTCAACATTGCCGTGTAAGTCTCAACCTTGTCTACGCTATTCTTTATCAACAACACAAGTAATTCTCGCGATTCGGTTCTACTTGATTAACTAGCCTCATTATCGCGGTCTTTAAGCTCAATGGAGTAGAAAGGCTGGATATGATAATGATAGAAACGCTGCCGATGCAAATTATGATGTTTGTTTAGCGACTTGGATATCATAGCACTTGCCGTAATGCATCTCGTTGCGGTCTCCTTGCTTATATTGAAATATGGGTGCACAAATTCAATTTTAGTTCATCTGCATAAATCAAACGCTTCAGCTCTTACGACCATTCATTACAGATTTTGTGCTTTATGCGTTGGAAGTGATAGTTGACCGACAAAGGAGAAGCGTAATAAAATAATATTTAATTTTTTCGATAGCAAACCACTTGTGCACATTCGTAATCTGTCTAAGTGTCCACAAGTGTTTCATCGAAAACAACAGTAACATATTTGGGAGACAATAAGTTCCATCACGATATACTGAACGTTTTGATTGGTTAATATACATGGTGATGCTTACACGCTGTAAGTTTCTGCCTTCATGAATTTCACATTGGAAATCTATGTCAGGCACGTATGAGCTATC
The DNA here is from genome assembly GCA_947650285.1 of Hyaloperonospora brassicae. Taxonomy (NCBI): domain Eukaryota; phylum Oomycota; class Peronosporomycetes; order Peronosporales; family Peronosporaceae; genus Hyaloperonospora; species Hyaloperonospora brassicae. The sequence continues at coordinate 139,675 of CANTFL010000137.1, forward strand.
GTCTGTTGAATTAGCTCAGTAATTGTGTCAGTCTTAAGCACAACACGCCTTGGAAAAGCCTCTGACGATGTCCAGTACCGAGGTATACCCGAGCGCGTGCATAATGACCATTATGGAGACCATAAAGCAGCAGTTTTACGTTGGATCGACAATTATGACAATAGGCTCTGTTGCTTCTGTCTAGTTCGACCAACGGCCGCAGTTGAAGCAGTTTAGTGGTCAAAGCACGATCGGCCATTTCAAGAGCATCAAATATTTTGTTCTTAGCCACCCCGCTTCGGCTCAAAATAATATGCATAAGTAGTACAATTGGATGGTAACTATTTTAACTATCCCCATGTAAAAAGCCCAGTGGATCTTTAAGGGATATGGCGTTGGTGTGACTCAAAAAATTGTACCTGAGGTGTGTCTCACTATGTGGATAACGATCTCTTTTATACGGTTTCCGAAACGAAAAGAATGACGTCGCATGGCTTCACAAACCAACCAAAGTTGTGGTTGGAGAGCCTTGTACATTTGCGCGACTTATAACAATACATAACGCCGGTATATTCTTTATGACTACTGACCGAGAGGTAAGAAAGATAAAGATTAAAGCCATTGTAAATATTCGCGGTCGCTCTTTTACAGTATGAACGTACTCAACTTACTTCCATTGTATCGACATCGATCATCTTCCTCACCCGACGATTTGTGAATGAAATCTTATAAACTAGTTTGTCACACGGAGTTCCTAAAAGTTACCGATGAATTCCCATGTGATTGGCGGTAGTTGCTCTAATAATCTCCGGTTTTACTTTGACCAAAAGCCTACCTGATATCTATTATGGCAGACAAGCGTACCCCGCTTCGACAAACATAGATTACTAGTAAGGAAGTGCTCTGTTGCATCGTTATTTTTGGCATAAAATAGCACCGTCCTAACTTTTATTGCGGCGTTACGGGAGACAAGTCGATCGACAAAAAAGTTTCGGCTTTCAATACAGCCCTGTAGCCGGTCGGCGATGACTTCTCGTTTGCTTTCGACAGTGAACGCGACTCGAATGTTAGCACCTAGGTTTCTGACGCCCTCGATCCGGACGGTAAGCCGCATTGCTAGAATCTATCTGGACCGGGTTCGTTTCGTTGTACTGAAACGGAAGGAACCGAGTAGGCGATCACGGTTCGCCATTATTCGATTTTGCCTATTAGAAAAGCGGCTTTTTTCAGTCGGTACTATTGAATCTGCTGCTTTTCTTTGTGCCCGTAGTAAACGAGCTGAGCGTCTTTTCTCCGGTACTAACGTCGAACAGGATATTAAGCAGCCAACTTTTAATCCATCCCAATCAAAGTATTCCTTTATTTCATTGTTCAATTGATACGTATGGCTCAGTGAGGGTTCTAACGGCTCAAGTATCCATTACCTAGACACTGTTGCATGGGATTGAACGAGGGACCCTCCTCGTCCATTTTGTTACTATATCGAATATGGCTGGAGTTACTAAGCGTGTAATGTATCCTACCTGTTACGGGGCACGCTCTTGCTCAGATAACTGAGCAAGATCTTGTATTTATAACAATACAAGGGTGCGCACGCCCGACGTCACGTACACGTGGCGTGAGGAAGCGCGACCAAGACAATACAGAACCCGAAAGCTTTGTATTTTGGGAAAAGTAGAACTTTTATGTAATACAGTTATGTTGTCTTACTAAATCATCTTTCCTCTCAATCTAACTATATTGAACTACTGTCTCCTATGTGGGTCTTCTGGCCACCACAACTTGCGCGCGTCCAGCAGTGATTGGTGGTCAATTTGATTGACGTACACGGTACATCTACCAAGAAGTGTACCCCTCCTCGGATATTACCCTTAGAGGTAATATTTTAACATTATCACTTTTCTCAAGTGATGTTGATTGAATAGTATCAAAATAGATATTATTCAAAAATTGATACTTTCGTACCAATTCTTATAAAACAAGCTCACCCCGTTACACTACCGCCTATTTAATTTTAAGTCTTAAAGTTGTCATAACTCGATTCTGTGATTGTTGACTTTTAAAAGCTCTTTTTCCGGTGCAGGATCCGGCTACCGTTATGCACACACAACAAGCCCATCCCAGTCTGTTGAGCGTTTAACTCGACCCTGAAGATTATAATATTTGCACCACCTCCGCGCCAATGTTTTCATTTATGCGGTGCTTCGCGTGGCTTCCACGCGACAGTACCCTCACACGGACATAGAAACATTTATGTAGCGGCTTTGCACTTTGTAACATACATAGACGTAATTAGACTTTTAGTCGGTGTATTAGCCAAGTTTGCCCAGATTATAACCACTGCTGGGACGAGGTCAGATTAGATGAGTCAGATTCGGCACTGTAATCTATCGCGCCTGGGTAGATTTGGACTTAGTAAAATAAAGCTCCGTAATTGGACAGGTAGCATCGGCCCAACGTTACCTTTTTTGACCTCTTTAAAATGACCCGACTTTGGTGTCCATGGTGCTGTATTCGGCAATCGAGCGTCTATTATACACCGCCCTGTTGACCTTCGCGGAACTAATATATTTATACGGCAACGGTCCACATCTGTGGTCTCCGATGCGTCCAATTCACTCGAAGGTGCTTTAAAACATACGAGGATATCGGATGATCGAGAAAGGCTGAATTGTTATAACGCGTACGACCCTTGATAATAATACAACAATCATCACGTGTTCGGGCTCCACACAAGCCCGTTGTAAGTAAATACGGGGCTTTATTTGAACCAAAGATTACTGACGTTGCTTCCCAGATTAGCTCCAGTTTTTTCTCAAGCTTAGGAACTATTTCACAGGATTTCAGGTGTGGACACACCACAAGTCCAGTTCATGGACTTCATGATGGTAATCTTCGCCTTTTTAGTTCCGCGCAACTTATCTCTTGCTGCTTGTTGGAATGGGGAAGTTATGTTTAGGTTTTTACCACATTCATGTTGTGTATAACACTATTCAACCGGGTTCCCGACCTAGTTTCGTTTCATTACTCAATCGTCACTTTAAACAGGAGACCAACCATACTGTTATGGGGACTTCAATTCGGTTCTTTTGCGTCAAATGGATGAGGCACGTTCGCACGAACGATCACGCCGACAAGGTATAGACGAGTTACCCGACTGGATGACAGCATCACTTCGGATCGATCCTTGGCGAGTTTAACATGTGAATGTTAAACGTCTACTAGTTCGACCTGCGCTCTTTAATGTACGTTGCTATTGGTAATTTATAACTACTATTATCTGCGTTAAAAGATGTTTCGTATGTTTCAAGGTTAATTTCGACACCGAGGGGGGGTGTACATAGGTCTCACCTTTTGTCTGAGGTCCACTCAATCTAAGCCTCCCGGACATGCCCCTTCAACATGCAATCCATGTCAATCCAATAACCTGTGGCTCAGATTAATCTACATGCTGTCTTATAGCGGCTTGCCGCGTTACTTTAATTCAAGGATAATTTATTATAATACTGGATGATTGCTTGAAGAGCACAAGCGACGGACTCCATATTTTTTCGGAAATTGTTTTTTACAAAGACGAATTAAGCTCAATGAACTATTGAAGACCTACATTTAACGGTTAACCGGCTCCAGTAACCGCATGCTTTAACCCCTTGTTGCAACTATCTAACGATATCTCTATCGCACAGACGACTCTGACATAAAATGAGGGGAGGGTTCTTTTCACCTATTGTCCTCTATGCGGATGCTTCATAAGATTTTAAATTTGGCACATCGACTTGGTCGAGTCTCAAAATCTCATTTGAACTATGACCGATATGGTTTTGTTCGTGCCGCTATATTTGCCACTGACATATTCGTTTTGAAGCGCTGAAACAGCTCAATTTGTTCTTCAATTTCCCGAATGGAGCAGTTTTACTCGAATATGTCAAAGTCATCGAAAATGTCCTTTAGGTAGACTAAATAGGACACAAACGCCTTCGGGTTTAAGTATACCTTTTGGCACTAGCTTCAGGTTCTATATCTCGGTACACTTCTGTCCTTAATGTTTGATATCTGCAACCTGGCTTCGATTATACTCGAGATTGGGATATGCCAAAACGACCTGCCAGGATGTCACTTTTTGCATTAAGCTGGATACTAGAAAAAGCCAAATTGTGCCAAGTAGTTTTGATTAGTCTATCCGTTAGGTTTTTTGAAAATGGCTATCTCGTACGTAACGGTATGGTTGCGGTAGAGACAGCAGCCCTAAGATAGCTCAATTTAAGATCGATGAGCTCCTGAATAGGCTCGCGCGGCGGGCCAAAACGCGTATGACGTATGTCCGTAAACGAGGTTTTTTCATATGACTTTCTCCCCATAAAATTTTTATCGCCGGCGTTATTCGCGCTCGTCATCGAGCCTTTATTCAATTTCTTTGGGCCAAGCTCCATGACCCGGAACTTTGTAGTTTGCATTTTTCCATTTTGGACATCAGTTTCGCGACGACCGAAAAGGTCTACTGCACGATCTACGATACGCAAAAAGCTCTCCCGGAAATGTGGATACCTTTTGCTCGAGCGACTAAAATGAAGCTCAACAAGGTCAAGACAGCGATATTGACATTTCGGTCCTGGTCTAAGAATTTGGTCCCTCTTCGTCTAGCGCTTAAAAGTTGAGTGTTGAAGTTATAGATAGTTCTTGGCGTACAACGTTACTTAGTATCTACCATAGAATTAAATCAAGCTTTGACGAACGGATCCAACGTATGAACGCTAACATGAAGGTGTGCTGATCACTTGGACCCACCTTTGATGATAATGTTGTAGTTTGCGCATGCGCAGAAGTCGTAGGGAGCAGAATGTACCTAGCATCAGATACTCTTCGTTCGTCAATGCTACGACATGAAACCTAACATCACTGCGACTTGACCATATGCATGTCGGATATAATCCGTCAGACCGGCTCATACCATACGGTGATCTCGCATTGCAACTGTATCTTCTAATTCCAGCTGTCAAGTCGTCCTGTCGTCGTCCGACACGTCAAAGACGTCGCCTGTCGCGAACTGTCTCATCTCTCTACCGTCGCCTCGTCGCACCATGTGCTTGGTCGTCCCATTATCTGCCATTCAGGTGAAGCCGTACCGTGGAGTTGCCCTTGACCCTAACCATGACAACTACCCACTCATGATCATATTCAAAACGACCGCGCACGCTCACTCCGCTGTCACGTTGTGAGCTTGCAGAAAGTTGTAAAACCCAAATCTAAAATTCTCAGCCAGCGTCTACCGCGTTCGCGCGACTGAGCTCCAAGCACAAGTAAACTTGCTTGTCAATCGCTTCATTTGTAAGTACAAGGAGCGTATTACATTGTAAAAATATTGTTTTGTCGTCCGCCTGGCCATGAAGGCTCGAGTCTCACTCGAGTTCGCGACATGGTGCGCGGCTCGCAATTCCACATGATGTGCAAAGTTATTTTTTGCGGTCCACCCTCACATCTGTTATGCGATTTTTAATGTGGGGATCCGGATATCCGCATGTTTGATCAAGCTCTTTCTTCTCGGGGGGGCGTGATTCAGACATTGTGTATGACCTGTAACAACGAATCCGGGTTATAATATCTCGTCTAAAACTTGCCGCTAAGACGAAGTCAGATTCTACTATCATTCGGTATTATCTTCTGGACAACTTGTCTCTGTCGAAGGTCGTTCGCAGCAACTCCAAGCTCGACAAACTACCTGCGCCGACGCTGAAAACCAATGGCGTCATTTCCTGTGAAAATGGGCACAGTAGCTCGGCGTTAGCGCCGATCAGTGCTTATTTTACTATTGGTCGACCGCGGTATTATTCACCACAGTGACTTCTTCGGAATCGTGAACGTTTTCTTGCGGAATTTTTTGCGATTCTTTGCTCTTTACGCCAGGGTTAGGTCTGTAGAATTAAATTGTACTAAAAATATAAATCAGGTTTGCAGTTCAGTGAAATTTTAGAAGAGGATTCTAATATCGACCATTTTCTAGCTTCCAAGTAAATTTGCGCAATATATACATGTATTTTAAACCCGAACGCCTTGGATGTAGATAGTGTGGCGCAAAATCGAACACTTATTGATAAGCTATCACCTCGAGTTTGCCATTTCGCGCCTGGGCGTAGAATCGGTTTCACCGGCGGTAACGTGGAGTTGCGAACTTAATCTGACAAAAAGTTCACTTCCAGAATATGGTAGTTTGCTCTTCCGGCTCCAAAAAATGCATATATCCATGCACCGTTTACAATATCTATCCGGAGCCACTATCCTCTGCCATTATGCTTGTGATAACCTGATATCAACACCCCATCGCTTTTTGTTTTCCGAATTTGCGGCTCAGGATTGGTCTCTTTGGCTGGGCCGTTTCACACCCCACTGTTCGGCTCGCATGGTGAATGGGGGCAATGATTTTAATTATGTGGAGACTACAACGGCTGCAAAAAGTCTTATGGCTACAGCCTTTTCGTAGTAGTTCATAATGTTCGGGTGTTCATCCTTCTCTTTCATTGTAGACATCGGTACAATATTCGATAGATGATACTGCAGCTAATCTACTTGGTGTTCAAGCTCGGGTATACGCTGTCGTTGATCACATACAAAGTGTTATTTCTAAACTTAGTCAGCCGTAGCTTGAGCTATTCCAGTTCTGCTCTGCTTCAACTACAAAACCTACTATCGACTCAAAAGGTACAGATAATTCACCGTTAGATTTTGAATGAACTTGCTATAAGGGATTAAACCAACCTCGCGGTTTAGTTGGGGGTCTCCCCTTGACCTTCAATCATTTAAACTATCGCGCATTTTCGTTTGAGCCCCACAGAAGTTAGATTGCGATATTTTACCGTCCCCCATTATTTTAGGGCCACGCTAACTTAGGGTGATCTGATTACGTCTGTCCAGGCATACACCTTTTCCATTGCACTTGCGGGCACTTAGCTTCGTCGTCTTTTTTAGCTTTAGCCCTATGACTTAGTCTTTTGCCTTTGATATTTGACCCGACAAGTTTTATAGACCCTCATCTTGAGTTATCGACATCGAACTTTCCTGTGACATATGAATTGTATCATGATTGTTCTATTCGACCTCATTGGGTGGTTTACTATCCGCGACTTTTTGTGTCCACGGCTTTAGCTTTCTTTACTGCGGCAATTTCATATTACGGAGATCAGAGACCTACCGTGATTCTGCATTCTTAACACCTTTGATCCTACAGTTTCAATACCAATACCGTCCATGTAACGGGGTAGCCCGTTACATGAAATTGTCATTAAAACAATTTGACAATGAAGAATATTACGTCGAATATTCTTTTAACAATATCACAGACATTGTGGTATTGCTGGGATGACCGAAGGGTCTACTCATTGGTTGATATCGTGATGATATCAACCCACCAATCGATGCTAGACGCGCGCAATGGGTGTTGAGTAGACGTCATTATACGTTTAGTTACATCAGTACAATTAAGTCAGGGCAACAGAGATTCAAGAAGTTATAGGACTTGATTATATTAATACAGTTTTACTTTTACCAAGAGACTCGTCTGACTACTTGGTCTCCTTTCCGTCCTCTGTGTTTCTTTAACACCTAGCAGGGCACTGTCGACCAATGTCGTCAGTGGAAGTATACTCCGTACTAGTCAACCAGTACGTAGTCAGCAGTGCCCCGTCACAGTCCACCTTCCTTTATATGCTTTCGATATGAATTCCTAAGGTGAATTTTTGGGGAAGAACATACGTTTTCATACCAAGGTCAAGTAATTTCACTCACACTACAGCACCCGAATAAAACAATTAAGTAGTTCCATTTGTCAAGCTTCACCTTTAGTGGGGTCATACAAGAGTCATCGAATTTAATGTGTGGCGACTAAGCACTAAACCGTAAAATTATGGAAGTCATAGGTTGCGAGATACCCGTTTTGAGATCATCCTCTATTTGGAATGCGTGTTCAATTACTCCTGTCTACCATCACGCGCCATTCTAGTCGTCGCTCACGCTTTCTTAATATTGCGCTTCACTCACTCGTTGCAATCAATTATTTTACATTTCTGGATGCACCTACTTAGTTTCATTTGAATACATTACTCGACTTTTCTTATTCAATCACTCGATTTCATCACCTCTCACAATTCACCGTCGGGTTGATGTATTGAGTTTCTCTACTAGACCAATATCTTTACCTTTGTCAATAGATGTGCGGTAGTTAGGCTTAGTTTTGAATCAAAAAATAAACTCAACTCGCAAGTAATGATTGAGAACATGTCTTTAGTTTTCAGCCAGAATAACATTGAAGGATGTCGCATTCTTACTTAGCTGCTGGAAGGTCATTTTGCTTATGTCATTAATATCGTCTTAAGTCTCCGGGTTTTATACAGATATGTGCTCAGGGAGATAGCTCGAGTAGATTTTAAGTTGTATCAATTATGACCATTTTTGTGTGACTCGAAGTTGAAGTCAGCTTTTCATGTTATATGCACCGCCTCTTCAAAGGAGAAGAATAAACTTATGCTACTGTGATTTTGTCTACGCCAGTGCTAAGATCATCCATAAAATAGCTGCGTGGACCACCTCAGAAAGACGATCAATCTACATTGCAACTATGAGTGTTATCATCACTTGGACATAATCCAAAAATTCATTCTTACCCTGAGGGGTAGGCAAGATTCAGGAACGGAAGCGATATTTCTGCTTATACGACTCAAATGCGCGCAGAAGCTAATTTATTGATTTGTATGTGGGAGATGCAACGTATACATACGTGCCGTACGTTAAGGACCATTCTTTTGCTCTTCCATCGAGATAGAAACAGCCAACGGTACCCGCTGATGCTCTAAGGGGTATCACAACAGATTTTAGGGACATCTCTATCTTTCGGGTTCAAAGGACGAGGCCCAACTCGTCTTTTCTAAATAGAGATTAATTCTTAATATCAACAGACGAAAGTGAGCCTCTTCGTCTACTACAGACGCGAAGTATGTTGGAATACCCGGCGCCATTTGGTCTTGGACCTACCCTAAAAGGAGCAACTCATATTGCGAAAGTCGTTGAGACATATAATCAATACGTCCGGGTATTGAGTTGCAAGAAAGTCCATGTACTGGGCCTTATGAATCGGTCAGTTCAGTAAGTGCAACCTATCGGGCTTCAGAGAGGGGGTGCCTTGTCTCATTGTAACGGGGCACGCCTTGTGTCAATTCGACACAAGGTTGTGTGCACCCGACCTCACGTATACGCGGCTTGAGGAAGCGCAGCGAAGTAGGCAGAGCTCGAAAGCTCTGTCTAAGAGAAAAAGTAGAACTGTGTTTCATATAGTTATTCTCTCCTAATAAACCATCTTTGTCTTGAGCCCACTAATTAAACTCCATTCTCCTGTATGGGTTTCTTGTCCACCACCCATTGCGCGCGTCCAGCAGCGATTGGTGGTTGATCTGGTTGATGTACCGTGAACATCAACCATCAGGTGGAGCAACCCATCGAAGAAATATTACCCTTGGGGGTAATATTCCTTCAACCTTACTCTTTACGAGGAATGTCAATTGGTCATTATCAAAATAGATAAGATTCAAAATTAATACAAATTTCAATTTTTATGGAACGGGCTCACCCCGTTGCACTCATCCTTGCAGAGTGTCCCTCTGTATAGGATCAGGTGTAAATTAAATACGACTGCTGCCTAGTGCGTTTAAGCTACCAAAGCCCCTTTCCAGAAGAAAGCCATATGCCGCAAGATGCGTTTGGTTCTTATAACGAACGATGACTAAACGAGTCAACAAGTCCAAAGAGATACGACGCAACAAGTCAACTATTTCAAGGAGCTACGACTCAAAGAGTCAACTAGATCTTAGAGCAACGACTCATCGAGTCTACTAGCTGACAGAGCTTTCAGTCCTCGTCTACGGAATGTAAGTTTTAGAGAAGCAGTGGCACAAGGGGATTAAATGTGCATGCTTCAGTAAGGCCTCATACCGTTATGGTCGAAGACGCCTCAGCAAGGCACGTTTTTTTTAAATTTTCTCGCGTTTGAGTGAATAATCTGATGTTTATTTCATTTTACGCGGGAATAAATATTTTAGGCAAATGAATGCAGGGCTTTACTGTGTCTTCTAGAGTAAAACTTGAAACGTATCTTTCTGGGGCCAAAAAGACCCCAGCCCCATTAAACGTACTTAGTTTGACAGTAATATATCTCAGTAGAACACCGCAGGATGCACTGACTGATGCCGTGGTTGTGCCACCAAAGTGTACCACCGTTTCAAAAAACCAACGCCAAAAATACGATGTGTCCTTGAAGGGATGCCTTGTAACTTTTGGCACAATAGACCGCTTTGCATACAGCCAAGGACGACTTCGTGCCTATGGAAGAGCCGAGAAAAAGTCACACTGAAGGAAGTGCAGTGGACAAGTGCGGATCTTGCTGTGTATCTCTTACAGGCGGCACCATGTTTAGGGCATTCATTTTAATGCCGGATCTCACGCATCAAATAAGGAGCCGCACCGACGCGATCGACAACTGAAGGCATGCGTGACGAAAAGCGTCCAAAAAAGCTGTTCCTTTACGCGCGAGAAGGAGTATCACGGCATTAAACAGGAAGAATGAGCATCGCTCGGATTGATGTAAAGAGCTTATATTACGCACTTGGGATTCACGAGTAATTTGGAGCATGCTGGGTCGTCGTGTGACACGTACAACAGTATAATGCGTTACACAAAAATCAGCTGTCAAGAAGCTCGTGATTTGTACGAAGCTTTTGAACAATTGATGGGAGCACGGCATCAAAAAGATATCAAATATTGTATGTACGCCGGTCGAAGCAGCAAACTTAGACCAAAGCTCTAGCAGCCAGGCACCATTTGCGAGCAGTGGAAGATGTTCTTCGCAATATGAACTTGCTCCGGTAAACAAGAATATTAGTGCAGCGCCGATCGTGACTGATTAAGCGAACGCGAGAGTATCTAGAAAGAGCCGGTGACATTATGGCATGAGGCTTCGACGCGGGACAAACAAGAAAAAGGGAAATTGCTGAGCAAAGTCAGTAGTTGAGCAAGTGGTAGTTGATGAAGAAAATTGTTTCGCACTACGAAAGCCTATGCGTGGCCGTGCGTAACTTCCATTAGGCGCTTGCTAATGCTATTGCTACCACAAGGATCATTCACGACTAACGGATGTCGACTCAATAATGCCCATACTTGCTTGAATTTGCCTACTTACTCGTTGCACCTCAAGATTGCGGCATAGTACAGCCTTCGTTAAATCGTGGCGCCCCACAGCAGCGCAAGTATGCAAGCGCCAATCGTATCTTGCACCCGCAAATAATCAAGGACGAAAGAAGGGTCACACAGCTCTTCATTCGCTTGTCGTGCAAGCACTTTGTCCCGCAACAGAAAAGCTACATCGTCTTTCGCCTCATTCGAAGCCGGAAGTAATCCCAGATCTTGGCAGTACCACTGCCGGCTTTATCCCACATGACACGTGCCGATTCTGATGCAGCTCCAAGAAGACCGTCATACCTTACACCTATTTACAATGGCCATGCACTTGCGGCGATTCAGAATGTCGGATGACCGAAGGTAAAAAAAGTCTTTACAGCATGTGACAAGTGGCAAAGGAAGTAAAATTGCCGTCAACACTCAATGGGGAGCACCATTGCAAATCTATCGCCCCGCTTAGAAAGTTCCGCTACAACACGCGTTCCAGAGCAACGCTTACTGTAGTGAGTTGTCAAGTTGCAAACGAAAGGAAAAGTAGGTATCTCTCTCCAACTATCAGAAACGATAGCAATTCGAACGCCGCGTGGCATGCAGACACGGCAGCTTTTATCGTCTCAAACTCCTTCATTGGATGTGTGTTTCCTATCTCGACAATTTACCTGCACTCTACGTATTTTTGGTCTGGCTTGCAACTTTCTTGTCCCAATTCTCGTGAGTCAAAGCAGCCAGAGACTGTGGAACAGCAAACGACCAGTGGTCTCAGACCGTCCCAAGAATTTGACATGGTGGGGATGCTTCGAGCCCAACGACACCGATGCCGCACCTGGCGAGAGACCACTGCTAGTCGCTCGAGAGAGTGCCTGTGAGGGCGCTGAAGACTGCGAGATTAGTACGGGCTACGAGAATGCGAGTCAGTCGATTTACGTGGACACGACGAGACGACGGCCATGCGACGTCAAAATCGGAGAAGGCGTTGTATTTTGTTTCGGGGTGCAGCGCTAGAATGCTGTCATCGGCTAGACGCCAGTACTTTCAGCTTGCCACAGCCAATCTCTAGCAGTAAAGAAGGTGTTCACGCGACAGCGTGGATAGCATAGCGTTGACTCTCCCACTCGAAGTGGCCTAGTTTCAACGCATGGACATCCTCAACAGAGTCGAGATTGTCGGGGAAGTCGTGCATATCTATGCATTTACCAAGTTCTACAGCGAGTTGAGACTTGACGAGTGCAATGCTTCCAGGAGTGCCAGGCGCAATGTGCTTTGTTCGCACGTCGTGGTACAGTCTTCCCGTCGAAAGGGAGATGCGCAGCGTTTCAGGCATAAACGGCATCGTCAGTTCACCGCCACCAAACGCGAGCGTCCACTTTCCCCAATCGTCTCGCCGGAGATCCTCAAACACGAACGGACGATCAGCGCACTTGATGTAGTTCATCTCTTTGCCACATGGGGACTGAAAGGGATACTCCAAGAACTCTTCTTCTTCTTTCGATTTGCACCGCGCAATGTCGTTCGGTTGCACGTGTGAAAAAAAGAAACGCAGGAACTTGGCACTTTTGAGGCACGTTGCAATGTTCTTTGGGCGGGTGTCTTCCGTAAACAGACGGCCCTACTCAACACAGCGACAACAAACATCTTGCCATCATGCTGTTCCGGACACTCAATCGAAGTCATACATGCATCGACACTGCCATCTACAAACCTGCAAATCAATGTAGTAGAAGTATCTTCGATGCTGGCCTTGTCGCTCGTAGAACGCTTCACTAGTCGACCACACATGCCGCAGAATTAGTTTTGACATGGCCGAGCCACACCACAACAGTCTGCTAGTCTCTGACCTCTTAACGTTCTTCAGCTGTTCCACTTCCAGGTAGGTGTCCAAATTGGATGTGCAAAACTCGCGCAGATTGACACATGAACACCGCCAAGTAGTAGACAGAGAGCTCCACGTTCGGCACAAACCTGTCGCCATTTCGGTGCGTATCCCACGACTTGTGACCTTAAACAGTGGTCGGATCTTTTCAGGTAATCGACTCTGAGAGAGAATGTCACTAAAACGAGGGCGCTTCCTGTTGCAATGACCTTACCAGCACGTCGTCGGTCGTCACAAACATGATGCAACAGCAACGTGTTTTCGATGGTATAGCCAAATTCTTGTTGGCAGGGCGAGCGACACATATTCGAGAGTCAATGCACAGCATGAAGGACGAGGAAGCGCTCGTCGAACGGCGTTCTTTGATCAGCTCATCGTGGGCACGCTGCTGTGTGACATTCGTGAAGAAAAAGATGGCTTCCTCACGCAGTCCGCGTAACATGGACCACACGAAGCAGATATGAGACTGCGGCAATTTGGTCTTCATCTTGGCACGAAAGGCACAAAGTCGAAAGTTGCCATGTACCGACCTGTGTCATTTGCAGCAAAGAGATACTTACTCTCGGCGCTCTGCGATCGCCGTGTTACGTTGTTGTTTTTCGTGTCATTTTCTACCACTTTAGCGTTAAGTGTTCAGTACCGGCACTTGTTCTACTGGGTAAACAATTGTGCAGCGCGATTTAAACTTTATCCATACTCTTCCTCTACACGTCCTTCGCTCGTGATCCTTACCATGCCCACTTTTCGAGGCTAGTCAAACGTGTGGTTGCGCTCCGCACGATGAAGTAGTCTCGCGCCCTTCAATTACACGTACAATCATAATTCATCGTCTCGAGGACCGTCGGAACGGTATCGTGGGATACGGCCAGGCTCTTAGTACATAGCATGTACTGAACAAATGCCGTTGCAAAAGGGCGCTCAGAACAGGCGTGCGTACTGGTACAGATAGCTTGTATTCGACACACTACTCCAAGGCGTGCAATTGACCGAAGAAATGTCCAGCAATTACAATCAAAACGTTGAGCGACTTGAGCTGAACCCCTGACGGCATTTCCAGCTCGCATCTCAAGATCCAGCAGCGCCGTAGAATCTGCCGAATCGTGGCCGCTACACCAGCATGAACTGGTTTATCCAAACGGGCCATCAGTGCATACATCCATACTGCACGTGCTCGAGAAAGTGACGTCGCCTCTTCACTGAGCCACGCAGCATGGTAATCCAGCAGTTTTCTGGTCAGTACCTGATCGAACTGCAGCAACAGTCTCAAATGTGGCGGTGTTGCCGACGTCTCAAATCCTGGTTTTCCAAAGAAAAAAAGCGCCCATCCATCTTCGTCGCTCATTTTGGGTACTTTCGTGCGAGCGCGCTCATTTGCACCATCTCCTGCTCCATGCGCCTCTGCTGGCGGTGGTCCGACACACTCCCAGCGTGCAATCAATTGTCTGAGTTCCGCAAAATCTGCTAGCAAATTTCTCGTCCACTCTTCGTCAGGAAGTCGATCTAGCGTCGTTTTTTCGTCTCCAAACGACTGCAGCGTAGGTATATTGCTGGTCTGTTGGGCATCATACTGTCTCGCGTCGACGTCGGAAGCCACGACGATGTCCGGAAGATCTTCAGCTTCGAGTCGCACTCGCCATAGATACTCCTGTACGTCTTGTGGTGGAAATCCCTCTTGCATACGCTGTCGAATGAGCTGAACATTGACTGTCTGCGCACCCTGCACGGGTAGCGCCGTTGCCATCATGTTGGACAATTTACACGGCTTTTCTGTCAACTCAAGAGTCCCAACTTGCTTAATGTAGAAGACGCTATTTTGGGTCTCTCTCTCGCTCCGCCTCAAAAAAGCACTTTTCTTACCACCAGCGTCTCCTCTGCCTCTACTCGTGAGCAGCCCCACCCAAACCGTCTTTTTCGTACCCATTATGGCGAGTGACCCACTGGCAGCTGTGCAGCACCTGCAGGACATTGTGACGACGTTGGCGCCTCTAGTACGCCCTCAAGTGCTTCCTAAAGGTGTGACGTACGGTCTCGATTTGATTGTGTCGCTATGTAAGACCGAGGAGCAGCGACAAACGCTCGTGGCGCTTGTGCGTCGGAGCCAGTCACGTGACCGTCGAGACACGACGTCGAGTGCAACGCGCCACGAGGATGAGGAAACGACGGACCAAGAGGAAGAGGGAGATGATGGCAAGTACTGGGAGCCACAGGTGATTGGCACGTTCGATGTGGCCAATCGTGTCTTTGCGCTGGGAAAAGTGCAGTGGATGCATGAGCGCGACGCGGTGGTGCACGAGTTCGCGCGATTAATGGAGCTGCAGCTGGAAAACCCCCTGGCAGCGAGTCAAGTGACGCGACACTTCTTGCGAGCAAATGGCCACAAGCCTGATGACGTCGTGGTAGCTCAGCGATGTTTCAGTGCTGCTTTTGCACTTCAGACGCTGCTCCGGTAAGCCACGTGCGAGTTTTGCAGCTTTTGTTTGCTTTCGTCTGCGAGCCATTTGTACTAACCACTCATGAGTTGACGTCTTGTTGCATTGCTTTCAGTGCTTTTCCGAGGCTGCCGGTTGCTCTTGATGGCAAGCTTGTCGAGATTACTGAGGAGACTGACGTTGCGGAGGTTTTCGCGCCGCTGGTGCTGGCTTCTACTGCCAAGAAGCACAAGAGTAAGGCAAAGCCTGCGCCAACGCAGGAGCTTGTCACGAAGGACAACAACATGCAGCAGAAGCGAAAGAAAAGGAAACGCACTTGATGCGATTGATGCACGATAACGATGCTTACCCCGCACGGAGCAAGTCATGTAATAAACACGCAGTGTTATCGAGTCGTTTGTTATTGCAGGTCGGTTGGACGGACGACCAACCACTAGTCAGCAAACTCCGACACATTATGCGCATACCGGCGCTTCTCGTCGCGCACCTTCTTCTGCTGTTTGACGACCGCTGCAAATTGCTTGTCATCACGCTCTTTGCGCTTTTGCAGCGTACCCTTCTTGGCATTTCGCCCAGTCGCACGTAGCTTTGAAGAAGCGGGTGGCTCCCGCAGCGCGAAACTCTTAGCAACGTGACCAAAGTGCAGACTACGGACGTGGAAGATCTGCCTTGTGTCCGACGAGTGCGTGGCATAGCTGCGCACAAACGAGTGGAAAGCTTGACACGCCAGCTCGAACAATTCCTTATCTGCCAAAAGGGTCTGTTCATACAAGAACTGCAAGTCTCCCTGCACAACCTCGTGCAGCAACTTTTTTCGAGATGAAGTCAGGAAGCCGCCGTGCTTGCTAACGCGCGCAATAGTCGTTTCCAGACTTAGAGCATTCGGCTTCAAGCCTTGCTTGTTCAAATAGTCAAGGTATTCCGATTCGGAAGGCATCAAGAACAGCAAGCTGCTGCCTTGGTTGCCGCTTCGAGCAGTTCGACCCACGCGATGGACATAGTCGCGGGTTTCAGTAGGCGGGTCGTATTGAACGATCCACTTCACTGTGGGCAAATTCAGACCGCGGGCAGCCACATCGGTGCAGAGGAGCACGCCAGAACTTGAAGAGCAAAAGCTCTTGAACGTGGTGACCCGCTCTTGCTGCGGGATATTACCATGCAGGCGGAACACGGGCCCTTGATCACCAAAGAGCGAAGCCGTGCCATTATGTTCGCCTCCGTTGTCGACCCCATCAGTTGACCCCTTTCCTGATGGCCACGCACACTTGCGGAACAGCGTGTAGTGAAAGTCCACAGCATCACACGTAGACAAGAACACGACGACTTTGCACCTACCAGGCCTGCCATTCTTGTCCGTGCAAGGAGCGTTTCGCAATTCCTCACGCAAAAAGCATGTCAGCGCACACAAACGTGCCTTTGCTGGGACGAGCATGAAGTGCTGCATCAACTGGTGTGGAGTAGAAAACTTCCCCTGTCCAGACCCTTTAATCTCTGATGCTGCATCTTCACCGCAAGTAGTCGCGTCAACATCGATCAGCGCAGGGCTGGATAAACTCAACTTAGCAAGATGCTGCACCCCGCTGTTAATGGTGGCGGATACCAGAATATTTTGCCTCTTGTGAGCCGTCTTCTTGCCATCGAGAATAGTCAAGATTTGTGTGATTTGCTTCTCGAACCCCATATCCAGCAGGCGATCTGCCTCATCCAGCACTAAGAACTGCAGGCGAGAGTAGTTGAATGAGTGGGTGTTTACCAAATGATCGGCCAGACGGCCGGGAGTGGCGGTCAAGATAGTAATTCCCTTGCGCAGTCGTGCCTTCTCAGCCTTCTTCTTCTCACCACCAATGATAGCACCTGGTACTAAGTACACAAACGGCTGGATAAGTTTAGAGGCAGTCTCTAATATTTGTGTACACAGCTCGCGGGTCGGGGCCAGTACCAGCGCTAGGCACCCATCCTGACGCTGGATGCGTGGAGTCACTTCCTGCAGTCTCTGAACGATAGGCAGCAAGTACGACAGCGTTTTACCCGATCCCGTTTCGCTCTTTATCAGAATATCATTCCCTCGCAACACAGACGGAATTGTTTGCACCTGCACGTTCGTAGGTCGTGCGAATCCAAAGCCGCTGCTTTCCACGTCCTTCTTCAGCACATTCACCAACTTTTCTGTCATTTTCATGGACTCAAACGTATCAGCAGCAAAAATCTTTTCACTTGACGACGATGTCAACGGCTTGGACAAGACCGTGTCAAACTTGACACGAGGTTGCGTAAACGTCTCTACATTGTAGTCTTCCTTGATGGGTTTGCGACGCGTCCCAAACGCCTTCGGCTTCACTACCCCTACGTCCGAAGCTGCAGCAATGTGAGCTTCCCTCTCAACGTGATCGTTTGCTCTATCTGTCTCCTGGGTCTTCTCCTCCACGTCTTGTTTGACCTGCTCTTCGTTGACACCTTCGTCCAAGCCGTCTTGACAAGAAGCAGCGACAGCGGCAGTGACACCTTTGACGGTCGATACTTCAGACTCCAAATGTGACACGTGCGTCACTGCCTGATCAGTCGAACGATGCACAGCGTACGGCACTTGGTGAGGTTGATGGTCGCGGGGTTGCCCACTGAAGTGGCTTGGAAGCGCCTTGCTGGACTTGACGGCCTTCGCTTTTGCGCGCTTTGCCTGTTGTTTGACACGGAACGTGTTCTTCTTCTTCTTCTTGGCAGGTTGGAGACGACCACTGGAAGCCGCTATGTTGAGCGAGAAGCTGTCCATGGCGTGAAAGGCAGTGGAGGTGCTGGTCACCAGTGGTAATTGCCGTTGATGAGGGCGCCTGGGTTTGTAGCTTGGCTTTTTCTAGGTTTAGCTAGGCTCGTCGCAGTGGTGGTAGTTTTCGATTAAATAAATTACCACCTGCTTACAAAACACGCATGCTTTGATTTTGGTAAATAAAGCACGAGAGTTGGGCTCGATCATTGATATGCTTTACCAGGACACGCTATTTTGGCAGCGATTCCTAAAAACAGCCGTGCCATCCCAAGCGCGTGATTTGGCGGAGCGCCAAAATG
The DNA here is from genome assembly GCA_947650285.1 of Hyaloperonospora brassicae. Lineage (NCBI taxonomy): Eukaryota > Oomycota > Peronosporomycetes > Peronosporales > Peronosporaceae > Hyaloperonospora > Hyaloperonospora brassicae. The sequence goes on from CANTFL010000137.1 coordinate 158,227, forward strand.
CGAAGCGGAAAGCAGACTTGTTGTGACACGGGTTTCAGTCCAAGGCGCTACCACAGCTCATCACTAAGTTCATGTGCCACAATCAGGATGAGGTCGACTATCATACGTGTTGAGTACTCAACAGAATCGACAAAGCTTCAAACACGCCTACAACGCTTATGACGAAAGTGAGAATGAGTCGACAGTGCAGGTCCTTTATGGCCTCTACATATTGCACTAGCCCATGGACGTCTCTTCATCTGCGTACTTGATGACCAGACCCGTACTTTCGTCACACGACTTCATTGTTCGAGGTGCGTCTGCCTCGCCTCCTCTCAACTTGCACTATTCGAACTTTTAGATCAAACTGGTATGTTGGCTACTAACATAACAAACCCAAGCCTTAACCTCGCAGCCTCAATATGATGAACTCTCGACGAACTGATGCACGGCGGCTATTATGCGGCACAGAGTAACGGCGTGAACATATTGCTGTACATGGTATTGACACCAAAGTCAATGAAAGTATTGTCTTCAGTGACGACAAGCTACAATGTTTATTTTGCTGATTAAATACTGAAACAACATTACCGTCGAAGGTAATATTCGGTACATTCTCCACTCATTGGTTGATACAGGTCTTGCTATAGCGCATTACTATCTCAACCAACTGAACCACCTATCGCTACTGACGCGCGAAAGGGGTGTTAGGCAAGTAGCCCCATGGAAACCGTACTAGGAAGACTTTAGGTACGTACCAAATACAGCTCGACTTTTACCCTAGTACGAATCACCTTTGCTAGGTGGATCATCTTTCCTCTGCGCATACGTATACATGAGGTTTCGAGGTACGTACTTCACTGTGGTCAGTGTACGTAGATTGAAACGTGCCAGTATAAGCGTTCGGTTTCCCGCCACATACAGTCTACGATGGCTCATTCTCTTGTTTATGCCACTCATATCCTTGATTTCGTAGACGATGCCGGGATCACAAATTCAGTAAAACAGCATCGCACTTTTATCACGACGTCGGGGACACTAAACGCACTATCAGGCTCATTTATTGACTACGCGTTTCAACATATCGTTTGAAATGTTATTGCTATCGCTGTATCGTGAGGGTTTTTGTAACGGGGCAGCCCGTTACATGATATTGTCACTTAAGGAAAGTGACAATAAAGAATATAAGATGGATATTCTTTAAACAATATCACCAAAGTGGTGATATTGAAGGGTCGACCAAAGGGTCTGTTCATTGGTTGATATCGTGATGATATAAACCCACCAATCGCCGCAAGACGCGCGCAATGAGTGGTGACGAGACGTCACCATACATGCAGTTATATTAGTATAATTGAATTAAGTCAAACGAAGAGACAGTAGTTTAAAGACTTAATTTATTAATATAACGGTTCTACTTTTACCCTACCTACGCTTCCTCGCTCGCCACGTGTACGTCCGTCGGGGCACCCAAATCCCTTGCGTAATTTACGCAAGGGTGTGTCCCGTTACACCTGGTAGCACTTTGTAGTCCTTCCAAGGACCACATCATCCAACATGAACATGTTGGATGAAGAAGACACCTTTCACGCCACGCGTGAAGGGTTTACCCATTTGAGTGACATCGAATGGGGTGCGGTAGAACGAATGAGTTCTACCGTAGGCGAACTCGTCGTCAGCACCATGTTGGAGTCTCTAGACAGAGACCAACAACATGCTGCTATCGCCAAGTTCATTCACAATGAACTTGCTCTCGAGAGGGAGAAAGTAGCCTTGCTTCACCAGCAAGGCTCTCAACAGGCCGAGCAGTTGAGAGAACTCGGTGCTCAACAGACGGAGCTGTTGAGACAGCAGCAATTCCATGCTGCTGTGGGCGGGACGGCGCATGCGCGTCGTCCCGAAGTGATGAAAGTCGACATTTCCAAGTACAGTGGAGTCCCGGAGGACTCCCTGTTACTATGGTTTGTCGAACTCGACAGAGCCCTAAGGGCTCGTCGCGTCGAAGATGAGCAAATGAAACTCACATTTGCTCAGACCCACTTGGCAGGGCGTGCCAAAACTTGGTCCCTGGGACTCGAGAGTAGCGACCCAAATGTGTTTAGGTCGCTAGATGACTTCAAGTCCCGGCTCAGACAAACGTTTGAGCCGCCACGTGCTGAGTTCAGGGCTCGTTCAGAGCTCCTGAAACTCAAGCAGGGTAAGCGTGATGTGCACGCTTACGCACAACATATACGACTCCTTGCGAGTAGTATAACTGCAAACCCAGTTCATGAACACACGTTGATTACGGTGTTCATGCAAGGGCTCGCAGAAGGGCCCGTCAGGAGCCACCTGTTCCGCCTTGAGCTGAATACGCTTGAAGAAGCGATATCAGCCGCGGAACAGGAAGACTTTAGCATGAGACAGGCTCATGCTAGCTCAAACTCTTACCGTCCACCGAGACGACAAGAGATCGGAGGTCCAGAACCAATGGACCTCTGTTATGTTGAGAGCGAGAGACCTCGCTCTACAAACAACAAGCGATTGCAGAGGTGCAATCGCTGTCAGAAGTTAGGGCACTACGCATACGAGTGTAGTGCTCCGCGCCCAGTACCAAACAGTACTGAGCGAAATGGACGACCATTCGCCAGAAAGGGCAATGGGCGTGGGTCCAGCGCTGTTGCGAAACCGCAACAGCGAGACGGGCCATCAAAAAATGGTCGGGGTCAGTAGGGGCGGAGCGCCCTACTGATCCAGCAACCTCAAGAGAATTTGCAAACCTCTTGACGAAAGTTGCTCCAGATACACAATCATTGTGTGTCTCTGCACCTGGTGATGACGTTTCGCTCATCACCTTGAAGTTGGAAGCGACAAATGACTTGTCGCTTCGTGCCCTAGTAGACTGTGGGGCGTCGAACAACTTTGTTCGTCGCCAGTCACTAGAGGGTCGTAGGCTCAAGTTCGTTGAGCGCGACATTCCCCCTCACAAGGATGACGGTGCGCCTTGCAACAGGCGCATCGATAACCGTTGAGAAACGTGTAGTAGGAATCCACTACACGTTAGAGGGCGAGCAGTACGATGATGATTTCATCGTACTAGATCTGGATGACAAATTTGATGTCATCCTGGGATTACCTTGGCTCAGAAAATACGAGCCAAGGGTGAGCTGGCAGCATCGATCCGTGAAGATGCCTGCTGCTTGTTCATCAGATGGCCATCTGATGAACATCTTGGAGCGTCCACAAGCGTGTGGATGTTCTGCGAGTGAGTGCGATGGCCTCACTTGCGGTACGGTCGTTAGCACGACTGCACAAGGTCACAGTGTAGTTGATCACTACACTGTGGAGCAAGCTCCCGGCGGCTGTACAGAAGTACAGGCTGCGCCGAAGGTCCACCACTCGAATAAGTCGAGTGGACCGGGACATGGATGCATGCCTAGCGGGCAGCATCTTAGAAGAAAGAAATCTGTTGCCCCCAAGGGGCAACATGAAAATCCTAGGTCGACTGGAGAGTCGACCGTAGAGGATCGGTTCCTGACTGTGGTTGCACAGCCACAGTCGGAAGACGTCGAGGGAATAAGTCCCCACGTACTTGAGGAAGGAGTTCCTCAAGAGTTGCTTGCTGAGGGATCAGGCCCTCAGCAACCTGTGGAAGCAAGATCCCAGGAAGAAACCGAGACGTTGAACGTCTTGGTTAATGACGGATCAAGCGTAGGCGCTTATACGCTTGATCTGATTGTGCCTCCGAAGTTGACTTCGGAGATAACTCAGTTGCCAACGCTAGAACCGAAACGGTTCTTGCGTGATCTGCGTAGTGGCAAAGTCAAGCAGATCTGCGTACTCGTCACAGAGGACGAGTATGTGACCGACATTCGGTCGGCAACAGTATTTGCTGAGAACGAACGGGTTCTCAGCAGCTCATCGATGGACGAAAGTGTCCTCGATGAGAAGACTCGGATTGAGCGATACGCGTCCCAATCCTGGGAGTCACTTCAGGCAAATCCTTTGTATAAGGATTTGATCGAATTCAGGGATGTGTTCCCTGAATCCGTACCTTGCGAGTTGCCTAAGGACAAAGGCACTCGACACGAGATCGAGCTCAAACCGGGCTCGAAATACTGTGTCATGAAGCAGTGGCCACTGCCTCATGAACAAGTGATAGCGATCGACAAGTTCTTTGCCGATCGCTTAGCAGCGGGCCATGTGAGGGAATCAACATCCCCTCACAGCTCTCCGACCTTCTGTGTGCGAAAGGCCACAGGAGGGTGGCGGATAGTGCACGCATTCAACAAGTTGAATGCTGCAACGGTACCGGCTCAGACGCCGATACCGAGGAAGGACGTAATCATAGATGGTATGTCAAAGAGTACCATCTTTTCGTCCATGGATCTGATGGATGGATTCTATCAGATCCTGATGCGTGAACGGGACGTCCCGTTCACAGCAGTGAATACCCCCAGCGGGATGCTGTGGGAGTGGCTAGTGATGCCACAGGGGCTGAGTAATGCCCCTGCAACATTCAACAGATGTGTAACAAATCTGTTGAGACCGGTGCGGGACTTCGCACCGAGTTACTTCGACGATGTGTTCGTCCATAGCCGGGCTATGGACGGGAAGACGGAGGTTGAAGTTCACAGAACTCACGTTCGTCAGGTTCTCCAACTTATGCGCAAGCATAAGTTGTACGCCAACCTCAAGAAGTGTATATTCGCGGCTAGCGAAATACCACTTCTTGGGTGCATCGTGGGGAAACACGGCGTACGCCCTGATCCCGAAAAGATCAAGGCGATCACCGACTGGCCAGTGCCAGTCGATGTCAAGGGACTTCGAAAGTTCCTTGGTCTTGCGGCGTACTTGCACAAGTACTCGCGCAACTACGCCGAGATGACGGTACATCTTTCTTGCTTGCTCAAGAAAAATGTCAAGTGGTCATGGAACGCTGAGTGCCAGCGTTCCTTTGAAGGTATCAAGCAAAGCTTGATGCAATCGCCGATCTTGGCGATTGCAGATCAGGACAGACCATTTCATGTGGTCTGTGACGCCAGCGATTTCGCAATCGGCTGTGCGTTAATGCAGTTCGATGCAGATGGCGCGGAGCGCGTCATCTGTTATCAATCGCGTCAGCTGCAAGCAGCTGAGCGTAATTACCCAGTGCATGACAAGGAACTCCTTGCCATGAAATACGCACTGGCTAAATTTCGCGTCTATCTCTTGGGAGATAGACCGTTTGTTGTCTACACGGACCATGCGTCATTACGCACGGCCGTAAACAGCCCACACCTCTCGCAAAGAATGGCGAGGTGGCTGTCTTTCTTCGCGGAGTATAACTTCTCCGTGGAGTATAAACCGGGACGACTCAATGTCGTCGCGGATGCTCTTTCGCGCCGGCCCGATTTCGAGCCGGACGCGCAATCCAACAGTGAGGACAAGCCCACTGTTGCGACACTGTCAGTCAGTGTCCCGTCGTCAAGTTTACTTGACGACGTACGAAAGGCATACGCGGAAGATAAGGATCTTCTGCGATTGATGGATCATCTGGTGAATCCATCCAGTAAATCCATGAGGGATTTACCGGCTTTGTACCGATCCTCATCGGATCGGTATAGTACACGCAACGGATTGCTGTACTATACAGCTGTTGCCGACGACACGCCTCGTGTCGTCGTACCCGCTCATCATGATTTGCGATTGCGCATCATGTATGAGTGTCACGATGCCCCAACAAGCGGCCATCGTGGTAGAGAAAAGACTTACCTCACGGTAAGTCGCGACTTTTACTGGCCCCGCCAGTATCAGTTTGTTCGCAAGTACATCCGTGCTTGCGAAGTATGTCAACGGGTGAAGCCTAGTCCTTCATCCCGTGCGCCATTGCAGCCTCTGCCTGTTCCGACAGAGTGCTGGCAGTCCGTTTCAATGGACTTCGTCTTCGGGTTTCCCGAAGACGCTCACAAGAATAATGGTATTCTTGTGTTTGTGGACCGATTCAGCAAGATGGTCCATCTTGCTGCTGTCCCTGAGTCAATCAAGGCTCAAGGTTGTGCTCGTGTCTTTCTAGACACGGTCTTTAGACTCCACGGGTTACCCCGTGAACTCGTATCCGACCGTGACCCTCGGTTCACGGCGGAATTTTAGCAAACCGTGTTCCGTACTCTCGGAACACGATTGAAGATGTCCACTTCTGACCATCCAGAAACAGATGGTCAGACGGAACGTGCGAACCGTGTCCTCGAAGAGATTCTTCGAGGATATGTCCACTCGTTTCCGAGTTGGAGCGAATTCCTACCCATGGTGGAATTCGCCATCAATAATTCGGTGCATGCTTCAACACAGCACACACCGTTTTACGTGAATGGCCTACGCCATCCACGAGTGCCCACCCTTCTAGAGTGTAACTCTTGGATAAGGGGGGAGGGACTCGCTCGAGCAAAAACCGTTTTGGCTCTTGCTCATCACGTGTCGACGCAAACGTCGTCACGTATGATGCCGATGTCGATCAAGTCGACATCGATGAAGAAGATCATCTCAATAATAGCGAAGACGCTATTATTGATTCGGATGATGATGACGATGCTGGTATATTCAGCATCGCCAACGATTATGTCAGCGAGGAAGAAGACAACCTCGCTGAAGAAGAGAGCAATCTCTTAGCAGTGCGCACGAAGCGCACTGCCAGACAAAACAAAGAGTCAGCAGAGAACTTCCTGCTGACTCTAGAAGCGGTAATCCGTTTCGTTCAGGACTCCATCGCAAATGCGGTGGACCGTCAGAAACGGAACGCAGACAAGAATGGAAGAGCAAATGTTCTTTCATCTAAGGTTAACGACCTAGTACTACTGTCAACGGTAAACCTACCTGGACATGCAGTCACTAGTGTCGGCAGTAGTAAACTACTGCCGAAATACATTGGGCCATTTCGAGTGTTGCATCGCAAGGGCAATGCATACACACTCGAATTGCCACGTAGGATGCGCACGCATCCTACGTTTTACGTGGGGAGGCTTAGGTCGTACTGTCAGTACGAGCCTTCTTCTTCCGATGAAGATAGCCCCCACGTTCAAGAACATCCATCAAGTTCTTGCGTTCGCGCTCCAGACGATCCGTCTGGTCGCGCAGATATGATACCTCGGTATTCAACCGAGATATCTCCCCGCGAGCTGTCGCCAGCTCGCCGAATAGGGAGCGGACATCCCGCTCGACCTGAAGCTGCGCCGTGGCATAATCGGCGCGATCCCTCGCCCGATCAGCCTCGTGACCCTTGCGGTTCTTCCGCACGGTGTCGGTCAAAGCGTAGCGTCGGTCGCGCTCGTGCTTCAAGTCATCGCGCAATTCATCGATTGCGCGATCCATCTCGTAAGGGTCGAGATGGTGGGCCTGGGGTTCTGGAGGAGGTCTTTCCTCCTCCACCACATCCTTTGGTGGATGCTCACGGTGATCAACGCTTTCTAGTGGAGCGTATCTTGAATCACCGTGACGATTCAGGATCAAGGACGAGCTACCTCGTCCAGTGGCGGGGGTATGCACCCTCTTGGAACAGCTGGGAGCCCCGCTCTCAGCTGTTGATGGATGTTGAAGGTCTCGTCCGCCAGTATGACGAGACCCATCCGATGAGTCCTGTGGCCCATCGGTAAACACGCGCCCTAGGAGCTTGTAGACGGATTGCAAGTTTGCAATCGCGTCACGCATCTCCTCCGAGAGATGTGCCCTTCCCCAGGGCGAATTTAGGGAGTACACATCCCTATTTGCACGCTGCGAGTTGTCAACACAACTCGCACAAGGGTCTCCCCATGTGAGGCAAGGAATGCCTGCCTCACTCGATAAACAATGCAACCGGTACCTAGCACCGGTTGGCGTTCGCCGTTCGAACCTGAGGCGTGTTGCCTCAAGTTTCTTGAGCCACCCTTCTCGTCCAAAATTCTTTACGTTTTGGACGAACGCGTTCCACGCAGCCAAAAGCGATGTTTTGTCACGCTTTTGGTTGCTATTGTACCATCGATGTCTAAGGAAGACATCGAGATAAAAGTCTTCTTCAGCGCGAAAGTTCTTCGCGCTGGGACTCAAGCCGTGAAGCTCGGTTGCATCGAATAAGGGTATTCGATGGTGTTGGCCTGTCTCGTGAGACAGGCTATTGATGAGTTGTTCGGGCAAACGCCACGGCTTCAACTCATCACGCTTCACAGTGGTACCCTTGTCGGTACCACGGCTCCCAGATTGACGACGGCTCGCGCCATCGTCATCACGCTCGTGCGAAGACGCACGAGCCGGCGGTGGTGAAGAATAGAACTCACCACCCTGATCATCGTCATCACTGCCGAACAGACTGTGATGCGAATCACGAGTCCGTTCGTTCGGCAGTGGCCTTGGCGAATACTGAGGCGTCGCCGGTGAGCGAGACGCCTCTGGAGCATTGCCCGAGTCAGACACGTCTGACTCGCCAGAGTAGATGACCTCCACATCGGGGTCATCGTACGCACGCGGCGTGATACCGCGTGCACCTGCAGCACCTGTTGCTGCAGGCGAAGAAGGGGCGGCAGACGACGAAGCGTCTGCCGCAGAGGCTTGCACAGCACCAGGCTGTGTGGGTCTTGAGTCACCTCGCATAGACATGTTAACTATGCGAGGTCAAGCGGAAAGTGAGTGGAACGGACCAAACAAGTGCTCCCTGTCCCAATGGTGGCCAACGGGTGGCCTCCATATTTCGATAGTCACACGGTGACTATCAGTTAAGGGGGGGTGATGTAACGGGGCAGCCCGTTACATGATATTGTCACTTAAGGAAAGTGACAATAAAGAATATAAGATGGATATTCTTTAAACAATATCACCAAAGTGGTGATATTGAAGGGTCGACCAAAGGGTCTGTTCATTGGTTGATATCGTGATGATATCAACCCACCAATCGCCGCAAGACGCGCGCAATGAGTGGTGACGAGACGTCACCATACATGCAGTTATATTAGTATAATTGAATTAAGTCAAACGAAGAGACAGTAGTTTAAAGACTTAATTTATTAATATAACGGTTCTACTTTTACCCTACCTACGCTTCCTCGCTCGCCACGTGTACGTCCGTCGGGGCACCCAAATCCCTTGCGTAAGTTACGCAAGGGTGTGCCCCGTTACAGTTTTGGTGTAATTAACGGCAGATTTGACATAATTCTTGCTGTCGACGTCGACTACAAATGCAGGTTAATGAGTATCTGAATACTTATCACAAATGGCGCGCTTCGGCATTGAGACCGCATGCATTCGACGCTGTTAGCAGATAGCACATGATCGGTACAAAGCGGGCTAAACAGGCATTCACAAATCATAAAACCAGTTTGTGCTCCTTCTTTTCTCTGTTTACGACGCGTCCGCACTCTAGCTTTGTGCGCGCCGGAGTTCTTGAACTCAGCAGCCGACTCTTCGCTGCTGGATGTAGTAGTACTTGCGTACTGTGAGGATAATTGTGAACTGAGAAATATATTGACGTATTAACCACTACCACTGACATGCATTGTTTCCTCTCTAATGATCTTGCGTCTTCCCATGGACCTGGCATCATCATCGGCTACTACAACAATATATGTGGTTAACATTTACCTGGCGTGATCATAAATCACGTAAAGAGTTATGCGACAGCAACGGTCGATCTGCAACACCTTCACCACCCTGTCAGCGTCCAGACGTAAAATCATACCAAACTGTTTCCCCCTTTGAAGCATGTCAAGGACGTCAGTCTAGCTTTTTTGCAGAAGTAGCTACTAAAACTCATCAACGTAATCTCGTACTGCACTGGCCGGCGCAAACATACGGCAAGTATTGGAGCGCGTGATGCTTCTGGCGAATCACGGATGACCAACATGATTGGGTCCGGTCATTTCCTAGCGAACTTGGCAGGAAAGAGTGCTTATTACGTTGCAATCACTTTATCCAAAAACGATCGTTGAGCGATCTGCCCAACTCCCAATACGATAGCCTGGCTGGAACGGGTGAACCCGTTACACGTATTTGACACCATATGGGTCAACGAAAGTATTGTCTTTATTGACACATTCCATAAACATTTATCTCATTAGGTAAATATCAAAAGAATATTCCCTTCGAAGGTTATATGCTCTACAACTCCACTCATCGGTCGATAAAGGCCCATTACATGACCCACCTTCACTACCAATCGCTGCTGGATGCGCGCGGTGGGTGATGAGCGAGTAGCTACATTCAATTTATATAGTCGAATATGGATTAATTTAAGATCACATAAAACTTTTTTGTTGTAGCTTAACTATGTTAAATAGGGAATTGTTCAATGCACGCTTAACAGTTGTTACATGGGCACCTTGTTAAATATGTACGCCATTTCTGGCTAACGTCCCCGACCAGGGGCTCATATTTGCAGACAGGATAGTCAAAAGTAATTGGACGTCTTGATCAATGAGCGCCTATTTCTAGCTAACGTGATCGACCGCCGCCTCAGAGAGCTTCTAGGAGTTATGAAGACAGAGCAAATGACAAAGTAATATAAGTGCAACTCAATAGATGCACACCCCACCATAAAAATCATACGACATCTGCGAGAATATTCGTATCTCCGTGGGTGCTTTTACTCTCACTCAAGGGTACTAAGTTACAGTCGCAAGAGCTAGTGGAGGCTGCAAGTATTGATTTGGAGTGCGATCGTGGCAGAATACCACGTCGGGTGTCAAAAGAAAAGAAACGATAGCGTAAAGATACCACAACGATATGCAACTGTAAGTTTCAGCTCTATGCCTGGGTCATAAAGGATGGCCTTTGGCACTTAACAGTCAAGAATAGAGATCACTATCATCCATCCACTCTTGACCACTCTTAATACAGCTGGTCATGCAGCCACACGACGCCGAAACAAGAAACAAAAGCTCATGGTGGAGCTTCATATCATGCCGGGTGTGTCCCCGATAAAGTCTTTAACCGCTTTGAGGTTAGAGAAACCAGGGGCACTAGCACACGCAAGGACTATATACAACGAGCGAGTTCGCATCCAGAAAGAGAGCTTAAGAGGAAAGGATACGATGGAGATACTTTTGGGTGATTTTCTTGAAAAACAGTACAGGTTTCAGTACGAGTGTGATCGTGAAGGGCATATTTCTCACCCAGTTTTTGCTCATACAATTGCGATCGATCTTCTACACCAATGTCCACATACACTGCTGATGTATTGTACGTACAAAACTAACAGATTTGACATACCGCTTCTGCACGAAGTTGGCCTCAAAAGCGTGTAAACTTCATGCTCCGAGTGCTTTATTTTCCTGAGGAATGAAGACACTGAATAATACAAATGGGCGCAAGGGCGTGTTGCGGAGTTGTATCGGACCACGAAAAAATGCCGCGCCTCGTGCCACTCACCCGATAAAGATTGCAACCGATTGCGATGATCATTTGCGTGCAGCGTATTTCCGCAATCAAAAATTTAATATGTTGTTGGCACATTGCAAATAATTTGCTTAAGAATTGCCGCTAGCATTTTACTATGGATAATTGTGACGAGTATATAAAGGATTGGATGGAGGTAGGTTCATGTAGCTTTGTCTAAAATTTCGTTAGCTTACTCATGATATTGTCCAATTGCAGGTGGTGCGGCCAGACACAAAAGAGAAATGGACTCAGTCATGGGGTGATTTTCAAACCAAAAATAAATTAGAGAAGAAGAGGGTACTTGGCTACATTACACGCCAGTGGATCCCATCTATTACCCGATTTGTATCCACATGGACGAACGAGTATTTGCATTTTAATAATGTGAACACGTCAAGAGTGGAGAGATCTCATGCTGCATTAAAAAAGTATATTAAGGTGTCGATCATGGACCTGTGGGATGTGTGCAATCAGATTGAGCTTGATTTGCTCAATTACGTGGCAGAATCAAGAGCAGATATTGGCGGCTGTGCTATTGGAGTGTGAACGAATCACGTTGATAATTGTTTTGCCGTTGTGGTTCAGTCTGTTTCAAGATACGCGCTAATGAAAGTTCACGAGCAAATGCTGCTATTAGATGATCCAGCAGTGTGTCAACTTAATTGTTCTGGAGCATTAAGCACCACATTGGGGTTACCGTGCGCGTACAAATTCTATCACGAAAGCTCTCGGGAGGAGACCTATACATTGGTGACTTTCATGCTCATTGACACCTTCGGCGTGTAGAAATATCAAAAAATTCACTAGATTTGCATCAGAACGTGGAAAAAAATATTGACAGCGTGGATATAGAATATCTCGCTCAAACTATGCTATCAACGTATCGTTACTTGGCTCCCCATCAATAGCTGGCCATGCATTACCAGCTTAAAGAGATGGGGTCGCAGACATTCAATTTGGCGAATCCGGCTATGGCAAGGGCGAAAGGTCGCCCCGACAGAGCCAAATACAAGAATCCACCGGGTATTCATGCCAAATAATGTAGTTCAACTTAGAGAGACGCGTCACAATTCGAATTAGTTGAAGCGGCATTTGGCAGGAAGTGCGGTGTATGTGGCCAAAGGGGTACGAGGAATAATGCAAGAACTTGTCCGCAAAGGTACGGGAAGGCATCTGGGAGCACCGGCAATGGTACTGACAGCAATACCTCAGCAGCGACGTTACCCTTTTAAGCTCCTGTTAAATTAGATTGAGGAACACTTAAGTCACACCTATGTGTAAAGAATTACAGTGAGTGTAAGAAAAGAGTATTTTTCTACTTTCTCATTCACTTGCAATACTCTTATCGTATTGGGAGTTCCACAACCGTACTTGTGGTAGATACAGTGGTGTAGGACTTACCTAGCCTACGTGAATTTGGGAGCATTAGATTAGCTATTATGTTGAACCATACGATGCGAAACTTCCTGGTAACATGTAATTTTCCTTAACGTTATTTTGAGGCTAAACAAAACTGGTAGTATGCATGGCGCAACAGTATATGAGCTGAAAGAAATCCTTTTGATAAGCCTTCTTTCATTGCTACTATCTATCGACAAGCGAAAATATGTAGGATTGAAAACAGTAAGGATAGCGGTTGTGGATTGTCATCTATAGAAAAGATGGTTGGCTTTATACCTTCGAAATATACCTATAAGTCGCACGATCTCGTTGTGTTGCAAGCACAAGTGGTGCGACTCCTTCTCACCGATCACAAACAGTTCTTTGTTCATCCCCTATTATTGCCTGTATGAACCATCATTCAGGCACAGCGCTCAATCTTCGGGGAAGTGTTGCTTCTACGTTCCAGTGATGACATCTTTTTGTTGCAATTTGCACGTTGCATGACGACCATGTTATAACGAGGCTAGAACAAACCGTACTTAGCTTACACTATTTCCAACGCTTTGACGAAGCTCAAAGCCCAAGTCTTAGGTGCTTAGTATATTTAACTCTGTTTTATATTTTGTCTTTAATCATCCTAAGTACGAATGTTTCCCTTGGACTCATGGGAACCACTCAATCTACGTGCCTATATCTTACTGGCTGATAATGGTACTGAGCCCATTAAACCAGCCAAAATATACGACGTGCTGCTTTCGCTACTTCGAAAGTAGCACCCCTACTTGAGTAACATATAAACTTAATCAAAACTACTGATGTAACGGGGTGGCCCATTACACATGTAATCGACCGGTACCTATGGTGGAATTTAATTAGCTGTTGAACCTGCTGCAATAGTTGGTTTGCAACTCGATCTCTATTTCAAGCTGGCATATATATCACAAAAAGCAAAATCCCTCTCAGCAAATTGTCAACAGCCCCACACTCACCTCACACGTCCCCGCTACGTACATTAACCTGTGTTTGACGACAAGACTTTTGCCTGATAAGCAACCGATGAAGAATGAATGCTTTGCTTATACAAGAGGGTGCATTTAACAACAATTGTTAAATGTTTTAAAAACGCGTACATTTGTAAATTTTGTGGGAGTGCATTTTGCAACAATCATGTATGGTTTTTAAAAGGCGTGCATTTAGTAATTTTGTGGGTCGCATTTTTTAATTCCCTATTAAATGTATTAATACATTTTCCTTCTACCAAATGTTATTATTTTTGTTAATATAAGCCTTCCTCTGCGCGTACAGTGAGGACAAAAGGCCCCTCTATACTATAACGGTATAAGTAGTGTGTACTGTGTCAGTTTAAGCAACTGATATCCCGTTCCAAGAGCCATTCGCCAACACCAAGTTAAATGATCGAGTATCCTAGAATTTTGCTATCATGCTTAAAAAAACCTTACCTGACCAAATCTGACGAGTGTTGTAATTGTAACGTGTGACCTAACGCTTATACGGGCACACTAAAATATTTTACCTACGATGGTAATGTTCTTTCAGTATCTGATCAGCTACTTATATTTTGTATTACAACGTCACTGAACTTTCATTGATCCAATTTGGTTTCAATACATTCAATTGGTTATTCTCGCTACATTTATCGTATAATCATGTCTCCTCATGGATGAACTAGACTTTAACAGTCCTCCCAAGCGAGTAGTCTTTTTAATTACAGAGGGTAGTTAGAAAGTTATAGTATTTTGTGATAAGGAATGGTCAAGAAGTACAATTACTTTACTCCAAATCGTCCCCGATCATCCTACCTACATCTTACCAACCCTGCGCACTCATCGTGGAGTGTAAACAAATGTCTATGTCGCATTTGATCATGGATACTGGCTTATACAATATTAGTACAGATCATACAAAATCGCTAATTGACGGTAATTTTGCAAACGTTCTTTATCCGATAACTGTGTATGCATTGGAGTAATTTCTATTCTACTTTTCCAGTACATGATGGCTGTGATTACTCAATAGTGAAATGGTTATGATCAATGACACGAGAGAGACGGGAATTTCATCTGCTGCATTCGATATAAATACGACGGGATCCGACTAGTCCAGCTGAGGCTTTATATACCTAGTTAATTGTGGATCCTGACTGAATACTATAACATTGTCCATCATAAACAGATTACACGTTTGGGTCATACTATCATTCTTTACATCATCAGTATCTCCGAATGGTAGTGGATCATGTTATATATGTATATTTATATATATGTCAGATAGAAAGAAGCGTCCGTCACCTGTCAATCTTCCCAAGCATGATCTCGCTCTGTAAACGAAACCCCTTTATCAGTGCATAACTTCCTTAAATAAAAAGATTATACTATGCAAAGTAGCGCATTAGAAGCCGTCTTAGATTTGTGATTATGACCTTTCTCGAATAAATAGTAAGTCTTAGCGTCCTAGAAGAATTAAGACCGGGAAAATTAAATCCATACATTCATATATATGGGGTGTCGTAACGACAAAATTTGTCGTCGATCCAATCGGCTCGTGATACATTTGTATAAAATGTAGCACAAAGCTTTTAAACCGCATAAGAGCGTGTGGTGTATAATCGAAAGCATCAGTCAATTTAAATGTGCAAGGGAGATGCACTCACACATTGCTAGCATATCAATATCGATTCAAACCGCCAACAGCTCGCGGTTCCGCCTCCCCAGAAATATAAGCTGAATCGACTTGTCCAAAGATGACGTCAAGTTGAAGAAGCGTATAAACCCGGCTGCATCAATTACCGTTGCCATATTCCGGTAATTGGTTTACCTGCCTACACCGTATAACCCGATATTGAAAGCGTCAATATGAAACTTTATATACGGATTGAATATAGGGGTACTGTCTTTGGCGGTAAAGGTCTTTCGAATTACTGACTAGCTAATTATTGGCTGGCGCATGCCATGCTACTAGCCAATAAATTACCAATTAGTGCTGGTCTAGCGGAATGAATGGCGAGCAAGGAGGCATCGTAAATTTTGTGGTCCATAAATATCGAGAAGATATCTTGGCAGATACATAAGGGGAATTTATGAAAGTACCAAATGATCGAAGAATGAGATTACCCAGTAAGATACTAAAAATGAGGATAGTGCACTAAATTGAATTCCGCTGATATTTACTATGCGTCTGAACAGACGCATGCCTGAATTCGCAAATATACATTCAATGATGTATTCTGCATTTCATCATCTATTACTTATTCAATGATATCTCTATTTGTTGACAGTCGTTAATAAGAAGTAAAAGGTAGTTTGACGCGTCTTTCGTGATCTGTCAGTATTTTTAGTTATTTAACTGCAACGCTCCTATGCTTCTATGCTTCAATATATTATAATTGTTGATGTTGTAATTACAATGTGTAGCTATTTCCTTGACGACAGCGTTGAGCTTAGAATCGCAGAGATAGCGCATTGTCAAAGGGTCGATCCAGATTATGTCAATTGGATTGTTACGGATACAACATACAAAGGCAGCAATATACAAAGAAAAGGTATATGTAATGACGATATATTACTAAGCTCTCTGTTGTAGGGTTGGATAAAAGAATGTCGATTTTACGGTGCACGTAGTGCAAGAGAGGTAGAAGTAAACAATATACAGTGTTAGGGATATACAGAGTTAGCTAATATCGTTTTTCACCACAACGATATCATTTTGTAGTGGCAAAATAATTTGAACGCGTCAAGTGCATATGGCGTTGTTGCCTCCCTATCATCTGTGCCAATTTTTCATGTGATGTATGTCCCTGTCCGATCTGTCGGACACTTAGTCACGCGATGCTCGTACCGTATGTCCAATCGATGCCACGGGTGGTAGGGGTGATGCTGATTGTCTATATACCGAGTCCGAAATTTGTAAAATTTGTGTGCGACATTGGTACCAGCATTTGAAGACCTAATGCGCACAAGCAAAGCTATTTTGGTCCTGTAAATCCACATCCAAAATATAGCACGATGTACATAAACGTCGTTACGATACATTCCGAATGTCACTCTATTTACGCTCATAAATTAAATTTGACGCTCGTGTCGTTAAATTTCTGAAACCTACGTCAACATATTCGGTACAGGCCATTTTCTAGGTGTAGAATCAAGTGGGTTGGATCCAGAAGACAAAATTGACACCACCTAACTGCTGGGAAAGATCCAAAATATTGCAAGCAATGATACCTTTATAAAAAATTTGCCAAAATGATAGTTGTCATGTAATATTCGGTACGTGTGCATTCGGGGGTACAGTCCATATCAACGATATTTCTGATGGATAACTTTCTCCCATTTTTCACATCTCGGGTCATTTTTCATATAAAGCTTACAGTGCTTTTTCAATAAACGCAAATTTGCGTCGCATTTAGTATGTTTTTGACTATCGGTACACGCTTGTTATGAAGCAAACAAAAATGAATTCACTATCTATGACAACAAAGACTCTTGCGTTCAATCAAGTGTTTCTGTATAAATAAAACTGCTAGCTCCCTATACCCTTTATAGTGATGTGAAGCTACGTATATCATATTTACACTGATGCCTTTGTGAGTAGTCTATGCTACCACCATTTATTACTGGAGTGTCATATTCCATCTATAGCACTTCGTGTCCAGACTGCCGACCAACGGACTTACTGCCAAAATAATCTGGACACGAGTTCGTAATTGTTCATGACAGAGGATTGTTTGCACGCAAGATTGATCACATATTAATACAGAGTTATGATCTCAGTTCGCGCTACCCAGATTTATGTTCTGTAAGATTACATAGAGGACAAGCGTATATTATCGAAACATATTTTAGTAGCTCCAAAAGTGGTTCGTGAAAACAAGCGTTTCACCAAATTTATTAACAACATCATGGCGGACGATGGTAGCTTTCACGCCGCACCTAAATCCTCCACACATTAGAATAGTGTTAAGCAAAGATCATATCATTGCGGAGATGATGCTACTATAATTATGTACGTGGCAACGCGGTACCGCAAGTTTGTAGACAGGTCATCATTTATGACACATCTATCGATTTGCGACTGACATCCCACATGTACGTATATAATTCAAGAAAGAGCGGTATATAGAGAAGAAGTAAAATTAAACTACATGCACTTGCTTGCAGCTGTCCGATACTACAAAAATTGTCAACATTGACGAAGTAGGTCGTAAAAGCGCAGATGCAGCAATAATACTTGAAGTGTAGACAAAAACGCACAACCATAAGTCGCACTACATATCGTAGATGACGCTATGAAATTGGAAGATTTAATAAAGGTGGAATAGGTGGCATGTTAATATTTGACGCCTATGAATAAGTGCTTAAAGACCTCGTAATAAACTAGCTGATGTACGAGTTGTAATTGTTGTGCAGCTTCATGGAATAGTATTAAGAATGTAGGCATCGGCGTTCATAAAAGACAGCTTTTGTAGATTTATTTTATCTCTGCACAGATATACCCTGCGTCAAATCATCCCACACCATGCTGATATTTATAATAGGGAATTGCTAAATTCACACCCCTTTTCCTTAGATTCACACCCTTCCTTCAAAATCTTATATATCAAATCCCTATTCGTCATACGATTTGATTCTGACAAAAGTATTACTTAATAATCTAGGCCATTAATTGGCAAGTAATACGTAAGAAATACATAAGATACTACTCACGCCTGTATCTATTCACAAATGTCAGTACCGATAAACCCGTTCCGGCAACGATGGAATGCGTGGCTCGATGGCGCAAATATCGGTCATGCGCGCGCAAAATGCCAAACAAGACAAGCAAATAAAGCACACGACAAGCATCCGACGCCACCGTGCCACCTGAAGTAACAAATGTGCTGGTCTGGAAGTCGATCTGAGCTTTGCGAGTTTTTTTGCACGTGTTTAGATGGCCTCTGTCCATGCGCGCAGTGATCCAATTTCTGGATGACACGAGACGAAACGATTTGTGGAACGTAATCAGAAGAAGAAACGAGAACGCACAGCGACACTTGTGGCAGTGCGTAGCAATTGAAGCGGGAACACGCAAAATGTGCGCGACTGGTTCAATGCCAAAGTGGTCGCACAAGAGTTGCGCTGTAACGGACCGAGCGACGTCCACTGTATTCTAATAACACAATACAAAGCTCACTGCAAAGTCAACTGCTTCGATTGGGAATGAACCGTTCGTGGTCAGGTCGTTCAGGTGAAGATGGAAGGAAATGGCCATGAATGCGATCACTTTGTCTGCAGGTAGTAGCGAATCTCGTAGAGATCAATCACTCTGTAGTGTATTCAATACACATAGCAGCACATGAACTGCGTATGTTGGCAGCTACGTGGTGTAGTTATTGAGAGAGAGATCGATAGATGGACTTCGTATGACGACATCTCAGCTCAGATTTTTGGATACGAGTGCAACAAACGCATGCAGCGACTGACGATCCGGTCGAGTGCATGCTGACCACCTCGAGAAGGAGCTGGTACCTTCATTCCAGCTAATTAGTTGTCAATTTGCAGCATGTGAACAAGTAAGCGACAGTGTCAGTTCGTGTGTATGTATATTCGACGTCATCTACTTACTGCGAGATACTGACTCTACCTCAAGATCAGTTTTCTGCACGTGCTACAGCACTTGTCTATCCATGTAGATAAGGTATTGGAGCGGAGGCGGTGTTCTGCATGAAGGAGCGCCTTGCAATCTCAACTTGACGGTCCGAAGATTTCGTAAGCCTTATCTTTGTAGCAGCAAAGAATGCAGCAAAACACTTGCTGACACACCTTACCGAGTAGCTCATACGCGCTTATCTCCACATAGCCACAGTCACTTGCTGTACTTGTGCCGCCGAAATGAACGTCTCATGAGGAACATACGGGTAGCACGGACAATAGATAGGCAGCGAGGAATGCACTTGTGATTAACTGTCCTCGTATGAATCTTTGTATCGTGACGTTTACGCTTGACGAGGTTATGTTCCAAGTCACGAAGTGCCCAGTGTCGATCGATCATACAGAGACAAGGGCACAAAGCTGACCGTGCAGATCAAAGAAAAGTTCGAGATGGCAACAACTTATAGTACTTCGCCTCGTATTAAAAAGCGTATCGGTTACGATGGTATTGATCTACTGTATACATGAACGACAGTTCCTACTTCCGTATCCAAGTTGTGGTGGCAGTGGTCTTTGCCTCACCAGAACGCGGCTGAAACTTCATCGTGAGAAAAATGTACACTTTGGTCCTGCGTGGGATGGTCAGCGGCGTTTATACTTAGCTGGAGACGGCACATTTATGTGGAAATGTAGCCGTTTCCTCCACTCAAAGCTTAGCTGCTCTTCGTCTCCGTGATGGAATTAGATGCGGGTTTGTCATCGGTATCCACTTGATCGACATTGGCCTCCTGGACCTCGACAGCGCCCTCCAATGTAGCGCCAACGTTCGTCTTCTCCTTCTCTTCAACCATCATAGACTCGGCAACGGCTAAGCGTCACAGCTTCAGCCTCTCTAGCAACGTCAGATGCATCGGCAAAGATAGCCGTCTCGCCAATTGCAGCGGCTTCGGCAAGCTCAATTGAGTCAGTACCCGTCTTGGTCTCGACCTTATATATAAGATTTTGAAGGAAGGGTGTGAATCTAAGGAAAAGGGGTGTGAATTTAGCAATTCCCTTATAATATAATGCTAATAGAAGAAAAAATTGCCTGTTAAATTTGCTTTATGGACGGGGTAATACTGTTTTTACTACAAGAGACAGCCAGTCAAAAGGTTCTGTGCTCCGCACCCTGCAGTGTATATGGGTCGACTCGCCTCTTCGTCGTTTTTCTTGAAACTTATGGTGTTAAAGTGAAACATTAATTAATTGTCTCAGCTACAATCCCTTATTAATGAGTGATATTGCGATACAGGATCCTGTGACTTTATTGGATCTCACCCTTGATCTTTATTGCTTCAAACCAGATACCAGCTTGTGAACACTAAGCAATACATTACTCATGTAGGCGGACTTTCTATATCTCCGGTCATAAAGACAAGACGGATTACAAGATTTAACATGCCAGTTTGCTTACGGTTAAACATATCAATTACTATCACTACAACATGCAATAAAATTATTATTTTCTCACTGGAACTATCAATCTTTGAGTTTTTAATTTGTGCAATGGGATGCTTCGAACCAAAAATTAACATAAATTTGCATGTATTTGTGATTGTATCACTCAATTTGACACGCCGATGCTACTCATTATCTAGGAATATCTAATTACTGGTAAATGAGTGAAAACCAAATCGTCTGATAAGAAACTGAAATCTAATTTGCATTTGCGCAACCACGAATGTTAGCTGTTGACGACTCAAATCCGTATTTGTGTTTCATATCGATTATTTTTTGATGAAAATTGCGGTTTTTAATCTATGTGACAACACAAGATATCGATCACCAACTTTTATTCGCATTACATTTATGGGTTACGTAGACTCTGATGTAGTACACGCACGCCTTCTAATAAACTTCTTCTTGAAGGATTTTAATGAGCATCGACAACATATCTATTACAGTTGCCGAATTACATTTGAATTAGGTATCTGTGTGAGAATCGAATACAATTCCACACGCGGCTGTCGAAAATTTGAATATTTCTAGTCGGCTCGTGCGTATTGTGCTGTAATAAAAAATTAGTGGTTCGTATTTATATCAGGATATTTGCAGAGCTGATAACACTAATTTGCGTGTCAACCTCGTCCTATATTGTATAAGCCAATTTGGTTCCTCTGAGTCGCGGACGCATAGGTAAAACGAGGTAGCCCGTTACATGAAATTGTCATTAAAGCAATTTGACAATGAAGAATATTACGTCAAATATTCTTTTAACAATATCACAGACAGGTGATATTGTTGAGATGACCGAAGGGTTTACTTATTAATTGATATCGTGATGATATCAACCCATAAATCGCTGTTAGACGCGCGCAATGGGTGGTGAGTAGACGTCATCATACATATAGTTATATTAGTGTAATTAAGTCAGGAAAACAGAGATTCAAGAAGTTATAGGACTTAATTTTATAAATACAGTTTTACTTTTATTAGAGACTAGTCTGACTACTCAGTCTCCTTTCCTTACTCTGTGTTTCCTTTAAACACATAGCAGGGCACTGTCGACCACTGTCGTCAGTGAAAGCAATACTCCATACTGGTCAACCAGTACGTAGTCAACAGTGCCCCGTTACACACGGTAGCACTTTGTAGTCCGTCCAAGGACCACAACCCCATCGCTTAACATGAATATGCTGGACGATGTAGACGGCTACAGCTTTCACGTAATACGTGACAGCTACTCCCATTTGATCGACATCGAATGGAGTGAGATCGAACAAATGAGTTTGACCGTTGGCGAGGAAGCCATATGGGCCATGCCATCCTCAAGGGATAGGGACCAGCAACATGTCGTCATTAGCAAGTTCTTGCAACAGGAACTTGATGAGTCGCGAGCGCAGGTGACCTTGTTACAACAACAAGATCACCAGCGGACCGAAGCACTGAGACAACAACAGTCTCAGTCCGCAGAGCCGACGCGTGAGCGTCGACGGGAATCTCTAAACCTAGAGGTATTCAAGTATCGAGGAGTCGAGGAAGACTCCCTGTTGAGGCGGTTCGTCGAGCTGGACGATGCCATTGAAGCTCGTCGCATCGATGATGAGCGAATGCAAGTCTCATTCGCTCAGTCAAACCTGGCAGGAGAAGCCAGAGATTGGGCCCTGAACCTCGACTTGCACGAACCACATGTGTTTGAGCCGTTTAGAATCTTCAAGACCCTGCTCAGTGAGACGTTTGAGACGCCCGGATTAGAGTCCAGGACTCTTTCGGAGCTCCTGCAACTCAAGCAGGGTAAGCGTAAGAGTCACGCTTACGCCCAACATGTACGCTACCTTGCAAGCTGCATGGTAGTGAAATCTGTGAGTTACTTTTTGTTAATCAAAATCTTTATTCAAGGGCTTTCAGACGGTCCGGTTAGGGACCACCTGTTCCGCGGAGAGCTTAAGACGCTCTCAAAGGCAATCTTCGCAGCGGAGCAAGAAGATTATAGCGTGAGACAGTCTCACGTTACGTTGACCCCGCATCGTCCACAGAGACGATTAGAAGTCGGAGGTCCAGAACCAATGGACCTCTGTAATGTCGAAGGCGAGAAACCTCGCCCTGCGAATGACAAGCAAACGGTGAGATGCTATCGCTGTCAAAAACTGGGACACTACGCATATGAATGCAGTGTCCCCCGCTCAGAACCTCGCGGTGCTGAGCACGGTATTCACCCACCAGCAAGAAGAACTGGAGGGCGAGGGTCCGTTGCTGTTTCGAAGTCTCAACAGCGAAGTGGACCATCAAAAATCGGTCGGGATCAGTAAGGGCGGAGCGCCCTTCTGATCCAGCAACACCAAGAGAATTTGCAAATCTCCTGAAGAAGGTTGCCCCCGATACACAATTTCTGTGTGTATCTGCACCTGGTGATAAGGTGTCACTCATCACCTGAAGTTAAAAGTGACAAAATACTTGTCACTTCGCGCCCTAGTTGACTGTGGGGCGTCGAACAATTTTGTTCGTCTCCAGTCGCTAGAGGCAGGATTTTTAACTTCGTGGAGCGGGAGATCCCTCCAACGAAGATGACGGTGCGCCTAGCTACAGGCGCATCGATCACTTTTAAGATGTGTGTAGTTGGAATCCACTACACGTTAAAAGGCAAACAGTAGGATGACGATTTCATCGTGCTTGACGTAGATGACAAGTTCGACGTCATCTTAGGGTTGCCGTGGATCAGGAAATACGAGCCAAGGATGAGTTTGCAGTATCGATCGGTTAAGATACCTGCTACTTGTTCATCAGATGAACATCTGATGAACATCTTGGAGCTTCCACTTCCGCAAGCGTGTGGATGTTCTGCGAGTGAGTGCGATGACCTCACTTGTGGTACGGTCGTTAGCACGATTGTACAAGAACACAATGTAGATGATCACTACATTGTTGAGAAATCTCTCCCAGATACTGTGGAAGTGATTTCCCAGGAGGTAATCGAGACACTGAATGTCTTGGTTAATGATGGATCAAGCGTAGGCACTTACACGCTTATTCTAATAGTGCATCCGAAGTTAACTTCGGAGGTAACCTAATTGCTCACGCTAGAACCGAAACGGTTCTTGCGTGATCTGCGTAGTGGCAAAGCCAAGCAGATCTGTGAATTCGTCGCGGAGGACGAGTACGTTACGGATATTCGATCGGCAACGGTGGTTACTGGGACCGAGAGGGTTATCAGTGATTTATCGATAGAACAAAAGTGTCATCGATGAGAAGAATCGGATTAAGAGATATGTATCTCAATCCTGAAAGTCACTTCAGGCAATTCTCTTGTATAAGGATTTGATCGAATTCAAGGATGTGTTCCCTGAATCCGTACCTTGCGAGTTGCCTAAGAAAAAAGGCACTCGACACGAGATCGAGCTCAAACCGGGCTCGAAATACTGTGTCATGAAGCAGTGGCCACTACCTCGTGAACAAGTACTACCGATCGACAAGTTCTTTGCCGATCGCTTAGCAGCGGGACATGTGAGGGAATGTTGATTCCCTCACAGCTCTCCGACCTTCTGTGTGCGAAAGGCCACAGGAGGATGGCGGATAATGCACGCATTCAACAAATTTAATGCTGCAACGGTACCGACTCAGATGCCGATACCGAGGAAGGACGTCATCATAGATGGTATGTCAAAGAGTACCATCTTTTCGTCCATGGATTTGATGGTTGTATTCTATCAGATCCTCATGCGTGAACGGGACATCCCGTTCACGGCAGTGAGCACCCCCAGCGGTATGTTGTGGGAGTGGCTAGTGATGCCACAGGGGCTGAGTAATGCCCCTGATTCTTTCAACAGATGTGTTACAAATATGTTGAGATCGGTGCGAGACTTCGCACCGAGTTACTTGGACGATGTGTTCGTCCATAGCCGGGCTATGGACGGAAAGACGGACGTTGAAGGTCACAGAACTCACGTTCGTCAGGTTCTTCAACTGATGCGCAAGCATAAGTCGTACGCCAACCTCAAGAAGTGTATATTTGCGGCTAGCGAAACACCACTTCTTGGGTGCATCGTCGGCAAACACGGCGTCCGCCCTGATACCTAAAAGATCAAGGCGATCACCGACTGGCCAATGCCAGTCGATTTCAAGGGACTAAGGAAGTCCTTGGACTGTCGGCGTACTTGCACAAGTACTCGCGCAATTACGCCGAGATTACTGTTCATCATTCTTGCTTACTCAACAAAAATGTCAAGTGGTCATGGAACGCTGAGTGCCAGGGTTCCTATGAGGGTATCAAGAAAAGTTTTATGCAATCGCCCATCTCGTCGATTGCAGATCAGGACAGACCTTTTCATGTGTTCTGTGACGCCAGCAATTTTGCTATCGGCTGTGCGTTGGTGCAGTCCGACACAGACGGCGCAGAGCGCGTCGTTTGCTATCAATCCCGTCAGCTGCAACCAGCTGAACGCAATCTTCCAGTGCATGACAAGGAACTACTTGCCATGAAATATGAAATGGCTAATTTTCGGGTCTAAATTATGGGAGATAGACCGTTCGTCGTCTATACGGATCATGCGTTACTACGCACGGCCGTAAATAGTCCACACCTCTCGCAAAGGATGGCGAGGTGGCTGTCCTTATTCGCGGAGTATAACTTCTCCGTGGAGTATAAACCAGGTCGACTCAATGTTGCCACTGATGCGTTATTACTTCGGCCCTACTTCTAGCCGGTCGCACAATTCAACAGTGAGTCCTTGCCCACTGTTGCGACACTGACAGCCAGTGTTCCGTCGTCAAGCTTACTCGACGACGCGCGGAAGGCATACGTAGGAGACACGAATCTCCTCCTTTTAATGGGTCATCTTGCGAACCCGTCCTGCAAATCCTTGTCGGATTTGCCGGCCTTATACCGTTCCTCTTTGGATCGGTTTACGACTCGCAATGGTCTGCTGTATTACACAGCAGTTGCTGGCGATACACCTCGTGTCGTCGTTCCCGAATATGATGATTTGCGTTTACGCATCATGTTCAGATGTCACGATGCGCTATTAGGCGGGCATCGTGGTAGGGAGAAGACTTACCTCACAGTAAGTCGTGACTTTTACTGCCCCCGTTAGTATCAGTTTGTCCGCATGTACATTCGTTATTGCGAGGTTTGTAAACGGGTGAAGCCTATTCTTTCTTCCCGTGCACCGTTGCAACCTCTGCCGGTGCCGACAGAATGTTGGGAGTCCGTTTCCATGGACTTTGTATTAGGGTTTCCCGAAGACACTCACAAGAATAATGGTATTCTTGTGTTTGTGGTTTGTTTCAGCATGATTCTGCATCTTGATACGGTGCCTGAGTCGATCATTGCACACGGGTGTGCGCGTTCATTCAACGACACGATATTTCGACTTCACGGGTTACCCCACGAACTCGTATCCGACCGTGACCCCCGGGTTAACGGCGAATTTTTGGAGGTCCGTGTTCCGCAATTTAAGAACACGGTTGAAGATGTCAACGTCTGACTATTTCAAAACAGATGGTTAGACGGAACGTGCAAATCCTGTCCTCGAAGAGATACTTCGAGGATACCTTCACTCTTTTTCGGGTTGGAGTGAGTTATGGCCAATGGTCGAATTTGCCATCAACAATTCCGTACATGTGCCCACGACGCATACACCGTTCTACGTGAATGGCTTACGCCACCCACGTATGTCCCGCCCTTATGTAGAGTGACTCTAGGTTTAGGGGGGGGACTCGCTCGAGCAAAAACCGCTTAGACTCTTGATCATCACGTATCATCGCACACGCCGATGCGTTTGATGCCGATGTCGACAACGTCGACATCGAGGAAATCGAGCTTAGCAGTAGCAATGACGCTGCTGCTACATCATTCAATGATGACGATGCTGGGATATTCAGCATAGTCAATGATTTTTCCAGCGAGGAAGAAGACAACCTCGCTGAAGCAGAGAAGAATCTCTTAGCAGTGCGCACGAAGCGCACTGAAAGACATAACAACGAGTCAGCAGAGAACTTCCTGCTGACTCGAGAGGCGGTAGTCCGTTTCGTTCAGTACTCCAGCGCAAATGCGGTGGACCGCTAGAAACGGAACGCAGATAAGAATGGAAGAGCAAATGTTCTTTCATTTAAAGTTAATGACCTAGTACGACTGTCTACGGTAAATTACCTGGACATGCAGTCACTAGTGTCGGCATTAGTAAACTACTGCCGAAGTACATTGGGCCTTTATAAGTGTTGCACCGCAAGGGCAATGCATACACGATCGAATTGCCACGTAGGATGCGCACGCATCCTACGTTTTACGTGGGGCGACTTAGGTCGTACTGTCAGTACGAGCCTTCTTCTTCCGATGAAGATAGCCCCCACGTTCAAGAACATCCATCAAGTTCTTTCGCTCGCGCTCCAGACGATCCGTCTGGTCGCGCAGATATGATACCTCGGAACTCAACCGAGATATCTCCCCGCGAGCTGTCGCCAGCTCGCCGAAAAGGGAGCGGACATCCCGCTCGACCTGAAGCTGCGCCGTGGCATAATCGGCGCGATCCCTCGCCCGATCAGCCTCGTGACCCTTGCGGTTCTTCCGCACGGTGTCGGTCAAAGCGTAGCGTCGGTCGCGCTCGTGCTTCAAGTCATCGCGCAATTCATCGATTGCGCGATCCATCTCGTAAGGGTCGAGATGGTGGGCCTGGGGTCTCTGGAGGAGGTCTTTCCTCCTCCACCACACCCTTTGGCGGATGCTCACGGTGATCAGAGCTTTCTAGTGGAGCGTATCTTGAATCACCGTGACGATTCAGGATCAAGGACTAGCTACCTCGTCCAGTGGCGGGGGTATCCACCTTCTTGGAACAGCTGGGAGCCCCGCTCTCAGCTCTTGATGGACGTTGAAGGTCTCGTCCGCCAGTATGAAAAGACCCATCCGATGAGTCCTCGGGCCCATCGGTAAACACGCGCCCTAGGCGCTTGTAGACGGATTGCAAGTTTGCAATCGCGTCACGCATCTCCTCCAAGATGTGTGCCTATCCCCAGGGCAAATCGAGGGAATACACGTCCCTATGTGCACGCTGCGAGTTGTCAGCACAACTCGCACAAGGGTCTCCCCATGTGAGGCAAGGAATGCCTGTCTCACTCGACAAACAATGCAACCGGTACCTGGCACCGGTTGGCGTTCGCTTTTCGAACCTGAGGCGTGCGCCTCAAGTTTCTTGAACCACCCTTCTCGTCCAAAATTCTTTACGTTTTGGACGAACGCGTTCCACGCAGCCAAAGCGAGGCCTTGTCACGCTTTTGGTTGCTGTTGTACCATCGATGTCTAAGGAAGACATCGAGATAAAATTCTTCCTCAGCGCGAAAGTTGCTCGCGCTGGGACTCAAGCCGTGAAGCTCAGTCGCATCGAATAAAGGAATTCGATGGTGTTGGCTTGTCTCGTGAGACAAGCTATTGATGATCTGGTCGGGCAAGCGCCACGGCTTAAGCTCAACAAGCTTCAATGTGGCTCCTGTTTCGGTACCACGGCTTTCAGAATGACGACGGCTCTCACCATCGTCATCACGCTCTTGCGGGGAAGCACGAGTTGATACTGGTGAGGCATTGTATTCCTCACCATAGAATTCATCATCACTGCCGAACAGACTGTGTTGCATTTCACGAGTCCGCTTGTTTGACCGTGCTATTGACGAACGATGAGACACCGCCGGTGATCGAGATGCCTATGGAACGTTGCGCGAGTCAGGCACGTCTGACTCGCCATAATTGATGACCTCATTGTCAAGGTCATCATGTGCACATGGTGCGATACCCCGTGGGTCTGCAGCACCTTCTGCTGCAGACGGAGAACCATCAGCAGACGACGAAGCGTCTGCCGCAGAGGCTGGAACAGCAGCAGGCTGTGTGGTCTTCGAATCACCTCGCATAGACATGGTAACTATGCGAGGCAAGGTCAGGAGTGAATGGGTCTGACCAAACAAGTGCTCCCTGCCCCGCTAGTGTCCAACGGGTGGCCATTAAGTTTTCGATAGTCACACGGTGACAATTAGATAAAGGAGTAGTAATGTGACGGGGTAGCCCGTTACACGAAATTGTCATTAAAGCAATTTGACAATGAAGAATATTACGTCAAATATTCTTTTAACAATATCACAGACAGGTGATATTGTTGAGATGACCGAAGGGTCTACTTATTAATTGATATCGTGATGATATCAACCCATAAATCGCTGTTAGACGCGCGCAATGGGTGGTGAGTAGACGTCATCATACATATAGTTATATTAGTGTAATTAAGTCAGGAAAACAGAGATTCAAGAAGTTATAGGACTTAATTTTATAAATACAGTTTTACTTTTATTAGAGACTAGTCTTACTACTTAGTCTCCTTTCCTTACTCTGTGTTTCCTTTAAACACATAGCAGGGCACTGTCGACCACTGTCGTCAGTGAAAGCATACTCCGTACTGGTCAACAAGTACGTATTCAACAGTGCCCTATTACAAAACCAGCGGGGCCGGGAACTACGCCACTCACAATGAGCGCAAAAAGGCAACACGACAGAAGGACACTCTTCAGCATGTTTGCGAATGGAGACTGACAATGGAGCGCAAAACTGACAGTGAGCTGATTCCACGGATGATCTGCGACGCAAGAAAATTCTTCTTGGGTGTTGCAGCCAAAATTTCTGCTCATCATTCCGCGGTATTCATTAGGACCAGACAGCATCGTGGTACCAGGCTACGGTCAGAATTAGTCCATGCTTCATTTAGATACACACATTCCAGCTCGTGTATCGGATTACCAAGCGCACTGAAGAAACGACGCCCCAAAGGAACGACACACCACGATATATTCAGGCTGATCAATTCCATTTGGAACGATGACGCGTGTAAAGCAGACGAAGGCTGCTTGCACACCCCAGCAGACGGCGTCTAGACCATTTGGCCAGTATCGAACAAACCTGGTCGCAGCCGCATTTCTGCATCAAAGAATGGGAAGGTGTGAAAACACTGCGAGAAGGGTCGTCCGATAAGCAATCAATCTCTAGCCATTTACGCGAACTTTGACATCCATCTGGTCCGATCGTCTGGGCTGATTGACCTTATAATTTGTGTTAAGCCGAATTTAGCCCAAATTAAGAAAATTGGCTGGGCCTTTAAATGGTACTTCGATTTGTCTGACTCTAATTACTTTATAATAGCTCAGAGACTGTGCCACACGGTATATCGAAAATAATGTGCTAAGCCGAAATAGGATAAGTACAGCTTGATCCTAATGAGCTTTTATATGGGTAATATTACATGATTGAAGGAAGTGGAATTAATGCTGCACATTAACGTACTTTCTAATTTATGAACCCATCTGTATAAATCAAGCCGGAGGAAGAGACGCAGAATGGTCTGTCGAGGACCTTCTTTATTTCTAATCCAGAACAGTTGCCTTCGGTACGTACTTGCCGCAACTCATCTGTTGAATGTGGCATTAGAACGACTTCTGAGTATCCATTAATTTTCATCGTAAAACGCAAAATTAACGACTCATGTAAAGACTGCTTCACACGTCCTGCGTGCATGATTACCACAAACCTGTCGAAAACAAGACCGACGTTTAGGCTTTGTTTGACGTTCGATTTTGTATGTCGACAGAGTCTTAGCTAAAGCAGCTAACTAAAGAAGCCGCAGCTAGCGATTTACGTCTGATTCCTTCTCAATATGGCTGGTAGAGGGTCGGGTCCGTCGCATGCCCCCAACGCAAATATTGCAAACTGAAAAAAGAATAGGATAGGTCCTCAAGGCAATATTGTTTCCAAGGATTGGTCCGACATTGAAAATTTCTAAATTAATTCAAATCGGCTATTGTAGCGGCCACCAACCCCTATACAAGATGTGTAAAGCTTGTTGAAAATTATGTAAGGGAATAGTTTTAGTGTGCAGCCATCTCTGTGTAAACGACACCCAAGTTTGTGAAACCACGTAGAACTAGAACACTGTAGCATGTGTCCTACCCAATGCTCACCCGTCTTGTCGAGAACAGGAAATACGTCACTTTGTATGCAGAATTTCTTCGTCGTCTGTCTGTGAATGTCGGTGCCCTATGCTTACACCGTCCGTGGCGTCTTTCATAAACCTTTACATGCTCGCTCGCTCGGACGAGATCGGTTCATCAGAGTATCATCGTTTACCGCAGCGAGTTTGATTTGAGAAGAGGTACTTTTCGTACTTACAATGGTGTCAAGTGTCCATGGCTTTGGTGCGTTTGCATCTTTGACTGGCGTCCTTACAATTCTATATTTCTATCAGATAGAGTGCTTTCATTGATTATTCTCATGAGTGCCCCATCTATGTTAAGCTCCTATATTAGTCCATGTTTAGGAAACATCATTCTCTTTTGTGCCAAACCACGGTCTGGTTGTTTAGACAATAATAAGAAAATCTTAAGAGCTTAATCGAAATATTTCACTTCGAACAGATAGTTTTTCCATTCTCCATGACGTTACACTTATCTCGCTTCCTTGCGTGAATATAACCTGGTTTGAATCTCGTCACCTATGCTTACAGGTGTCGATCGCATCGGTGCGGTCGTTTTTTGCTGTCTTGAATATGGCATCATATTGATGCCCCTAAAATGGTGCTACGAGGGAGGGGCCATAGCTAGTTTTTCATTTTCTCCAGTCGAACGTCCTTCTGTGCACTTTTTGATATTTAAATGCAGCTCACGACCATTGCGTGACGCCCTTGACTGCTCACAAATACGATTTATTCTACCCATTGTACAAAGCACCCGTTGAAGGAGACCCGTACACCTTATCCTTCCTTATCTAGCAAATACTCCGTCACCTCTTCAACCATGCGAGACGCGCGCAATGCTCGAAAGTGTATTAACTATCGCTTAAGCATCGATGTTGATTTTATCGACGCGACCATGCGCCGTAACGATGTTATAGGTTAAATGCGTAATAGTGCGCTCACGACATGTTTCATCGTGACTTAAGTTCTCGATTTCCTTTTACAGATTTTAAAGCTTACGCATCAGTATTCGCATCGTAGATTAATAACTGCGTTCATATCTTATGTATACTCTAAATTCCGTGGCGATGGGATTTTATAGTTTGCGAGAGCTAGATTAAATTTGAAGTCCGTCGTAGCATAGATAAGGTACTCATAGGGCAACAGAGGTCGGTTGTAACGAAGTACCCCGTTACATGAAAAAACCATCGTTAAAAATAGTACTAAATAATAGCGAAAATCAAAAGATGTTTTCATTTAATCACGAAAACAAAAAAATTCCCCAGATAATCACGGAAATTGTAAAAGTCCCACGTCCTAGTGGAATCATGTTAATGTGGTACACATAAAACCACGCGACTTTAATCAATTTCGTCTTTCCATTATATGGCCGTACCCAACCCCCGACCTATTTGGTAAGCCGCGAAGAGGGTTCTGCCGGAACGTGCTGCACTTGCAGCTACCAGTTGTGGGCGTGCTACGTTCGCAGCCACCCGTTGCAGACGCAGGTGCGAGATAAGTAAGAAACGCGTCTTTGTATCATCGGTCTCGGACGTAAACACATTCTGTCGGTTCTAATTTTGTTCATGTAAATGTTTTTTTCTTTTGATATTGTTGCTACAGTTGGTATTGTTGCTGCTGTTGCTGCTACCGTTGATGCTGCTACTGCTACTGTCGCTGCTGATGCTGCTGTTGTTGTAGGTGGTGCGGTTTCTGTTGCTCTGGATATGATGCTATGCTATCGCTTCTGATGTTGACACTGCTGGTGTTGTTGTAGGTGCTGCTGTTGCCATTAATGTTCTTTTACTTGTAATATTGCATTCCCTCTTGCTTATCAGTTTTAATGTGTTAAAACACAAAATCATATCAATCGACCCCAATGAATCTTCAAGACCCCAATGCTTTCATTGTCTGCAATCTTCGTCTCATGCAGGCCTATTTCAGGGAGGAAACGTGCGATGATGCCTAAGGCGTATTCGTCAAACTAGGTAGAGGAGCATTTTTATATTTTCGTGGTTACCGAAGGCATTTTTTCCTTTTCGTGATAAATGGGGCATTGGTTTTTCCCCTAGATAATATTATGTTGAATATTCTCTTAACTATATCACATATTATTGCGACCTTTTGAGCTTGAACCAAGGTCTACGCATTGGTTAATATTGTGATTATATCACCGACCAATTGCTACTAGACGCGCGCAATGCTAGGTGAGTAGACTTCATTATAGTTTAATCAAAATAAATCATAGAAATAAGGCAGGTCGAAACAGAGATCAAGAGATTTGGACTTAATCCAACATAATAAATGTCGTACTTTTTCTACAAGTAGAGTCTTGCTTAGTTAATTACCCTTCCTCTGTATAGTGTCTAACCCTAGTAGGGCACTGACCTTCACTGTTTTAGTGGAAGTTAACTCCGAACAGGTAATCCCAAGACGAATCGATCAGTGACCTGTTACGTTGGTCGCATAAAGATATTTCAACAAGTCGTACTTTCCCTCGGCACAGAATAATCAGGAAGATGCCTAACAATTTTTGGTAATGCTATTAGCATTTGAATCGACGTGACTTAGATACGTACGACATTTGTGCATTGGTTCATTGATGTAATGTCATTTTAGTCGACATTATTTAGTACTCCATCATCTCTGAGGGTAGCGATGAAGGACGCGGTGGATGATGACAAAAGTGATATGAAGTGATCTTCGTTCATTGGCTGATACAATCTTTTACGCCAGAAAGCAACATCACTGATGGGTGGTAGATGTGAGAAAAAGTGGTGAGAAAGTTCTTAACTTGTAGATTTAGAGTTTGGCTATCCTTATAGCAGATATGTTATCTGTATTCTCGGCATGAATTCGGCTTTGTTTTATGCACATATTATATATTACGGTAGTGTTTTCTAATAATTCAATAGCAATGTTTAGTCCGACATATATCCTATGCCGATATGTACCATACACGTACCATAAATCGAAACATACTACAGACTAGATCAGCAGATGTAGCACGTCGCATTCTTTTCTACTGATATTGGAATACTCGACCTAAAATCAATTTACGTACTTTAATTTTAAAAAATAGTTATTATTGAAAAGGTGCAGGAACCCACGCATCGTTAGGTCATATGTGATGAAGATAAAGACAGAATACAGCTTTCGTAGATAAAAGATCGCTACTCCTATAATATTCGGCAAGCTACAATTTGTGACAATAGTCTAACATATTTTATTATCTTTGAGTTTTTTCAATTCCACTTGAAGTTTAAGCTGAGCATGAAAGAGCCCCGCAACGTCTTTAATATGTCCATGTAGCATTCGGGCATCCGTTACATAACTGCGCTAAACCCTCGCGGTTTACAATCTTGCGTTAGTGTCGTCGGAGTCTTGTGCATGTAGCTGGTGAGAACACGTATACCCTTAAAGTTGATACGAACAATTTGTCATTTGAAGAGTCACGAGCCCGTCTTTCTGATATATACTTATTTGATATAAATAGTTGCGCAGAATGAAGTAAATTAGGTGACGAACTCGGCGTATATCAACTAGGCAAAACAAATTCCGCGAAACGAGGCATTCAGTTTGTACCGACACAATAAAAGCTACCCAATTTGAAATGGTGCAACAAAACGCCTTGAAATTCGCGTACACTGTACGTACAGTAGAAAAGATAGATTGATGTACCGGGAACGATCTCAACGAATCCTTAATAATAAAAGTATTATATATCAAAATGGTATACTAAAAAAAGAAATTTAAATTTAAAGCCCTAATTAATTTCGAAAATTATAAAGTATCCCACATCTTATTATACTCACGTTAATGTGATACACATGAAACCCTACGTACTTGATACTGGATATAATTTATTATATGTGCGTTTGGCCCCACCAGCAATGGTTAGCGGTGACGAATGGCACCTACCTTGCAGCTTCTTCAGAGAATGGGGCTACTCGAGTGTAGGCGACATGATTCATGCCGTCATCAAATTCAGCAGTAGATGCAACCGTCTGTTCCGCACTGTAAATAGTGATTGAAGACGTGACAATGCCTGGTGCACACTAGATTACTGTTCATTTGTTGTACTATTTACGTTCTCGCACATCTTCGGTCTACCAACGCAAATTTTACTACACTTTAGCAAGGATTCCGAACCTACAAAAAGATTCTGAATGGTGCGCTACGGGTAAAGAATTTAATTCAATTCCTACACCGGAGAAATGGCCATGACTTTCGGCCGGAAGTTAAATCCTTTCAAGACTCAAGAGAATAACGAAACGAAGGAATTTTTGCAAGTTACATGAACCGCATCAACGCACTCTACAGATTGAAGGTAAATTATATTTGAAAGTGATACTGAGCAATACGACCTTTTTCCATCATTAGTCGTAGAATTAAAGAAATGAACTCACAGGGTTAGGCTTGATACCTTAAAATGAATTCTAGCAACTTAGTATTATTCTTGAGACGGTATTGAAGCAGTTGGGAAAAATCCCAGGCGAATATTTATAGGAGGATGGTACTTTCTTGACGACTTCTTTCGGTGGAATTTTGCTGGTTGCGTGTTTCGAAATGATATACAGAAATATAAATTATTCACGATGGAATTTGGCGATGGAGTATGAAGTACTTATCGCTAATTTCGAGAACTCATTCGATCTCACGTCAATCCGTATCCGTCGTTTGTGATATCCGATAGGGACAAGGGACTTATGAAATCCATTCCGACTTCGGTACCAGACATTCCACGCCTTTTTTGCTTTGTGCACATAATAAAATAATCTTAGAAGATGTATACTTTCAAAATGCAAAAATATCGCCGTGGAATTTAACTTTCTCTCGAACAAAGCTTGAATAAGACGTAACGGCAGCTAAATTCGCTATTCTAGGTACAACAGCGCCCTTGGGCTTCAGGATGTGGGGTGTGGAAAATGATGGACAGCAAAATTGCCATGCTCAAAGTTTAAGACATTGAAATCTCATATCGGGAATCAGTAAATAGCGCGTTGATGAAACTTCTCTATATTCTCATTATAGGATGTTTATTGGAGATTGTGCGCTAATTAGCTAGCACGTGAGCTGAAAATGCACAGATAGCAAAATATGTGGGAGTGTTGACTCTATTCGAATCTCGCGAATTGGACAATTTAATATTAATACATAATGTTAGCGACTGTGAATTATGCTCGTTTTCATGCTCTATCGTCGCGATTCGAACAGATATGGAGACTTTTAGAGCGAAGTATATGGTTCAAATTCGATAAAGTTATACGATACTCGGGCGGTGACTTTTGTAGCTGTTAGCTAACCTTTCGTACAGGCACTATTTCAACTCAAGCACTCTATTAAACGTGATATCAATGACCGAACATATTTATGACTCACGAATATCATCGACATTTACAAGTTCCTATGCTAAGACACCCAATATTAACATACGGCCGATCGAGCATTAATTTTTCGAACAAGAGGTGAATACAATCTTCGATCTTTATCACGAATGTGAAGAACCGCAGAGGAAGATGATGGAAAGTGTGGATCGCGCCTACCGCATTAAATGCGAGACCGATTTGATGAGTGGAGTGCAATTAGTAATAGACATGTTGGCACGATTGATGGGATCACACGACTGAATGGCAGAAAACGACTGTAAAAATGATGCGGATTAATCGATCGAACGGTCATGGATGAGTATGGTCAAGGATCGATGACTGACCGATCACGATATGCGATCAAGGAAGTGAATCAACAAGTTACAAGAACTGGATCGCTCAAGGGGTGAAAGCTAACTGGAGTTCTGAATCACTCACGACAATGGAAAAATGTGAAAATGGAAGCAAGCTAAGGGAGAGGATCATCAAGACCATCAAACATGTGAGGTCTAAAAATAACGACGATCCGACGGTGAATGACCGAACAGAGACTCGAAGGATTGATCACGATCCACCCTGGGTGTGTAATGCTTAATTGTGTGGACACATAATTGGTGTGGATCACATCATCGATCGACTACCCAAGCGATCCACGCCCGAGCGATCCACTACCCAAGCGATCCACTACTCGAGCGTCCCACTGCCTGAGCGATCGGCTATGGTGCGATCCACTGCCTAGCCACCCGATCAGGAGCGATCCACTGTGGAGGGATCCACCAGCCAGCGATCACCATGGAGCGATCCACTACCTTGCGATCCACTAAGGAGTGATCCACCACCCAAGTATCTGCTGTGGACCACATGATGCACGAGGTGAATTACATAGACAGGCGATACGCAGCACCAGACCTAGCTAGTAGATGGGTATAGTCGTTAGTTTTGGATTTGGTTTGTTGACATTGTTCAACATTGAATTTGCAGGTAAAGACACGCGTCGACTTCTCCCGGGCAGGCAATTTGGCTTCCCGTGCAATTGAGGCGGGCTTGTGCCTATAAAAACTTCTCCTTTGGATTTTTGGCCAATCGAAATATCAGTTCTTACCCCCCCAACTGCGATCGGACGCAGGGAACCTAACGGTTCAGATTCAAGATCGTGAGACGGATCAAGTGGTAAGAAGGCTCGCGGATCAAGAATCACCCTTGGCAAAGGCAATTCCTGGAGAGAGGTCAGGTTACAAGTGATCGAGTGAATAATTTCCACGCGATCCTCCCCTAGGTTTGACCAGGTGAAGAATATACACCCGATTAAAACTATACCCAAAACGGTCAAGTTCGGCTCCAATTCGAAGTCCTCCAAGAAGAGCGCAACCCGCCTCACCGACGGGTACACAAGGTGAGCAAGAATACATAGAGCACGGAATCAGGGTACCCCCCCCCGTGATTTGGTCGTCCGGGCGCAATTGGAGAGTCGGGCTCACAAGAAAATTGGGAATATCACACCATCGTAAAAAAGGAGTCCAAAAAATAATATATTCCTTTCGCAAGAAGGAGCAGATGCAATCGAAAAGCGATGAACGAGATATTGTGGAATGTGATTTCATTTTTGTCATCACCGCAGAATTCGTCTAAAACATAAGCATTGTCGAATGTCTTTACGCCTTCACTGCATGATGTATATAAAACAGAATCTTATAATTTCATACAGGTTTGCTTCTCTTTATACTCAACAATGTTCTTTTGGAGTGCATACTTGTTTATACAATATCTTACTGTGGCGTAAAACTATTCCAAAATCCTGGAATGATTGAGCACGTCGACCAATCCGAATATTTTATGACGTTAGCAACCCCTTGAACTCTCCACGTCCAGCTTTTTTTAATTTAAAATTTTTGTGTAAACATTCCATCGATTTACTTTATCATCACAATAATTCTTTTTATGCACTAATATTTCTCCATCAGCAATTCTACGGCTATATTCCGGTTTTATTTTCTTTTGAATGTCACCTTAATATTGTACAAAGATTTGATTAACCGGCAAGTTTTATACGGCACCATCTATTCTGTATCCGAGCAAATCAGATTGACATTTATGTTGTGCTGGATGAGACAAGTTACAAGTGTTATGCGGTAAAGAAATATGAAGTAGTTTTATTAGGTCGTCAATGGTTGTGGGTATGGGAAGCTGCGGAATCGTAATTTGAATTAGCTATGTAGACTGAGTGCTAAGGGGTATTCTATTTTCAGTTTATATTATACCTCAAGGCGCCGAGGTGTTAGAAACGGTGTTCAAATAGACATGACATATGTAATACATTGCCAAACACAACGTTAGGAAAAATAAACCCATAAGGTGATTGGATAAATAGAAAAATTCTACGACAAATTTTTTACTCCCCCATTAATCCAAGCAACCAGTTTCTCACTTCTAATCATTCAGTCAAACAGCACTCACTATTGTCTCAAAAGCAAGCCAACAAATCAACTTCACCATCGAGAGAAAGACCAGTAAATTCCATGAAAAGCACCATCGAAAGTTTACTTCCCGAAATATGTGTGCAGACGGAGAGAGTCCGCTGGCATTAAAATAATTAGATGGAATCGGAAAGAATCGATCATTTTGATTCTAGTGGTAGAATTAAGCGTTTATAGTTTGTCAAGCTGACAAGAAGGAAAAGAACGCGCTCCCATAAGTCGAGCAACAACAATATCAACAGCAGCAGCACCAACAGCAAAAACAACATCCACAAGAGCATCGGAGAATCAACAATAATAACAGCGAATGCAAGAGCAGTAGCAGCAACATCGACGCTAGAAATTCAAACATCTGAAAATGAAACAGCAACAATCATTGACACAGTAACACTACTTTCAACAAAATAAGCACTGCATGACTGTGCTAACGACCGCGACCGATGATACAAATAAGCGTTTGAGTCCTCACATCTTGCGTATGCGCCCAAAACTAGTGGCAGCAAGTGCAGCACTCCCGAGGCAGAACCCTCTTTGCGGCTTCCCTAACAGAACGGACTTTGATACGGCCGTGAAGTGAGAATCGAAGAATGACCAAGGACGTGGGGGTTCATGTGTTTCACTTTTACTTGAGTATACTAGGACGTAAGGGTGTTTTATATTTTTCGTGATCAAAATGAGGCCTATCTTTTGATCTTTAACTGGAATTTTTTCTATATCATGATTAATCGGATCTATTTTTTTCTTTTGTATATTAAAAACCATCTCGACTTTTTTACTCTATATTTTCGTATAAATTGAAAAGATATCAACCCTTTCAGCCTTAATTGCGCGCATCTGGAAGCTATTCCCTTCATATTTTGACATAGAGGTCTGTCATCCGAATTGTAGATTTTTGTGAATTTTAGCTTCAACGGTGGTATTCTATCAATACGCATATTGTAAGGTGAAGATTGGCGAAAAGGTCAATTCAATAATTGCATGGATTGGCCCGGTTGCGGTGTCGAAAGTATCAAACTGACTGACCATGGTAAAACCTGAACTTACACCCTTCATCAGTATATGCGCTTATAAATTGTTAACACTAAATGTTGTCTCATTATTGACGTCCATAAATGTACTAGAAGGAAACGTAAACGGAATTTGTTTTTCGAAGTAACAATTAATTTAGAACAATCACATTCAATTATGACGATCATAGTCTGTTAAACACGGAATTATTATATTCAAACACATATAACCTTATATTATTCACTCTTTACTCAATGCCCGCGTCCGGCATCTGCTAGATAATAAAGAATTGGTATACAAGCGTTCGCGTACCACCCATTTCAATTTAATATATATTTCACATTAAAAGTAATGGATAAAAGTGTTATCGGCGAGTAAATATTTACAGAGACCTATTTTGATTTCAATATCATGTAATGGAATCACATTAGATCACATTCGCACACGTGAATATTCTGGAGACCCTAGTTGAGTTAATTTGTAAAAAAGGAGCGTTATAAGGTTTTCGATCTCATTTCATCTCTCTCATCGGCAGGTCAAAAATTACGAGAGGTAAGTAGCACTAGTTGATATGTGCTTTAATTTTCGTAACGGATGCCCCGGTAGCTCACTCTCTGTAATTTTTGAATAAGTGTCGACGTACGACTCGACATAATCTGCCCCCTAAATTATCAATTCTGACTTAAGTTCCCCATCATATCCTGATTGGGATAATCGCGCATGTATATAATGAAGCGTTTTTGGCTAGTTATGATTGTAAGGAATAGATAAACACACATTTTTCGTGAAACGTTGGCAATCGTGCGACTACATTTTGAAGTTCGATGATCGAAGGACTCGGCTGAACAAAATTTTCGATCTTTATTCAGACCTTAGGGCTATTAGTCGCTTTAAATGATTGATTCGTCAAGCCGAAACGCCCTTGTAAATTTGTTCAATCAAGATGAAAACTTTTTTGCAGCCCCATCGCAATGAAAGGAGAGATAAACGCTCGGATGGCTACGGGTGACAATTTTTATTATTATCAACTTAAACATTTGTCCATCACAAGCAATCTCTAGATCATCTTGGGATATCTAAATTTCATTTTCGTCATAATCTATTATTTCAACCAGGCAAATGTATAGATTTCAATCCTATAAGTGGCTCGTGTAAGTAGAACTTTATCATTTGCCGATAATTGCTGACGTATAGAAGGATAACTCAGACCGGTAACTTGCTTTACATCAAAATACGTCTATAAAAATATTTTCGAATTTTCTGGGTTCAGATCTTCGTTAAGGCGTTAGAAATTTATCGTCTTGCTCTGGGGTGATGGGCGAAATGTTATCACGTGCAAAATTATTTATTCTGCGATCTGGAACTCTTGCGTCGATATCCTATAGTCGATTTTTGAATCACTGCATACCTATCTTCTGACCGCTTGATCAAGATCGCAATCATGCAATCGATTTTTTTATAAATGCTGCGTCTGATAGCACTGGCGTCTCGTGATAACTTGCACGATCCAACATTATTGTTATCTAGTGCAGAGAAATTGAACGCAAATCTCTATAGAAGAATTTAGATATCTATTTTTAAATTAATTATCTCCATCAAACGCCAAACTGTTATTCTGCTCCTCCAAAAAGCAGAATATCCTCCGAATTGAAACAATTTCTAATCTATTTTATTCGAATATAGACTTATTAAAAAACTGACCGGCGTCCTATCTTATCATATTAGTTATATTAAATATGTACTATCCAATCGATCTATCACTATCTCAAAAAGCTTTAAGTATTTATATTAATATTGATGTTGTATCTAATCTTATTGGCAAATATATAAACTTTTAAGCCTAAAATGCTTACATCAGGGTGTTGCCATCCATTTAGACACCTTTAACCTGCTCTTTATATACGACGCTATATGAAGTAAAATAATATCTTGCTACACCTTCTCCTATCAATGTCCACCTATAATTACCATTACATGTTTTTTCGCGTGTACACAACCCGCTCTTCAGATGTCACTCCATTTAAGTTGTTGTCAGTATGTGATATCACTACTTTATTGGTCTCTCGTTGGTGGTATAGACTCACCTGGTCTTACATTTACTCATAAAGTTATCTAGACCTAGAATCGTGTTGATGAAATTTTTGGTATGGTATCGGATAGGTTGGAACCAATTGTCTTTCGATATCATCTTCTATAAATCCCCAGACAAACAAGTGTCATGTTTCATTTCCTACGGTCATCTTTATGCTTTTTTCCAACTCAATGCTCCACTTGCTATATATATTCATCTTTTGCATATAACAAACGGGTTAGAGCGATCTAACCCTCAAGAAGTAGTTATAGGTCCTTGATCATAGCCGTTGTACTTAAACATCCATCTATCTGAGATCAAACTCATGCACTTACTAGCTGTATACCAATATGTATCAGAATTTTCTTACTCCGTAATTGAAAGGGATCAATGACGCCATTTGCAAGAGTGACATTGCTACAATTTGCATCCTAAAAAGGTAAATTATAGAATTTGTCGCTTTCTCCAACAATAGTTTAGGACCATTCACGGTAGCTTTAAAAACGTTTTTCGTGATAGGACATCGTCGTCCAACAAGAACATATACCTCTTACTGATATATGGGATCCAAGTGAGGCTTCATTGGAATATTTGGAGTATATATTTTTATATATACACATTTTTTTAGCACACAAAGATGATGTCCCAAGTGCCACCCTTTATGTAAGCAGAATTTGATATTGAGTAGTCACAGCTGAGATGAGCATTCACCATAAAAGCAATCAAGAGCTACATAGTGCACGAAAATACAAATTTAAATCGGTAAAGTTAGCCCCTTTTATCCTTATTTAATAAAGAAGCGGCAATAAAGACACCACCTTTCTCCGAAAAAATACCTTACCTTTTACCACTTAATCGCTACTCCGTATAACCGAAATCGCGTTGCTTCAATATGGAGTCAAGCGCTATATGTCAAATTTTTCTGTCCTGTCCTTCGGCAAGGCGAGGAAATGTGTACCGAATAAGATTGTAATCAATGTTTAAATTGAGATCTTTACTATTTTTACTTGATATCGGTGTTTCGCATCCCCCAAGAATATTATTTAAAATTTGCAGGCATAGACTTACCCCGACGAAACATATGTCC
The DNA here is from genome assembly GCA_947650285.1 of Hyaloperonospora brassicae. NCBI lineage: Eukaryota > Oomycota > Peronosporomycetes > Peronosporales > Peronosporaceae > Hyaloperonospora > Hyaloperonospora brassicae. The sequence goes on from CANTFL010000137.1 coordinate 201,047, forward strand.
GTCTCATTACTAGTATAATATGACACCCTTGTACACCTTAAGCATCTAATCGAAATGATGCTAAAACCAAAGTCTTCACAATCTTTAATATACACAATGTTTATTTAATGTTTTCCAATATGTTCTGGACCGAAGTTTCTTGAAGCGTCATAAATTTCAGAACTATTGGATGACTTAATAATTTCAATTTTACACTCTCACAATCTTTTTACCGTCCCTTATTAATCGTTTGAAATACTAGAGAACGCTACACCGTGTATATTTCGATAGGTTTATAGATATAACCTCGGCGTTTGATCTCCTCGCACTATTCGGTTCAGTTGGTGTTGTTAAATTATTAATTATGCGTTTGTTATTAAGCGTGTGCCATATAATAACGATATGGCTGTCTTAAAGGACCAGGCATCAGGTAGAATAAGACTTCGTAGTCTTGGAGTAATATAAGGAGATGGATGAAACGTGTACCGACTATAAATACGTTAGATACGATCGCAAGCCGCGGTCACAGCCTAGAAAAAAATTACTTACAACAATGCACCACTAATAAGATAATGACTTAAAACTAATTTTTTCCACGGTATCGGAAGTCAAGTTGAGATCCCAACTGCACGCTTATCAAGGTGTTGCGACTTGCATTATTCTATGCTTGCGTTTTTCTGCGTTCGTCTAATGTTGCGGGTCGTGATTTGCTTCGGTAACCGCTGTGGCACGTGCTGTCGGGTATTCGTATTTTGTTGCTCAGAAAAAGCAAGCTTTTTTTTCGTTATTACGTATGAACGCGACGGCTTACTCGCTCAATATTTATTACCATCCTCATCAAATTATGTAAAAATGTATATCGGTCGAATTTGAATTGGCCTCGACTACATTGCCGCACCTGTTATCTTTGACGTGGATACGACGCTGCATCAGTTTGTAAAACTTTAATGTCTTTCGACGCTATAAAGTTTGAGTTTTGAACAAGATCGAAATGATGAGTTCTAATAAAAGTATAGTTATCCCTCGTTACATCAGTTGCTCATTTATATATTGGCTCATGCACTAACTGAAACAATCGAGAGCATATCATAGTCTGAAAAGATTATTTGAACATGTGCACTTTAACATTATGAGCAAGTCACGGAAAATTGGGCATGCTTACCTTTTTTCATTACACCGAAGACTTCTGGCATGATGCGTTAACTGTGAAAGCCTCTTTACTTGTTTGATCGAAATTCGAACCTTAAATTTAAAACTAGGCCGTTAAAATAGAATACAGGTCAGCTGAAAGTTCTAATAAGCAGCCTGGATGCCTCAAACGATCCAGTCAAGAGGTCTTATACATCAGCCATTCTTATTACAATAATCGACCAATAAATGACGAGGCCGTTGGCAGATTTTAAATTATTTATACTATCTTAGTGCAAAACCCCTATCTTTATGAATAGCAGTCAACAAAGCCAAGTTTAGGTATTGGAAAGTAATAGAGGAATGCTAAATCCTAAATGGTCGACATTAGAAAACATAGTATTGTATATGTACTAATTTGTGAGTTTCTTGTGATCGCAATGCTACAGAAACAACAAAAGTGCTCGAGGCGCATAAGTTAAAAAGCCTTCACCGGGACGACTAAAAGCCGGTTATTGTTCGTAGATTTTAATCGCTTAGTGGGAATGTATTATGTTATACGTAATTGAGCTTGTCCTTAAATGTAAATATCGATTTGATACATGGTCATATCTAACTTTCCACGTGATAATTCATCCATTTAATATCTATTTTAGTGAGATTAGTGTGTTAGACAATGATGCGATGTACGTAATTCTGGGCTTCCGTAAAAAAACTACAATATCTTAAGTATATGTAGCATTCGTTATTACGCAGAATAGGTACATTCTCCGCGCATCAAACAAATTTATTGTGATCTCACTCGTGGATAATCTGAAGTCTCACACAACCTATAGAAGGTTTTAAAATATATTTTTTAAAACGAGGCGACAGATATATTTTGTGACTTCAAAGAAGAACAGCGTGCCCGTACGATGTCCATTGCTCCAGAATGGTCATGTAACTCGATGGAGTTAACATGCGCAGATCCACGACTGTTCATTACAGCAATAGTCATTTACCTCGTAAAAAACAACTCTTGTGTTTATAGAAAAGTTGCATCTGTAGTAAATTCAACGTGTAAACGATGAGTTCGTTCCATTTCATTTCCACCCCAGTGAATCAAATGGAATATTCCTGAATTGACAGTACAGATCTATTTCTAGAAATCAGGTGAAGTGGCGATCGCTCGTGTATAAAGTCGCTATTAACTCTTCACTATCGCTTAGACGATCGACTAACGAAGTGGTACTCCAATTCTGAGCTATAAACGTCGGTCGGGCTTGTGTATCCATCGGCAGGGCAAGTAGGTTTCTTTCAGGTAAACTCTAGTTAATGTTGAACTTAGCCGTAGTTGGGATTGGGAATGTCGCGTGGAATCCTTCACACTATAGCGGGTGTACTTGTAAGGAGCTCGATATGAGTCACCTTGATCTCTACGAGATCGCCTTGTCCAATGTAAATACTTGATTTGAGAGCCTTCTGTTCAATTAATACGTCTCGTAATCTTTTACCCTTCACCTTTACTTGTTTGCTGCGTCCAATCGCAGTTGGGGTGTTGCTTGAGAGTAATTGATCCTTGGCCAAACAATCCAGGGATATCACTTGATTTAAGTATGCAACTCTTCCTGACGTCAGGGGGGCAGTAATCCAACCAGGAAGAGAATCCGACATATTTTTAAAGAAGCAAGTTGAACTCTGTTTAATTTTCACCAATAAAAGCTATACCATAATGAAATGCCTGCCTGTAGCACGAATCAATAACGCCACGCATCTCCCTTTTCAGAAGGTCGTTTCTTGCAGTTCTGTAGCCCATACCAGGTACGCTCAATCTTGAACCTTGACGTGCTCCACATTAAATTGGTACAAAGCTATCTAGAGAGATCGCGATACCAAAACGGGATTGCGACCGCATGCTGAATCGCGGTCGTAGTTTAGAACCATTTTGGATTACGTTATCCTTCTCGTGTGATCTCATTTCCGTCCTGGCCACCAAGAAGCTTGCAATCTGTTGAGGCTGGGTACACGATCGTGAGCCACCCACCCAGCCCGTATCCTTCATACGGACGATTTAAGTTTTGCCTGACGCTATCAATTGGTGCGCCCTCAATAATACTTGATAGTAAAACCTTGTGATTGCTTTGCGACATCTTACTATGAAACCCTGATTAATATTACGTTTGACGTTGGTTATGTGGCATTGCTCCACATGTTGGCGGACATATGTCATCAATGTGACTGTTAGACCACCAAACCTTGGTAGAATAGTGCAAGGGTTTGTGAGCTACAATTTTATTATGGGGATTTGTAGTAATGTGTAGTATAACAAATTGAAAATATTATATCATACAAAATTTTGTTCATGAATAATCATTTTCACTCCTTTCCTCTTAATAAAATTCTTGTGCACGTACATTGTACACGGCGTTGCAAAACACCTGCCTACACAGTATCGGTGTAAACTTATACAGAGTAAGCACAATCACATTTGCCGTGCTTCACCACGCTTATAAATGAGCACATTGACACCACGATCCCATACAAAGGTCTATTCTTTATCGTAACTACGTAGTGATCTGCACTTAACATATATATTATAAATATTGCCATTTATTAAGCAAAAGAGATTTGGGCGATAGTTATCAGAAAGGAATATCGAGGAACACGCTTATAAGTACATCAAGTCTCCTACCAAATTAATTCAATATTGGGTATATAGCTGTAAATTCAGGATACAGATCCATCACGATAGATGTAAGAACATAAATTATACTTTTTAACCCGCATGTCGATTTTTCGCCTATATGCACACTCCGTATACTTCTTTCTATCACCGCTTATCATCAGCGTGAAGCAACTGGTATATAGTCAGTGTCATGATTAATTGATTCGAGCAGAGCGTAGAATAACACGTTTATTAAACCTGTAGATAGTACTCTACTTCGCCTCTAAGAATATATTAATCAACGTGCTACGCCATTTGATATATTGTAAAGGTTAAAAGTATTTGTGAGTTTTTTTTACTACCTTTTTACCATGAAGAACTAGTTTGTGAAAATGATGTGGACTGTTGACCATTTTAAAAAATGCAGACGAATTTCCAAGCCGTTACCACTAAGCTAGTTTCATATATGCTAAATACTATGATCTAGCAATTTTATGATAATTACTGACCGGCATGAGATTTACCTTAAAATTATCTTACTAGTTCCAATGTTTAATGTTGCTGGGGCAATTTATGTCTTTTTCCTATAAATGTGACGCAATGACATTATGTATTACCACAATTATTTTATGCAGAGCGACATATACATCAAATACGCCAAACGTTTACGAGCACGAAAGAAAGGGCTTACACATGAATAATATGCTAATTCCGACAAAATAGTATTGGCGATGCGAAACGGTACACAAATTGTGTAATAACATAATAACAAAGCGTTAGACAAAAATAATTATTTCTTTATAAACATTTCCAATTCAATTGTGTTGCAGCTTAAACATTTGCTATCTTTTATTTGCAAGCAATAGGTAGATCTTTTATTCCCATGAGTTTAAACTCAACAGTTTTAGCGCTATTATGTCGTTTAGATGGACTTTATTCTGTGAATAAAAAAACCACATTAATTTTTGATATTATTTTTAAGCAAAGCTAAGAAGAAGAATAAAAAAAACTAGTTATAAAAACAGCAACTAGAACAACATCCACACCATCAGTATCACACCATAAAACATGAAATACGGTAGCTAATATAAGGCGGAATAAATAAAGGCGGAGATGATCAAGCATTAGACAAAGTTTCTGCATTCAGTTACATAAAAATATTCCAACACTTTTTGACCTTGCTGTCAGAGGTGGCGCATCATGCAACAAAAACCTGTACGTGTATACCTCTAATTTTAATGACTTTATGAGAAAACAAAATAAATTGTTCGACACACGATAACTTTCAACGGTATGAGTTTCATAAAAAGACTTCGATTTACCACAAATAAGCTTTTGATTGTCTCTTGGATTCATACCTTTAAGTAATAAAACTTGTTTATGTTTAATTAATTTTTCTCTTTTTGTTCTTGTCGGTAGTCACCTTTTTCGACAAATTTGATCCGAATCTTATATCTCGGATCCTCGTTTGCCGCAAATATACATAGGTATTTTATAACCATATTCATTGGTACATAATATATATCACACAAAATTATAATTTCACGTAGGCAGTTTTGCACATAAAGATCCGCCGCTACTCATATGTGCGCGTAATTTTTATCGCTGATCTCTCCTTTTATTACAGCAAAATATGTAATAGCATAAGTCCGCGTGGTCAACTTAAGCATTATGATGTCCTGCTTCTTCAAGCTTCCGGCATGTCACGACGGAACCGATTGATTTGTTTTTATCGATGTAATAGGCTTCTTAAATTACCAAAATACATCGTTATAGATTGCTTTTTGCTTTGCTTCGATTACCAAAATTATCTTTACGACACTTGAAAACAAACTAGAATATGAACTGCGGGATATTCGGATCCGAAATGATAATAGAAACGACACCTAATCATTTTTATAATGCTTTAATGCAATTTTATGCCTTCTGCGACGATACATATTAGTTATTTACGCTTGACGTGCTGTTCATATATCGATTTTAGCACACGTCGACACCGACAACTGAAAGATGCATATTGAAATGCAACTTTTTCGTTTACCGACTTGTTCGGTCTTTAAGATTCGGCCATCCATATTCGTATATCTGAAATGGATTAATCCGCAATGGTTGCGCCGTAACTAATAAGTTTTGAAATTAAACATGATATGGATAAATAACATCAAATCTCCGACCGCACGTGAATAACATATTCAATGTATTGACCAATAGTGTGAGCCTAGTCATAAAAAAATCTTTTTTAATAAGTCAAATTGCACAGAGGCAAAATTATATCCAATCAGAGAGCATATGTACAAGTATAGCTCTCTCAGCTACCTCTTTGACGTATCAGGTCGGAAAGAACAGTGCTGTTATGGTTATCACTAACAAACACCAAGTTATTCGCATATTTTAAATATAATACACAAGCTCCGACATCTCCGACAAAGGGTAACTCAATCGCATATTTTACAAACAACATCCAAGCTTTAACATCTCCACCGAGGATGAGTCTGACCGACCTAGAACCTGCCAACACAAAGTGTGCCCGTGAGAACGCAGCGCGCTCATTTACAAAGTTTCTCGAGAAGGAGGAGGTTACTTGGGAGTACCTGCAACAGTGCATGCAGTACGAGAGGGCATCTCTCGCACTAGAAGCTGTGATGGACAAGTTTGGCATGTATTTCGCGTTCAAGGAAAGCCGAAAGGGACAGCTCTTAGCTCGACACTCGGTCATGCAGTACTTTCGAAAAGCCAAGAATTGGCTGCTGGAGCAGTTCCCACAGCATCGAGCAGTGGTTGAAAAGAATTTGCTCAAGTAAGGATCGAAACTCGAACGCCATTGCATGAAGCGTGAAACAGGGTCGTTTGTAAACAAGACCCCAGCATGCACAAAGTCTGCTCTCAATCAAATGATGGAATACTTGCATTCAACTGAGTTACAAGTGCTGACTACCAAGATGCGGCGCTGTTGTGTTTGCTTTGGTACCTCTTTGGGCGTGCATCGGACCTTACAATGCTGCGGAAGGCAAACCTGTCCATCGGCTTGGGCGACGTATTCTTCGTCCGATTCATTCGAATTAAATTTTTTGAAGAGCAAGGTCTCTCACTTTTCCCTGACGAAGACTTCACCACATTTCCTCTGCTTGCCATAGCTCTCGCCCTCGTGACCCACTCATCGCCAACTATATCCGTGCTGAGTCAACTTCCTGAGCAGACGGCTATCTTACAGTCCATATCATCCCCAGCAACTCCGCTCATCGATTTGGTCGATCATCGAGAGGCTGGGGTGTCTTCACAGGATACATTATCCACCGCTGCTAAGAAGGAGAACATCACAGATAATGCTCCTGGTGTACACAGCTACGTCATCCGTGTTCTTAATCGGGTCGCTGTAAAAGCTGGCGCTTCCGAGAGCTTGACATCTCACTCTTTTCGGCGCGGAGGGGCGCAGCATGCAAATGGGGCTGGATTGTGTGTACAGTGGATCTTTGACCGAGGCGCCTGGAATATGACGGCGACAAACAAGGCCTTCGCGTATGTTTTAAATACGGCTTCCGAAGATCATAAGGTTGCCCGGGTCTTGAGTGGGCGACACCTCGATACCGACGTATCTCTTCTATCACTTGATGTCTTCGACTCCGGTACGCAGACAAAAATATAAACTTTTACGACAGCGCTCTTTAATGTATCTTTAGAGCTCAAGAATACACAATAGAACGTGAGCGAAAGAGTGATTGAAACGCTTATCACTTACCTGCTGATTCATTATCCATCGTTGAAGCAGCTAAATAAAGACGGACTTGTAGACACACGTTGGGAAGCGTGTGTAATTTAGCAAGGTTACTCCGTCAGCGAACCTCTAGCTTGGTCTTCACATCTAACCTGCTACACGAAGACAAATGTGCCACCGAATCCCATCAAAGCTTCAGACAGCACGATTGACATCACAAAGCATCCAATATATCTTCGTCAAGCCCTATTGATTGAACAGTTAACCAAGGTAAACCAAAAGCTCAATTCTCGCGTCTCGATAATTGAAGCTGAGGTCTATAACAAAGCACAGCCAAAATCTTCGCATGAAAGAAGTGAGGGTAAAGACAAAGAAGCACCATCCAAACGTCGCCGAACGAGCTCGTCAACAAACCTGAAGGACGTCTGGTCTCGTTGGTCTACCTAGGAACCCCGCCTCTGGAATTCGTTTGATAGCTCGAGCAAGCATACGAAATCCACCGCCAAACTTGTCGTTGCATTCATGAAACTGTTTTTTGCTGATGGCTTCGTGCTTGATGAGGAGTCTCCGCAGTATCGAGACGATGTGTTGGAATAAGGCGATGTCGCTGAAATGCAGTTACTTTCGTTTCTTGGCGAGCACAACATCAAGGCCCGCGGAGCACAAAACGTCCTTAAGTCCATGCGCAATATACACAAATCTGGTCATCTAAGCAAACACATTCAACGATACAGACAACTACAAGCCTCCGGGCGCATTGTAGATCCAGCACCTGCGCATACTACAAACATCATCGGATAGATTGTCAACCCGCAGTACCCATATATGATGGTCTTCACGCCATGGTATACATGCTGAGTGATTCTGCACTAAAGAAGGAGAAATACAACAAGTATACATTAACAATATCGGTGAGAGACTTATGCTCGTCCTTACTCTCATGATACAGCGTATATAGGTCATGGTACAACAATCCATTTTACCCTTAATCGTCGCGGTCAGATCGCTTAAAATGTTCTTGGACATGACAATATCGTATCACGATGTACACCATTTACGCACGGGGAACATGTCATCCGGATAGCACACGGGCGGCATGTAGTCCACGATGTAGATGCTTACCTGTCATTGAATACAACATAACGATCAATGCGTAGTCAATAACGCGCGTATAAATACACATGGATACGGTGCACACGGGCAGCATGTAGTCCACCATGTAGCTGCTTACCTGTCATTGAATACAACATAACGATCAATGCGCACTTAATGACGCGCGTATAGGTACAGATGGACACGGGTGCACGTGCATATAAATTGAAGCCCTATCATGTACAACTCGTCCACAGTCCACGTGTCGTGGTAAATTGACACGTTGGCACAACTCACGATGTAGTGAAGTAGATCAGCACGTCATATTTTACTTTCGAACACGCACACAAGGAAAATCAATTTTCCTCAATAAATCATATATTCAAGCCCCCTGTCCACTTATCATTGCTAGCACAAAAATGAACACAAAATGCACACTATTTCACAATTCTGTAATGGATTTGTCCCGGGCGGAGCGTGTCGGAGGTCGGAGATTTCATGGTATGGAGCTTTATGACTCTATTTTGATCAATTCGGTCTGAACATAAACGTTTCGTATTGCATCCATCCAATATATAGCCTCCCGCTAACTTTGCCCCAGTATAAAGTTTGTTTGTAAGGGTCTCATAAAAAATTTCAGTGATAAAGAGACATGACATCACGAAATTTTACGGGCGAGTAGTTTATTATGTCTAAAGATTTTACATATAAACCGAATAGACGCATTCTGTTAGACTGCGGGAAGGCATAAAGGATCGGTACATGATTGATGTGTACCAATTTCAAAGATATAATTCGACGACACGCCTTTTTTCACCTTCTGCTTACAATGTCCAATATTAATTAATATACAACATAAACAATTTTATACACTTGCTGCCGAGTATTAATATGTCAGAAGAATGTCTGACCTTTATCCTAGCGTCGTTAATGCTCGTGCTAGCACTCCTTCGTAATCTGTCAGTACCAGCTTTCTATAGATTCCTATCGCCTGTTATATACATCCCGAAGTCGAACTTCGACCAATTTTGGTTCCACTTTGGCTAAGTGCAGACATTTCTCGTGTTATTAGAAGTAAGGTTGCCGTAGCGGCCATTCCTGGTCGATTAAGGATCATATGTCATGTGTGGTACTGAGTCAGTAAAGTTTATAGTTGCAATCAGCTCTAAGAATTGCGAAGTCAGTTAGCGCAGATATAAAAATTTAAATTTATAAATTGACTAAATTACTAACGAGGCACCCGACAGAAGGCTGAAATGCTTCTGGCAAGCATTTAATTAAATTGCAATATATTTGTTTTTCTCTATCTACGATAACACCTATAAAACGTAAATCTGCTATTTGCAGAAGACTGTACAAGCCAGTACTTTGCGATTCTTGCATCGTAGCAAAATACAGTCTCCGAGGAAAGCGTTTGCGAGCGCTCTACCGTTTTTCGATAATTGAGAACGTTGATCATTATCTTTCCAACATTTACTTGAACTATCAACGATATAAATTTTATGCATCGCCTTTTGCACATGAAGAAATGCGATGAGAATTGAGGTTATAAGTTCGCGGTGGCCATCGCCGTTTGTGGTTGTATTAATAAAAATTTATTGTAAAATATGTTTACACATGTTTAAAACTAGCTTCTTTTACCAATTATGTTTGCGAATCTAGCGCTCATGTATTCGACCGAATGTTTACGTAATCATCCCCAAGCAAATGATCTTGAGATAGTAAACCATGGCTGGATAAAGATAGTAGGACGTGAAACTGGGAGACTTGCATGAAACCGTACTGGCGTTCAATCTCGGCGATACCAATCACATGTCATTTGTCGCCATGGCAGTACTTGTAAACCTGCGTCTTTAGCTTTTATCTGATATATGCAACTCAAGGATTTTCAACGAGGTTCGTGCAAATAATATTCGACCAGGAATTATATCGTTAAAGTGCTGAGCGAATTGATCCAAAAATATTGCCAGATTAAACGAGCGATCTTGCTTTCTGCATAGCTCGATAGTACATTTCGGTAAATCATCTTCCAGTGATCATAACTGTCTTCGATGTTGATAATTAAACGACTAATGCATACCCACACTTCCTAAATTATAATTGTCGTACTTGCTACGCTTCATATGCACATTAAGCACCGTGTTGCATACAAATGTACATATTCATTACTTGCCCAGTGTCATGGGGCATATGCTTCGACATATCCCACCAATACAACTTGCGAAGAGCTTCTATTTCGGGATATAATATATTGTGTAATTCAACGATTATTTTCTTTCTAATAATCTAGTGATATTTAAGAATGGGTGTGACATTACTTTTTTCAATCGTCTTAATTTTGGCTAGTTTCCGAATTCTCGACAAAATATTAAATTTTTTATATAACTCTTAATGAGTACTGATTCTCTCCTCATCTGACTGTCCATTATTCAAGATGCAACATTAAAATAGGCGAAGTTGATTTTGTACTTGATCGTGTTAGAATTAATATTGGTCGATTTATAAAATCTTTACAGAGTACGGTATTTCTTGCGAGTATGTCATACAACCTACGCATATCTTTTCCGACCGCCTTGTACAATGATGTCAAAAATATATGGTGTTGGCTTCTAAAAAATAAATTTACTTGCGGTCTCGTACCTTGCTATAAATTAGGATTTGCGTCCAATATGACTAAAAAGGAATGATCAATAAGACAAATTATATTTGGCAGAAGTGTAAGGACAATGTTCTGTTATGATTTAATGCTTCATAAAACGTTAAGCGTCTTGACCTCAGCGCTAAATATAAGTCTTCTTGTCTCAATACTGATGAATTTATGTCTACGAAATGTAAAACAATTCAGAACTGAAAATAATATCGAAACAGATGTACATAGGTCAATTGTGATTTTTTTACTTCGTTGACATTCAAAGATCGACTCTTTGTAAATTGTGTACAATATCGGCGCTTTATTAAAAATAGTTACTGGATGAATCGCAATCACTCGTTTTCAATCATAGGTTAATTCCAGATGAATACCGTGAAGTTAGGACTCGCTGATAAGCCTTTACATATCTTAGCATGATCGCTGCTTCTTACACGTACTGTTTGTTGTGCAATGACGACGATATCCGCAACACATACGCATGCACAGACTTTATTTGAATCGCGATGGAACCGATTAATTTCCCATACGTGAATATAATAATATCTACGTGGCACTATACAACCATTGTCTCATGATACCAGTGGAGGTCTGTAGCGACTTTTGAACCACTTATTGGCCTTGCGTGGTAAATTCTAGGTATTATGTATCAATATTCGCAATGGTCTGGATCCAACCGCAGTCTATTCTGAAAACCTATCAAATTTAATGGTGTTTGTATGATTCAACGTCTGTTGTTTGTAGCAAACTTGAACTAGCAAACCCCAACTGGTGCGCTACATTGGAATTACAGCTAGAAAGAACAGAACGGTCTCCATTTAAAACCATGATTTCAATCTTATGTATTTCTATGCCTAGCAAAGCGGTCGCTCTGTAAGCATATATTTATTACTCTTACCACAGCTTTAGAATCGTTGAAAAGCGTCGTAAATAAGTATAAAATATCTCTTTGTCGAGCTGCTATCCATGTGTGAGGATAAATATTCTTATAAGTAATCTAATTTGTATAAGCTCTGCATAGATTTAGAATAGCAAGTGACTATAACCTCATAGATCGCGTTGGGTTTTCATGTTGTCATGAAGTTATTGATGATGTCTTTTTGTGATATCCTACTTGTCCGCTCGTATGTCGTTGGAAAATATGCATAATTGCGACCAACCAATAATTGTTTAATCACACCACATTGTAGTGATTGAAGCGTTGAAATTATACCTTGACAAAATAAATATTAGTTGTAATGTTAGAGGCTTGCAATTGCCTATGTTAACGAAGGGCAAGTTGATGTCGCGCAAGACCGTTTTGCTTTTATATAAAATTGTATACAGTTTCGTCTACATTGGAGTAAGTACAACCAATCAAGAGAGTGGTGATGCAATATTCTCATCCTATGTAAGCAGTATGGGCAAAATACAATTTTTTCAACAAAGGTAGCAATTTCGAATTAAGTTTGAATTGAGGTTCCTTTTATACTCGTATAATAACTTGAGACATCTAGTATTTACAAAAGAAAAATATATTTCACGTATAAATATTAATCAAATGTTATGAGTTTTCGTTACCGGAGGCTTGACGGTGTTTTTTTCGATGCGGTCAATATCCATTTCCCCTTCTCATTCTGATATTGACGATTTAGTTTAACGTTGCTTTTGAATTAAATGGTTGACGAGTACTTCAAAATTAATATGACATTTAATAGAATTTAATGAGTTGTATATTTGGGGAGCAAACCTTCTTATCGTATAACTCTTTATTTCGTATGTGTCGAGTAGTCCATCGTTTATGTGAATGTATGATCAAGAGATCACATCACTTTTGCAATAATCAATTATACTGGTCTTTGTCTACATAATACCTGGTATGTATACATTACCATAGATAAGTCGAATACAAGCTCGCTGAATAATGTCGCACAATGTGTACAATAAATATGGGTAAAGACGTCTGAATAAATCATGTGATATGTATTCAGGTACGCGATCGACTTGATAAATCCTTCGCGCGTGTATCTGTCGTTTGAATGGAATCTTAAAAAGGACTTTATTAAGGTCGTTTCATCAATATGATGGTTATTCAGATGTAGTTGCACATAATTATTTTTTGTAAAGCCTGATTGTAGGTAATATTTAATTAAAGATATTAAAGATGCGAAAAATAAATATAGGTAAAATGTTCCGACTGGTACCTAATATTGATTTGTTTGGTTGTAATCTAAAATGGGAATACTAGGCGATAAAGATCATCTGGTTACGTATACGTTTGACTCTATAGATTTCTTTTTTTATTCGACTGTTAAATTTATATGTTTCGAGACTTTTAAATAGCTAGTATTACAAGCTCAAGTAAAATTTTAAATATGATTACAAATGACACTTTATATAATGTGGTACAAATTTCACCATAATAGCAAACCTTGATGATTAATTTAGTATAATGTGTGTGTGCGACCATTTTGGGCGAGGCCACTATCATTACTTTGCAAAAAATATCGTTAAGTCGCAGCTGCGACCTAAATTTGCATGGTTGAGTAGATCGAAGAATTGATAGTTTTTATTTGCAATATTGATCAATCTATTTGAATCTAAATTTAATTAGTACGACATATAATAAATTCTAATAGTGATTTATAATGCAGTACCAATAAGTTACCCGTACGTATCAAGCATCGATACAACTAAAATATTTCATCTCTCACACAGAACGAACAAAACTTTATATGTTTTTTTAAAGCCGAGAGTACGCGCAACAAGTTCAGATAATAGGTCAAAAATAATGTGGAAAGCAGTAATAGAAAAAGTGCTAAAAAAGTAGTCTTTAAACATTTTTGAGATGATACAAGACTTACGTGATATAAATATTTCTCGAAGGTTAAAAAGTAATTTTGATTTTAAAACTTGGCGGCCTCATCGACTTATGATGAATAGTGGCAGTTGTAAATCTTGAGCATTCCAGTGAGTAGTATTGTATCCCATGAATTAAATTTAATAGAATATATTACATGATCTAAGGTAAAATATTTTTATATATAAAAACAATATAGCATAATTATCCTTTCATATATTAAAATCTGAACTCCATTAGAATCATCAGCACTTTAAATATTGACTCTCATAAATATATTTAATGATTTAAATACTAATTTACGAGTCTTACTCGTACCTTTTGTTGTGCGTGATAATAATATCAATGAAGAAATACTTAAATAGCCCTTTAGAATACCCAATCGGCAACGGACGAATATAGAGTTTTTTATAAAGTGATTGGACCATCTAGACTAAACGGCTAAACCTACGAATACATATTCGACCAATAGTCGCTGTCGCACCTGTGCAAGAAGTAGAAGAAGTATAAGTAGATTGTATATTGTGCAAACTAATTTAATTCTTTACATTAATTAATGCATCCATAGACAGAACGACTTTATGTACCATGTGAAGTTGCACACATCATCCATTTATTCCTGTCCAATGTATTTACCTGTCACATGGCCTCTTTCTCTCTCTATCCCATTTGCAACCTGTTACCTTGCGTCCGTCTCTCCCTACGCCATATGTAACGTTTAAAGTTTCAGTCTTACTGGTGAATGCGGAAAATGTGTCATCCAATTTTGTACTTTTTCTAACTGTTTCAAAGACCGGTGAGAAGAAGTTTTTTGCACATGTGTCGTATTTGAAGCTGGATCTATTCTACCTCTTGAGCTGCAATATACCACAGTCTAATGACCATTCTACCGGCAATCCAAGGAGTCCAAAACAGCCCCGATTATTTTACAAACGCTTTATAGTTGTCGTAAAAAGGTGCTTGTAGCGTATAAAACAACACAAGTCGGAAGGAAAAAAAACTTAATAGTCGTAGGCGAAGTTTTTCTATTCCAAGCTGTTACCATCGTTTTTTACAGTTAGGAAAGCAACATATAACGTTTTACAGTGTCAGGTTATAAATATATTATTGATTTGTGTTTTAGCAAAGAAAGAGATCTAGGTGGAAGATTCTGTGTAAGGTGTTCAAGAAGTTATTCAAGAGGGTGAATCTCGTTAGATCCGTATATCTACGGGTAGCTGGGCATATATTCTCTATCAAACATCGGTTGTTCTTCACGATGTTTTAGATAGCAGGAATTTGATACCTGACCTGAAGGTGACACCATTCCTTCGTTGGCCTTTTCTAATATTAAATGATCGTTTAATCGCCTTGACATCTTGTTTGAATAAAATGTCAATAAGATGGTCGCCTCGGGTTTTATGCATCGCGCATGTATCTGCAGTCAAAAACAAAAGAGAAATGTCAACAAATTGAAATCTATTATGTCGTTTGATTTTTACCCTCATTAATATAAGGTTAAAAAGTAATATTATACTAGTTTATTTTTAGGCACCAGTATCCAAATGATTTGGACTATATCTTGGTGTTGACAAACAGGAATAAAAATTATAAATTGGTTCAAGAGGCGTTTTATATGGACGCAACCACAGTGATCACGGCCTTGAAGAAGCTAAAAAGATGTTTTAATGCTCGTTCTTCGATGTCTTTTCTACTTTTTTGTATGTATTCCTCCTCTGTCTTTCACACCTCTTAATTAGCGAATAGGAAATTTTGGCATGAGTAGAAAAGTCACCTATATAAATTACATGGTAGCTTATTTGTCGATGGTACATACCTCGAAGACTTACTTGAAATATAGCAACTAAGAGAATATCATCCTATTTAATCGATGCTTATCGTTGTTTAGACTATCGCGAAATATTTCTCATTGTGTCCCACTTTACCAAAAGGGATATAATTCGTTGGTGTTTTCTAGTTGTCTGATCACGACATCGTATTTTTTGTAAGTTTAGCTCTTTTTTAAAAACTTAAATATATGTTACCTCATCAAGCTTTCAAACGGCATACTTTATATTACCCACAGCTTGATACATTCAGTTTTTGCATATTACTATTGCCATCGACCCTTAAATTCTAAATAAATCCTAATAACTTAATAAATGCTTATTATCATTTCTTTCTCATTAACGTGCATCTTAATAAACTAAAGTTGTCATAATTGATCACGTTAAATGAAAATCATGCTTTGAAGCCATGTTAGCCATTAATAACTATTCTTGTATATTATTTTAATTTTAAAAATTCTGAACCGGTCAGTAAGAACCACAAACAAATTCCGGTGTACCACTAATATTTTCCATTTTCTGATGTAGCTTTGTAACGATAAATTTCTTCTTTTGCGGCATTTCGGATATTATACATATCAATTAATGTCGTTATCTATATTATTCTGTCATTGTATCGTTATTTGATTCTACAATATCATTTATATTAAACGATCGAGTTAGTGGATCCATACAATACGGCTTACATGAGAAATCGATCGACTTCAGTTTATATCACTTTTTCGACACTGCAAGACTTCC
The DNA here is from genome assembly GCA_947650285.1 of Hyaloperonospora brassicae. NCBI lineage: Eukaryota > Oomycota > Peronosporomycetes > Peronosporales > Peronosporaceae > Hyaloperonospora > Hyaloperonospora brassicae. Next base: position 217,655 of record CANTFL010000137.1, read on the forward strand.
GCATAAACTTGTTAATCGACTTTTGAGCGTCTTTACGCATTGACGGATCTAATAAGTCGACCATATAATTTCACAGTGGACCGATTTCTTACATATATTCTATTTTGCTCGATAGATACTATAAAAAATATTGTTTTTTGTTATGTATTAGCTCTTATATCAAAATTTGATTACCATGAGAGCGCCACAGCTGTGCAATCGATCGCGTTTGTAAATAATATAAATGCTATTTTCTCTTGAACGAAGATCTCGGATTCTAGTATATACCAGGCAGATTGGCGATTCTCTACATTACTACCAATGACTGGGCACTCGGCATCCTCGTATAAATTTTTCTCATTCATATGATTGACATAGCATCTACGTGTTATTGTAGGATAACCAACAAAATTTTAGTCGTAATGTTATTAAACTGCTCAACTCATCGACATGATCACTATTCTTCTAATTCTCGTGTCAAACGTCGTACAAAATAATTCTAAAAGAATCCGCATTGCACAGCTCAGAGCACATTCACTTTTATCTCAAAGCCTAATTCTATCGACTTGAATGGACTTAATTCTCCAGTATTGCGAAATCGAGTGTTTAACAGTAATCTAACGTGAGAAAGATAAGGCATTGTCTTATCCGGTTTTTTGTTGACAAACGTGGTCCAGATACGCCAACCGAAACACATAATTTAAAATTCAACATCTATCAATATTATTATTTTTGCATGAAGATAGTTGCCCGTCTACAAATTGATCAGCTACATTCTATCTGGTAGATCTTAACACTTTAAATGTAATTGATTCTCCCTAACCACGGTGTTTTGCCCTTAGCATAGAAAACCTTTTTAAGGTAGTAATTAAAAAAATAATCGTTTAAATGGCAAGGCATCCATACCGTTTAATACTTTAAGAGCATTTGAGCAAATTTCGGCATCATTGCATTTAAATTCGGTACAGTATCGTAAGCGACTCAAGGGGCAACAATTTCAGAACTATTTTTAGCCATATTCGCCATTTAATTACAATGATACTCTTATTAATACCCATGATCTGTAATAAAAATCTTTGAATGTTTTATATCGTATATACGGATCAATGAAAGGTGGCCCCCATTACGTTTCCAGTAAAGTGTATATCCGTTGATCTTTTCAAAGACAAGAGTTCACCAAAATCTACATATCTGGTCTACAGGTTTTTAATAACGCTTTATGAATAGGATTGTTGGATGATTAGGCTAACAAGAGATCCAAAAAAGATGTAATGCATGCTTTATCTGCTTAACGTTGCCGATCGATTTCGCGTCCCTATCAGAGATGATCGTCATGCGTGATTTTAACACGTTGTAACGTGAGTAAGCCAAGGTCATTCTTCTTTCTTCAATTACTGACTTACTTGTATCAATATTCTTAACCTATGTTTAATTTTTTAGTAATGGTAACCTAGATCATCTGCTTAAACATCGTCTAAACGGAGCTACTCGGATACAGAAACAAAATAATCTAGCAAACCGCTACAAAATGTATTCGGCAAAGGCGTATGCGCTATCATGATAGTGTACTGACGCCCGAGATATTACCCCGTCCGTTTTCTTCTAAAAAATGATTCTTATATAAAGTAAAAGCTGATAGTCCGATCGGCTACACGACTTATACCAGTACCTGATCGGCTTTCGTAGTTTAACATTAAATTGCAATAGTATACAACGCGATAACACTTTGTCACTGTTTGTACAATTTAGCTACATCCTTCGTTCTCGAGATGGAATATATAGGCACATCTGGCAGTCGTACTACTTTGCAAATATAGACACAAATTCATCGACCACGACATGGTCATGTCACATCTCGTGATGTATGCTTTCTACCATCTTAATTAATAATGAAAATGTCTCACGGGAGTGAGATACTACTTAAGCTATTTGTAATTTTCGTTGTTCCTCTCCTCTTTTGTCCCCCCTATTCGAATTACTTTTTCATATATATTTCTTCTAGTTTCTTCGCAATGCTATCAACACGTGGTGATGTTTTATTAGTATTATCTAAATAAATCGAGATACTTATCCGTATGACGTGATCAACATGAAAATTGAATTCGCTGGTAATACTTATTAGCAGAAAAGGTCGTGCTGGTTCCGGTGGTCGTGGGGTAGAAGCGATCGTGTATCCACTTTTAAATCCCCACAGGCACTCTATGCGGAATATTTATAAATGTTATCTTCTACTATCGTGCCAAGACTTAGAACCATGTTCATCGACAAAAATTTCGTCGACATGTCAGCATATAAATCTGCTCGGCTATCTTTGGCTTGGTTTGCAAACAAATTATTTTCCGTGCTAGCCAAATTTTATACAATAAGAAGTACAAGTTGAGCTAAAGTATATTTCATTCTTACATGATTGCATACTTAGTAATAAAAGTACAATAAGAACTATTCCAACAGAATCAACATATTATTATATACTATTTTTAAATTGTGCAAAGTATACAATTATAACGCACACCATTGTTTAGACTTTAAATCAAGACAGCAAATTGCAAGCACATATTTTTCTTACTACACACAAAATATTTTTTATAAGGTCTTGAAAAATTTTGCATGGTAAGATTGCCTATTGCTCTTCCAATTTATTAATATCATCTTTCATGCAGGATTTCTAATATTCCACGCGGCGCGCCGGCACGATGTTGATCTCGATCTTATCATGTTGTCTTCAATACTTGTCAAGCCAGATATATGTAGTTTTAAACGCTATTGTCTGAAACTCAAGTTACATAAGTTTACAGATGGATCGATCATGTTTTTACAAAATTATTGATAAACATTTTTTCAGTGATTTCAATATGCATTATACAAACATCATAATCGATGTAGATTCAGACACGACGAGTGTATTTCCTTTTCTAAAAACGTATTTTAATTGAAGCATCTTAGTATGCAAGATCTAAATCTTCCTCGGTCAGGTAAAGCTGAATGACCACTCTCTAACGCATTTTATCACGTTCGTTAGTCATTGTAGTCTGCAAGAACGTATATTCTTTTTTTCGAATGCGAACTTCCACAAATCGACAATGGTCCGTACCAAATCGTTTTAGCAAACCGAATAAATATTTGAACGTCAATTAAAATTGATGATTTTCAAGACATTGTAAGCTAGTATAGTTGCTATTATCTACAGTAATCTGTGAATATTGTTTTGAAATGTGATGAATTTCGTGTCCAGACCAACTTACCGACTGAATCACCGCCAACTGGTTATGGCCTCATATGCAAAAGTATGTGTAAAGCTTATAAATTTGGCCATTTGTTTTACAATGTTTTTTTGCGCAGAACTTAGTTTTTTGTATCTTTTATTTCTATAATTTGCAAATGTACATAATACATACGGTTAGGTCTTTACGAATAAATTACATTTCTGAAGCCTTCTTTAACTATTTTATGGAACCTGCCCAGCTATGCACTTTAAAATTTCGGTAATGTGTGACCTTGGAGTCATTTGGAAAAATTGTAATGCCATTATGTCAAATGTAATTGTTGGTCTTACTAGGCTTATATCGTACAGATATATAATGACTTGCATCTATTAGATGTATGGATGTCGACCGATTGTTGATCGGTATATTATATTTGTTGACGCGACGTTACACCAGCTGTCATCTATCTAATTAATGTCTTACTTTGAATTCTACGCGCATATATCAGGCTTTATTGTAGTGAAGCACGCCAGCTACAAGCAAGTTGCGTACATATACCAAGAACCCATTGCAAGATTGGAAACGTAAAGTATGCTTAAAGTTACGACACAGACTTAAATCTGAGTCTCAAATTATTATTAAATCGTATTAAATATCTGCGTCCGTAAGCGAATAAAGCGTTCGGCCATGTATGCGCTCATTCGCAGAATTGCCACCCACCCCACTTGAAATGTTTTCGCGACATTTTCTGCTAAGGTTTATGTAATAACCTTACAATTGATACCATTATGTATGTATCCGGGTTTCTAAATACTGGATGATCAAAAAAACTCATGTCGACCACACTTGTGGATGCTTCTGCAAATAAGTTAATTTAAGATTGTTAGCACAAGTGATCTTAGCATAAGTCATCTGCTGATTGTTGACACCTTAATATAGCTGCATCACTGTATGTCAACAACTAACTTAATTACAATTTGTTCGATAAAAACATCTAAAATGTGCAAGCCCTAGTAATTTTTGTTGACATAGATCGGATGACAAATATTTGAAGGTACATGACGGCCTAAGGAATATAAGTCGTTCATAATCGACCCTTTCACCTTATCTTAACATATTGTTGACACGCCATTTGGATTATTTGCGGTTTTTCTTAAGCCACCCGTGTCCTCCGTGGTCACTCAAACCACAAAATTTTGTTCATTGGCAAGAATCACATGTATTGAGAAGCGCTCGGTTCGCAGCCAATTTTTTTCTCCAAATGCCGATCGCGCATTTACTTACCATCTCGCACTGCTCCATGTAAACTTTCGTATCTTCATATGTTTCATAATATTCATGGATCATATTGTTTGAGAATAAACGTAAAATTCTTAACAAATTATTTAATTAACTGACGAACCTTTTTAATATGTATACATGCCGAATCTACCGCCATATTTCGTATACAACAAGTCAGCTACGTAATTGTAATTTTCGCGAGGCAACAATCGCTACAAATAGTAAGCTTTAAAATAAACTTAAATTGATGCTATATCGATTCCAATTTATATCATGTGGTTATCTCCTCGAGATCAGAAATTTCGACCCGTGACCGATTTAACCAAAGTAAGTTCCTTGTAAACTTACATGTTTAGGCATCCATTACGCTTTGCACAATTTGCTCTCTTTGATACAATCGAAACGACGTTCGGCGGTAAACCAAACAGTTATCATCATACGATTATTTCCAATATGATAGTTTAAAAAATTTTCAGTGCCTAATACATAGGAATTGGAGTAAAAACTGGACAGTTATAATATATTGGAGATAGGGACGCGTATGGTGGAATACATTGGTTGTAATATATAGACTTAAGCGAATTAAATATGTAGCCTCATAGTTTAATTCACTATATTTATTCAATTTCGTAGATACTGACACTTTATAACGTCAGGATCTATATTCAATTAAGTTTCAAAAACAAATTGTGAACGACATATGTTCTTGACTCAAAATGTGAAAAATTAACGTATAATCGACTGCTTAAATTAATTCTGACACCAGTACTGAAGTATTCGACACGGGTAATCATCATGTGGTCCTTCGACTCAATCTTGAGCGATAAATGTATATTATGATGATAATATAGAAAAAGTGAATGTCAGTTTCGGAAGTAACAAACTAAGTGCAAAGGACATATCAAAATGTCCGCCATTAAGTTTTGGTGGTCAAGGTACAATATCTCACGTGTCCCGATCTAACTTAACAAGCGTCTAATATCTCCGAGTACGACAATTCGGCTCTCCAACAGACAAAAGTACAAAATTTATATACGTTCAGACTAACATCTATAATGTAATCCTATGTCAAGAGAGAATTGACGAGCAACATTGAGCTGCGATTTGACGCGGGTACAGGTGATAAACGAACAATATCGACGAATCCGATGTCGACAGCCCTTATAGTCGCAAGATTGATGATCGACTAAAGATGCGGCAAAAAAAGAATAAATAGGTCGTGTTTGGGATCAAGCGACGCAAGACAATCAATCCCATTAAAAAACCCGATCTACAGTGACATTTCAAATCGCAAAGTCGACGTCAAATATATATGATTGCAGACGACCATATCATGTTCTCTAAATCGAGACAAGGTCAAGATAAATAAAATGTGTGCGAAAGGAAAAGGAGGGTCTATACACAGGTCTATCTTACTGTAAAAGTTCTAACTATTACCATGCAGCAATTTCCCTATGTAATCCCTTATCCAAATCAAGATTGATGTATCCGAAGGTCGTTATAGAATCCTTGAGAATCACAATAGATGTTTTACATTAATAATAAGGTTTAATTTAGCACCGGTATTTGTGTGCCCACCTTCATATTTGATTAGCCTAGGCAGCGCAAAGGTCGGTATCACATCAAACAATTTTTGACAACAACTCTTCCACATCTCATGTGTTCAGTAAAAGTATTTTCCGGATAAAGATCTGTCAAGCAATTTACATATGATCCCATTCAGATATATTCTGTGAGGAAATAAACAACACGTCGAGTTATATTTTCTTCCTCGATTGTGTCACTTTGATAAGGTACAATTCGGCTAAAGCTCGATCTATAAATTTTGTTTGACAAACCTAACGACCATTATGCTTTATCGTTTCCACCACTGCTATAATTTAACTGTAAAAAAGACATTATGTTCATGCAACGATCTTTAGTTAGCTAAACATGTGTGAGAAATAAAATGCCCATATTAATGAAGATATCGCACATATGTTGTAATATCTGCTTGCGATTGTCTCATATATTAATCTTTTATATCATAATTTACAGCAACTATATCCGATGATAACCTTGACAATCAAATATCAAATTCGGTATCAGGATAGTCAATTAGCATTTCAAATGCCTAAAAATATATGAATAGTGTATTCTACGCAATGGCGATCAACCTGATTCAGAGGTAGCCTCGAAATAAGGAATTAAATGCTTTATTTTCCATCAATTAAGGTCTTTTGTAAAATTTATATTATTTACAAGATTCGTCGGTTTACTTGTAATTTATATATGAATCTTGTGATGTCCACTAAATGAAAAATATAGTTGTAAAAATACTTTAAATCAGCGTTTTGTAATAGTTGTTTAGGTCTTTATAATGGTAAATCTTTTTTCGGTCGACCAACTATTAAAAAGATTTGAAATAAAGATAATCAAAGTAGGGAATTGCTAAATATACATCCCTTTTCCTCAGATTCACACCCTTCCTTTTAAATCTTATATATAAGGTCGAGACCAAGACGAGTACTGACTCATTTGAGCTTGCCGAAGTCGCTGCAATTGGCGAGACGGCTGTCTTTGCCGATGCGTCTGACGTTGCAAGAGAGGCTGAAGCTGTGACGCTTACGGCGCAAACGGAAGCCGTTGCCGAGTCTATGACGGTTGTAGAGAAGGAGAAGACGAACGTTGGCGCTACATTGGAGGGCGCTGTCGAGGTCCAGGAGGCCAATGTCGATCAAGTGGATACCGATGACAAACCCGCATCTAATTCCATCACGGAGACGAAGATCAGCTAAGCTTTGAGTGGAGGAAACGGCTACATTTCCACATAAATGTGCCGTCTCCAGCTAAGTATAAACGCCGCTGACCATCCCACGCAGGACCAAAGTGTACATTTTTCTCACGATGTAAGTTTCAGCCGCGTTCTGGTGAGGCAAAGACCACTGCCACCACAACTTGGATACGGAAGTAGGAACTGTCGTTCATGTATACAGTAGATCAATACCATCGTAACCGATATGCTTTTTAATACGAGGTGAAGTACTATACGTTGTCGCCATCTCAAACTTTTCTTTGATCTGCACGGTCAGCTTTGTGCCCTTGTCTCTGTATGATCGATCAACACTGGGCACTTCGTGACTTGGAACATAACCTCGTCTTGCGTAAACGCCACGATACAAAGATTCATTCGAGGACAGTTAATCACAAGTGCATTCCTCGCTGCCTCTCTATTGTCCGTGCTACCCGTATGTTCCTCATGAGACGTTCATTTCGGCGGCACAAGTACAGCAAGTGACTGTGGCTATGTGGAGATAAGCGCGTATGAGCTACTCGGTAAGGTGTGTCAGCAAGTGTTTTGCTGCATTCTTTGCTGCTACAAAGATAAGGCTTACGAGATCTTCGGACCGTCAAGTTGAGATTGCAAGGCGCTCCTTCATGCAGAATACCGCCTCCTCTCCGATATCTTATCTACATGGATAGACAAGTGCTGTAGCACGTGCACAAAACTGATCTTGAGGTCGAGTCAGTATCTCGCAGTAAGTAGATGACGTCGAATATACATACACACGAACTGACACTGTCGCTTACTTGTTCACATGCTGCAAATTGACAACTAATTAGCTGGAATGCAGGTACCAGTTCCTTCTCGAGGTGGTCAGCATGCACTTGACCGGATCGTCAGTCGCTGCATGCGTTTGTTGCCCTCGTATCCAAAAATCTGAGCTGAGATTTCGTCATAAGAATTCCATCTATCGATCTCTCTCTCAATAACTACACCACGTAGCTGCCAACATACGCAGTTCATGTGCTGCTATGTGTATTGAATACACTACAGAGTGATTGATCTGTACGAGATTCGCTACTACCTGCAGACAAAGTGATCGCATTCATGGCCATTTCCTTCCATCTTCACCTGAACGACCTGACCACGAACGGTTCATTCCCAATCGAAGCAGTTGGCTTTGCAGTGAGCTTTGTATTGTGTTATTAGAATACAGTGGACGTCGCTCGGTCCGTTACAGCGCAACTCTTGTGCGACCACTTTGGCATTGAACCTGTAGCGCACATTTTGCGTGTTCCCACTTCGATTGCTACGCACTGTCACAAGTGTCGCTGTGCGTTCTCGTTTCTTCTTCTGATTACGTTACACAACTCGTTTCGTCTCGTGTCATGCAGAAATTGGATCACTGCGCGCATAGACAGAGGCCATCTAAACACGTGCAAAAAAACTCGCAAAGCTCAGATCGACTTCCAGACCAGAACATTTGCTACTTCAGGCGGCACGGTGGCGTCAGATGCTTGTCGTGTGCTTTATTTGCTTGTCTTGTTTGGCATTTTGCGCGCGCATGACCGATATTTGCGCCATCGAGCCACGCGTTCTATCGTTGCCGGAACGGGTTTATCGGTACTGAAATTTGTGAATAGATACAGGCGCGAGTAGTATCTTATGTATTTCTTACGTATTACTTGCCAATTAATGGCCTAGATTATTAAGTAATACTTTTGTCAGAATCAAATCTCATAACGAATAGGGATTTGATATTTAAGATTTTGAAGGAAGGGTGTGAATCTAAGGAAAAGAGGTGCGAATTTAGCAAACCCTTTAAAGTATAACTTACAACAAAAATTGAATTATATTTATTTTATAAGTTTTTCAATTTGTAAAATAAAATCTTGCTATAATAAATATTATTTTGGAATAAGCAGGAATTTGCTCACCGATATACTAGCTATTATAATATGGTCCTTGGACTAAACTGGCATCGGAAATGTAGCTTTAAATATATATTAGTGTCGGTAAATCTTAACTTTCATTAGCTGCCAGCAAGCATTCTGTACAATTTGTCAGTAGCAAGCAATACGTATTTGGCCTGACCTAAGCACACTCACCTTACTATATCATTTTATTACTCACTACAAGTTCCGAACGGACAACACCAACTGATAGGCGTAACGAGATGAGATTTCTTACTTCGACTCACGCGATGAGGCTTCGATTAACACGAGTGCTTCGTAAGGTAAGTGTAATCATTTTGTACAAATAAGCTATAATTTGTACCACGTACGATAACATAGGTTGCTTATTGAGACCACTTGTATCAAGACTGATAAATTACAGCTGGTTGTTGGGTCCGTAATCCGAAGGAACCATATATTATGGAGACACGAAGTACTATCTACTTCGATACTGCCCTAGGCCAACTAATGTCTTGATGTATTCTTACCATGTTGGATTATGTAAGCAATTCTCCAAAACACTGCCGCTGACATTGCCCTTACATTTTTTTATTTTTCTATAGAAGATGATGAGACTAACCTTCTTCACAAGTGATGATGATGATGTCGTCTCTATAGCTAGTATATTCTTTTTCAGAGAATGACACATGTTTACGCGCATACAAAATAGCGTGCACTGCTAACATGTTAATTTTTGAGTGTATAATACGTATCATTATCTCAGCGGCGGTGATTACTTAATTTATTTTATGACAGAATTATACGCACCACGTACGTTTTAATATAGGCGGAAAAATTAGATATAGCTTTAAGAAGACAAAGTATCAAATGAACTTAGGTTTATGGAAAGAGTAAACAGTCTTGACACTCTTTTCTTTAAGTGATGTGAATTATCTCATTACCTGGACAAAATTATCATGTCATCAATTCAATTTCAGATATGCAAGTAAGTTGCGACATAAAACTCTAGGTATTGTGTTTTATGTGCTTAAAGCGATGTTTATCATCAATCATCTTACTTACTATCAAATTCATATGTTTCCGCAACTATTCACGTCACCACGACAGCCTCTATATTCGACTCAATGTATGACCTTTCACGACTAGAGCGTTCAAGATAACTATTATGATAAACTCCGGATAGACTACGTGCTTTATAGGTCTTCTTGGGATTTGAGAATGCAAAATAATAAATTGGCCGTGATCGCAAAAAAATTCGTAAATCCCTATAATCCTTTAGTAGTCTCTATATTATCAATTTACCATACTCAACCTTCGTATTCGATGTAAAATAGATCGTTGCGTAGCTACGTGAATTTTCTAAAGGCATGAACCTTTTTTATTATTATAGTCGACTTGCAAACATGTCATTTTAATTATGTGATGTATACGGTTACTTGTCACAAGACAATTTTTTTATATTTATGTGTCAAATACTAGCTAGCTAGTATACATAATGGCCCTATTTTATTCTTAACAAAGGCATACTGACATAATCTAAATGTAAATCGGTCGGCAAACGCCAGCTATGCTTTCGTTTCCATGCCCTTATTTTTACATTTCAAACATTCAATATTTTTGAAGCTTTTATCCGTGAGAAAAATCAACGGAGACCTAGTACTAGTAAAACGGATCATGAGGATCGGTTGAATAGCCTAAGTATCTCGCCTGCACTACCTTCAACAAATACTGAAAAACAGTCAATTGTTCTTACGGGATTTTCAACCTTGATTATCAAGACACGCTGGATCCAGTCAGACGATAATTTCCACGATCGTAAACGTGCCAATTGGCCTGTAGAAAAAAAGCGCTCATACGCGCTCTTTACGATATCACTGCGATCCAAATGTTGCTAATTTGCGCAGAGTAGACTACCCTTTCAACCTTTCGATGTGTTACGTACAAATACCTCTTTTACTGCCCAGATCGATTAAGCTTAATTTAGGCGCACATTGTCCTCTTTTGGCCGTTTTCCCTAAGCTCTGTATTGTCTTTTTTAGGTGTATAAAGGCTATTATGATCTACATCATGCTCACACACGACCCCAACGCGTAACTCCTTTCTTTTTAAAATTTATACATTTTTAAGAGTAGTACCAACAGAAAGCGCATTTTTTATGATTTGAGACGGTAATTATGAAAGCCAGTGGCGGTCAATTGACATATCGTTATGCGTATATTTCTATGCATGATGTCCATTGATCGATTGTTCTATTGAGATGCGAATTAGTATGCAATCTGCCTAAATTAAATGCACGGATAGTTTTGATTCCTACAGTTGCGCTTATGATGTTATCGATGTAAATAGGCGATGAAATGGCTCTAATAACTTCGATAAGCAGTTATCAGAATGAATAACATCCTCCTGTAAGGTATGGGTCCATTAATGAATTATTGATATTCCGTAATAGTAAATATTATTCATTGTATTTACGTAGTGTACATCAAATTACGTTAGTAAAATAAGTGATATTGGACAAAAGCAACCAGATTCATTTGTATTCTTCTACACATCCTTAAGAATTAAAAACACTGACACAATTATTTATATATTTTTGGTCAACCATGCACAAGCATATAAATGAGAGGTACGCCCACAAATTATTTCTATTTTGTAAACATAGCAAAAGCTACATATATCCTGTTGTTTTTGACGGTTTCTTGCATGTCTATATCATCTCTAAAGAGGTTAAGATGTCGCGTTTCCGGTTTTCATGCCAATCTTCGTCACATGTGCAAGTACAACAACCAATACAAAGGTTGGCTGTAGACGATAGTGGCCAGATAAGCAAATTATTCGTTTCGCCTTGCTAACACTGTGTACCCTGCATCGATAATTTAGGTCATATAAATGCAGGCTAATTTTAAAGCTTTGAATACCATGCGGCCTGGGCGCAAAGAGCCGAGTTCGATCCCCACATCTTACATTATAAACGCTGTGGACTTTTGAGACCAAAAGTGACAACGTTGCGGACTATTTGCCAAAAAGGACGTGATCTGCGCAGAAGCCTAAAAAATTTTCACTTTTTTGTACCAGAAACAGCCATCGCTTTCTTGCACATTGGTTTTTCAAATTACAACAAAAATATATACTCCTCGCGCAATCCGAATCTATCGTAAAAGAGACTCGGTGACATGAGTGATATGAATGAAGCTCTGCCCGATCGGAAGAAAGCTATTGCCGAGTGATATCTGCTTGGTATAATGAACGTAAAAGAGATCAGGAATCTTCTTCTGCCCATTTTTTACTGAGGCTTCGAATGACCATATACAAAATTGCAGGCCAAACTAACATCATGTCATCCGGCAGAATTGTTGCGCACATAGATATTATAACGCACATAGCAAAATTATAACTATATTTGTGGATTGGCATCTGTCACGTATTGACGCAGGGTATGCAATGGCATCCATATAAAGAAATTTTATAGCGCTCGATGCAAATCTCGATGGATCGTACAAGCTGTAGAAGATTTGATACAATAAGTAATCCCTAGCTTCTTGACCGAAAATTTATGAAATGCACCTTGACTATTATTTTGAAAAGCTCCAAGGCTCCTGTACCGGTCGTTTTATTAGATAAGTCGCTATCTAATGTAGTTGATCTATAAAAGCACGTAGTCACCTAAAGGCATTAGCTGGCAAGCATTATAACCATTTTGAAGAGTCTCAATGGCAAAGATTTCATTGTGCACGGCCTTTTGAATTAACTAGACTTGTCTACCTACAAAAGGAGGCACTCTGATCCATACTTTTGTTTAATAATGTTATTACCTTTTACAACCTCAAATAGGGCACAAATAACTTCTTCGTTAAAAACATATAAACTGTTAAATGTGTTTGGAGTAAGGAGACGGCCTGGACGACCGATGTGCTGAAATATCTATCTGTTTTTTCAAGCTGTATTATATTACAAAATCGTTTGGTCTGCTTTTTAAATTCTCGCTTTCACTGTACCTTATATAACCCGCTCCAAGATTCTTACATGTAAAAGTCGTCTTACGGTAACGAAAATACGGTTTGTGGTTTAATCAAAACTGTCGATCATGTATTGTTATGCGTATTGTAATCTAATATGTTCGCTATTCAACTAGTATTATATGTGATTTTGTGAAATAAATTGCGCCAATTTCTCCCATTCCCTTCCCGTAGTATAGAACCAAGATTCACCTTACAATATCACTTGATCGCAAGATCGGCCTATTCAATCTTTTCTGTTAGTGATATTACCAGATTTCAGTTTCAGCTCGATGTTGCTTGCAAGATCTCTTACATTTTCAAAACAGAATCATCAGGATTTTGTTTGTTCTTGTCAATGATAAATGTATTTTGATGTCATTAAATCAATCTTTTTTAGGGAAGGGATTACGAATATTGATGCGTTTTATTGAAGATGTAAAATTACGTATAAAGAATAGCTAATTGATTTTAGACCCATCACTTGTCCTTACCATCGCCTTGAACTACATTCTAACTGAATCAAGATCTCCATCAAAATCCTCTCATAACTCCGATCTCCAAATTCGTGTCTTCGGATCACAATTCGAATCCTTGCGTCTTGTACCACAACCTTGACGTCAGTATGTAGACATTATCTATTGCTTAGGTACGTACAGAAATATAGTCCCCTATTTTCGTATTTATGGTCCATTACAGTTATATGGCGTCTGTTGCGACGACAAGCCACTGTTCTTTTAGCGTTGACATTACACTGTATGCTACTTAGATACCTACTTTTAGAAATGTTCTTGAGGTTGCGTGGATTACAATGGTATCATGAGACATGCGGATTCTTGCTCGGGTTCTGTATGTCACGAATGAACTCAGCATAGCCCCTCACATGCATGTCTCCTCATGTGAAAGAATTTTTACTCTCATAGTATTAATGCTTCAACACATTGGTCTGCCAATCGGTCGAATGCTCAGCTCCGGAATTTTTATGTTTATAATAGCAAAGTACGAGTCACACAATCATTCAGGGCCTTGTTATATTATAGTAGAACTTTGAGCTAGCAATCATTCGGCTTTAAGCCTTGGTGCTTGCTGCAAGCACGAGTCGAAACCTAAAGACAATCCTTAATGTAATAAAGACCTCATTAGCTTTAATTATTTTGTTGACTTTCTCTCTGATTCAAACAATGAAAGAAATTTTCCCTTATTACGTTTTTGTACATCCGTTGTCACCAGGTAATTCAATCATACACTAATACATTTTGACTGTCAATCATGGCCGATCTTAAACTAATGACCCCACCCAATTGAGGGATGGTGCTTTTCGACGATGAATATCCATTCGAATATAACTTGGTATCATTTAGGTGCAGCATTCAATCAAAATGTGTATTCATATGTACTTAATTAAGATTTTAGTGGCTTGTATATGGACCATTGATCCAGGTCTATATCCATAGTTCACATTCCATACCTTAACACTAGATTGGCAATCCTCATATTTTAAAATATTTTACCTAAAATGGGTGAGTAAATCAATATATTGTGATTGTCAATGTTAGACATCCAAACCAACGTCGTCTTTGAGCATCCTATCCATAGTCACACGCTCGTCGGGTTTAACTCGATGTATTGATCTAGGCCGAGTCGATTTCTATCTACCATTAAATTTCAATTTCATTGTCACGGTCAGAACATGTCGATCTGTTTTCTGTACAATTTAGATTTAGCTTACTTGGACCTGCTAAGAGATGAGCAAAGCCGATCCTGCGTATCGTCTTCGATTAGAATGTCAAACTTAATAATTGGACTTACGTAAAATTACCGGTTCAATTTGTAGGAGCAGCTATCTACCGGTCTGTCTCGCTTACGATGTCAGTTGGACCCGGAAAATTGTTGCTGGCATCTTTTTACATGTAGATTAGTCCATTATTCATTCACCGCTACATCACAATTTCCAATGATTAAATTCGAGCAATATTTAGCGGACAAGGCTATTTGTCGATCAAATAACTAAAAAAATGTGCACGGACGCAGCAATAATCACTATCAAAATAAAGGGCAAAGTCAGTGAGATTGACCGCCTAAGATAATAGGTGTATTTATGTAATAATCAGGTCATAACCGCACATCAAAAAATTTAAAAAAAAACCTTTTAGGTGCCGTATATCGTACTTGCGCTGATGAATTTCATTCTCCACGACATAACAGGTAATTCTTTTTCATTAGATGAAAGCAAAGATAAAATTTGAAACATTTATGGAGTAAATACTTATCAAATATGAAAATAAACGTAGATGATAAGCATCAGGAGCTAATCAGTGAATTTTTCATAAATGTTAAGATAAATTAATAAGCTTATGACCACTCTCAGTATTTAATGGAAAGAGACATGGCTGATTGAAGCCACATGAAAAAAGGATACGAGAAAATGAACATTTTAAATAATTGCTACATTACCATCATTGGTCGCTCGACCTTTTTTTAAAATCTAAAAACTTCAACGAAAATGCTAGACAAGATACAATTATGCAAGATATGGTGAGCACAATAGATATAAACGCCTGCACATGTACTGTATTAACGTCTATAATCCATTCACCACGCTAAAACTTTATATGAAACAACCAACAAATGGAAGTAAATTTAACGACTGTAACATTATAATTCGAAAGGGCGATGCAAATACAAAATATAGTGCGACCAAGTTAACAAATTACAAAAAGTGCTTGGATGCTTCTTGCTCAAACATATCATGTCATTTCTTTAAGTATGATACATTACTGTCAAGGGGTTATCGTGTATAATATCGGCAAATATCAGATATTCTCCCTAATAAAAATGTTGCAATTGTATTTAGTCAAAGGATCAGGTTTTGAAAGAAAACGATGAACATGATATCGCTGCTAATTTATAACACTCACGATTTATTTAGGATATCAATACCGCGGTGGTATAAGTTGATGTGGGGAATGAATAGAAGAATGGTGTGAAAAAAGGACTGAAGAAGATTTTTTGCGTCATTAGGACAAGGTACGAGGCACGGATGGGCGGAGCACGACAATCGGATCGATTCTGAAAGTGAATCCAGTCCGGAATGAGACTCGATCTAAGAAGTGATCCGATCTGAGAGAGGCCCGATCCAACTTCAGATTATGACCTTACCAGGTGTAGGGGGTCAATTAATGAGCGTACGATGTACAACAGGCAGACTAATTCATTAGAAGACGCGTGGAGAGTGCCTATTGTATAGATAGGCTAGGTCGTAGGTTTCACTATTGGTTGGCAAACATAAAACAGAGCACAATTTGCTTCAAATACACGCGTTATCTCAACCGGGCTGATTTTTGGCCTCCCCAAGACATTAGTAAATACGCCTCTCGTCTATACAACGTGTCGCATCTGGATTGTTTGGTCAGGTTCGAATTAAACTCCCACAAAGTTCACGACACATGTGATAGGGCACACAAACAGAGCAAGTATAATTAGGATCGCGAGACGGCTGAAGTTGTCAGAAGGTTAATAGGATACAGATCTACATATCTAGGCAATTTTGAAACGATGAAGGTAGCTCATATCGAGTAACTACAAGCGACCTGCGATCTTTTGAATCTTCACACGATCACCCCCGTCCCAAACACGGTCAAGTTGATCATCGAATTAAGCTCAACATACAGATTAAATCACGTCTTACCGACAGATACACAAGCTGAGGAGAAAAACAAGCTTGAAAACGCAGCACCTCCTCCGGTAGACAATTTTCTGGGCGCCAGCGGACAGGCGGGGTCGCATCAGAAGATTAAAAACCCCGCTCCACCACATTAAGAAAATAATAATGCGGAAAATGGGGTATCAACAACTAAGGTTCGGACAGCTTTTATTCAAATATCCACTTCTAGTAAGAACTGTTTCATTAAAATATGATGTAAGCAAAGATTCAAGTTTGTGTAAGCAGTTGTAGGCGATCAAGTGGTGGGAATGGAGATGACAGAGCAGAGAAGATGATTTTGCGACAAAAAAAAATCGATTCACATTAAATTTAAAAAATCGATGGAGCAAATTCGCAACGAAGTGACAGATCGCGCATCGGTAATATCAAGTTAGTATTGAATTTTGGGTATAGGCTTACGAATATCGACCCAACCGCTAACTTTGTTCACGATATTTGATTAAATTTGACTGTATACCTAGCGCTAAGTTGTAATGTATATGGACTACAATCATTACATATCTCTAATGGCGATCAATGGTCACGGGCGAGACTACATTGCATCAAATTGGTTTTAGCACACACAACCTATTACGGGATCCTTGATCGAGAACGATATCGCGATCGTCGAACCATTTTGTTCGACATCACACCACGTGATCCGTGATCCGCAATCAGGTAATACAGGAATGGCGTCGATTTAAAGACGATTAGCGGTCATATACAACGCGCGACACAGTTATGAAGTTACGAGTAGGTATCGTAGTAGTTATTGATCGATTGGTTAAATGCTAGATAGAGTTCAGTTTTCCTTAAGGCTCACGCGAAGACTTCAAATCAAGGGTGACATTACTGGCCACCCGACGTCAAGAATTCTAAACGTCATCAATTAATATATCACAATTGATTTTCCATAGGTCACGATATTTTATCACAAATTCTTTACTACGATTGGACGCAGCTGCAGCAAAATGGACAAAGCGCGAGTTTAAAATATAGGTGCATACCCACAAATTACACAAGGCGGTCTCACATTAAATGGGGTAGCTCCCACCGAGCACTCGGAAGTATATTTCCGTGATCGGGTAAAGTCTACCACACGATCGCCCACAGCACAATCACAAAAATAGTCAAGGTTTGCTCGTCATGCGTTCACCTGAAAAATGCATACTAATTAACGGAACGGGTTCATAAGATGTGAATAACTGAACACTAAAACGGAGTACCTTCTTCCGTAATCGATTGACTAGGCAGCAGTAGAGAGTCAAAGTCAGGCGGAACTTCTAACCGCCACTCTACAATATTAATATATAATCGTATTTTTAAAAGGAGTGAACCGTTTCACGCGCGTTTACGTGTAATTACAAGGAAAAGAAGAGTTAGTCTGATAGTGTTAGCAGCACTTGTTAAGTGTAAAACAACAGCGGTCATAACAAGTGTGCGATGGGTCTATTACGCATCTACAAATTAAAATTAATCAAAATACATATGTAACATACAACTGTTAAAATTATTACTTTATATCATGCTTAGAACGTGAGAACTGCGTCTAATCGAGCCGGAAGATAATATTTAGACTTTCGACTGATTTCCAGTTGATCACTGTCTAGAGAAAGCAGCATTATATTAAATAAATACTAATTGTTTTATAAAGAAACCGAGATTCCGCTCGTGCGATACACCAATGATAGAACTCGTATAGGACAATGAACTTGTCTTATGACTTATCATGTCGGTAAAACATCCTTGAAACAAGTTTTAAACAAACGACACCCTGGTACGTTTTGGGTGTAAAAAGTTGTGTAGTAACGCAGAGCGTTATAACCGTAAGATTTCGTTAAGAGTCAAAGACCAAAATTGGTTATATGTATTTAGAATTATCTGATTATTTAATCTGAAAGAATATATACAAGCATTGTGAGAGGCTTCCATACAAGATGTACATTATTATATATGAGACACGAAGTGACTGCGAGATTCTTACAAAAGAGCATGTGTCTTGTCAAAGCCTTTACGACATACGATGAAGCCATTATTTCACTTTTAATTAATGAGCATAAGAATACTTCCACAATTTATGGATAATATGCGGTAACTTAAACACTTAGTGTGAGTATCAAAGTAAAGTAATGTGCATACAGACTTTTTTACTTCGATTAGTAAATCAAATAGGCGCAATATAGCGTTTTAGGTGATCCTCGAAGAGATAGGTTTTACACGTGGACTTGTAAATATAATAGACACATAAAATTTTCGCATGAATGACCCATTATAGAATATTAATTAATCGCGTTTTGTTAATATGGAAGTATATTGTTACATCTTTAGTAACCACTACGTGTCTTTATCAAGCTTCTGAGGAAGTTGAATTGCATACTCTTCCGACGTACGAGAGTGAAGTATATGAAACAGTATAATGAGACGTAGCTCACATGCTTCGAAAGAAGCGGCAGATAATTTTTATTAACAACCTTCTAAAACATGTGAAAGGGTCTACATTATGTGATTTTCCAACTCGCGCGTTTTATTGAACGCTGTAAAGAACCCCAGATATAATTTGCAATACATTTAAATGCCTGATGGCCGGATATGACTAAATATTACTGTTCAACTCCCCGCAATAGTTTGGTATAAACGTTTCTATTTGATACAACACTTAATGATTGACCAGGTTAAAAAACGTATATTCGTACATATTGACTGCGAAATCCGGAGCCCCATCTTTGTCTCTAGCGATCTATCGTTTTGCAAGTTTGTTCGTATTTGTTCCTGTTATATCTTCATTCACAATCTTTTCGAATGTAATTTCTTTGTACAGATCCACTTTTATTGCTTCAAACACTCTGATGATGTCAATCAACACGATTAAAGCGCAAGAGAAAATAAGCTACGTAATACGCATTCTTCGTAAGAGTAGAATTAGGTTTGGACGGACGGAAACTTGTCAATTCATTATCTTAAATATACTTGGTTTGATGCCTGCTCTAAATACGATGTTTGGGTGCAAGCACGCTCTTTAGGTAGCGTTGGATCAGTTTATCCGTTTCGCAGTGGCTAGGAAAGTTTTGCCTAATCTAGCTATGGATGGAAAATCACAATTCATTCTGTTTGCCATATAAATGATACTTTGATAAATACCCGACTCACCAAGTTGGGGAGCCAATAAAAAGAGATGGGTCGTGTATCATAACCGTTATTTGAGAAATTATTAAACAAAGACGGATTAACATCAATATTAATTAGAGCAACACAGACTCACAACGCACATGCGCAAGGTGTCTACATTGTTGTTCGCTTCCACGTAGCCGAAATAATGACTGACCGCTGAGCTATACTGAACTTCTCTCAAGCATAAGTATGGCAGGCCATGTGCAACATACGCCTAACAGCTGCAGCTATTGCTTGTATGTATTTAATTGACTCCGTCAGCACGCCATATGCGCCGCTTCAGAAAAGAAAGTGTTTATGAACATAATGAATTGTTATCATTACTCATTTTAGTTCCTTTTTGTCGTCGGGATACGTTCAAAAATTCCCGCATTCATTCTACTTTTATTTGTTAAAAAGTGAAACATAGTTGATAATTTATAATTGAAATGCAAGCTAATATTTAAATAATTATCAACTAATAACCATGCCCGACTCACACGAGTTACAAACAGACAATTTTCATTCATGACCGCACGTTTTGGCGTCTCGTCTGAAATATTATGTATTTTTTATTGTTATCAAAACTATATTTCCAAATTTGATCGTAACGGTCACGATATCAAACGTACAAAAATATCAAGTTAATTTCTTTGACTAGACCCTGTTAGTAACTTCATCTACTGAAGAAGTAGAAAAGATAAATGGAAGGAATGGGTGGCGTCCAGCCTCGATAAACTCTGTTGTGGATTGCCCAAAAGATACATGTACCATCGGAGAAGTGCATAGATTAGATAAAAATAATTACGCTTGAACATTGTCTCATTGACCTAATTTTATCAAACATTAATCACAATCGCGATGCATCGATAACATCTTGTAAAATATTGGATGCACGGTGTTCTCTTATATGGAAACACGCCATCATCACGCGTAAATAGAGCCTGTGAAATAATGTAATAGTATTTGTGTGCTTTCAGGTAAAAAAATTCACTGCTAGCGTAGCGCTTCCTATGTCTGTAACGTATCCATAATGTTATACCGCCCTCTCAGGCAATCTTATGACAGTGCATAGAGCTTTCAAGTTTCCATCTAGTGAAGAATTTGCTAGCATGAGGCACTAAAATCACTGGGCGCACGATTAACGACACACAGCAAAGGTTAATTTTATTGCTCTTGTATAAAAGGTCTGGGTGAAAGCTTTGAGAATGCGTTCACTGACTATTTACTAATGGATGCGGTATAGTATTGCTGTGCCCAATAGAGGAAATCCGATGATTTTCAAATTTGCCTGTTTTTCATCTACATAGAAACAAACTATTAGTATACACGATGTAGTTGGTCGCTATGGGAAAGAACAAAAATTTTGTTCAAACATTTGCTGTCCAAATTAACCAATTGTTAAAAATATTCGGGCTCGCTTTGTGTGTCATACAGTTTTTTGGAAATGGTCGAACAAACTTAGTCGACATTTTCTCACGATCTTTAAACCTTCGACTTAGCGTGTAATAATATCCAATTCAGTAGTGATCGATCAATACATTTAAAACGCGCTTCCAATAAAATTAAAAAGTCACGAAGCTTTAAAAAAGTATTTTAATAATGTAACCCCATTGTATCAGTAAAATATCGAACAAAAGCATCATGAATTCAAGTAAAATTTTAAGAACGATATTCGAAGCAAGTGCATTACAAGCGGTGGTGTAATCCTATGATACTGCACCTTCATAGCATTTAAAGGCGTTAGTGAAAATTGATATCGGTGCTCCAGCTACCGCAAGGGTGATGTCCACAATCGAGAAATGATCCAGGGCGTGAAGGATTATGTAGACTAACCCGCCTCAATAAGCCATCAGCATCATCAATGCAGTGAGAGCCATTAAAGCTAATGATTTTTGTATTTGCCTTAGATGTGCCCATGAAAAAGATGCGGTTATTACAGCAGGTTAAAATGATGCGCGGTGGTGGAAAATTGAGAGACGAGACATTCGCAGGTTTAAGATAAGTTTTTTTGTCGTATAATTTAGCTTCGTTTTTTTAAGAAACATACTTAATCTCTCTTTCAGTTTATTTCGCTCGTTTAAAGCTGTAAGGAACTCTCAATGAAACAAGCGTACTAGCTCCTGCTGCACCGTTTTGGACAAAATGGCAGTAGTATCAACGTAAAAGCTTCAGAAACAGCATCATATATTTGCGGTGCCTTTGCATGCTTGTGTTTCGAGTGTCATCCGATCTATTTGACGCACACGCCAAATAAAGTATCCATTTTGCATACTTAGTTTATGGCATCCTACATGCTCTTGATTTGGGTCCTTATTGCGCAATTCCAGAATCAGGTACAGCACAAAATACCTCCTTGCGCTGTGGCCTTTGTTGGTCGAAATGAGGCACATATAATGGCCAATATGATGGCCGATATCGCCCAATCTCACATGTCAGATGATATTGATGATGGTCGTTTGGAATATGTACTTGTGGGAAAATATTTAAAACAAGAAGTGGGTTGAATACTGTGAGTACTTATCCTTACCTACCGTTAGGACGCTAATGCTTAAAACTAATATTGCTCTCTCAACTGCTCAATATCGTGTTTGCACCCCGTCCCATTTCTTTTCCCGGAAGCCTCTTTCTCGTTGATAGACCATCATCTAACTGTCAATGAAGAAATTAAACTGCGACTGTCAACTAAATAATGTCCTAAATCATGCGTCACAATCACATATGATAAGCGCACCCATGTGCGCGCACCACCATTCAACAAAAGATATTCCCATTGACATTACTTGTGGTAATGTGTGTAAATATTAACTCACTTATAAATTAAAAATTATGGCCAAAACTCAAGCAGATAAAAGCCCAAATACTTTAGGGTCATGAGTTGTAGTGATGCGAGAGGTACATACATCATTGCGGTGAAGTATATTCTTAAAACAGATTGAGAGACCTTCAACCACTCACTGTACCGAGCTGCCGACTTATAGTAGGGGTACCTTGACGCTGCCTATTGACCTTGACTCACCTTGTGTACTTGTAGGATGGCAGGTTGCACACTTCGGTGAACTTGGGTGTAGATGTTGGCCTTAGTCCTGATAGAGTTTGATCTGAAGGCCCCCATGTAACGGGGTTACACGTCGGCTGGTAGTCGACGATAGGCGTGGTGCACACAAGAGAGGGGGTACCCTATAAAGTAATTTTAGAACACATTGAGTGTATCAATTGTTGAAGACTGATGTCTGTCATCAATTGATTGCGAGATCTTTTAAGAAGTTATTAAGGGCAGGTTATATACGTTGTTCTAAGGTGTTCTTTTAGGTTAATCAAAGAAATAAAACTCAGTTCCCCTTTTGATCAATAAGAGACACGTGCCTTACGAGGCGTCTTTGATCGATAGGAGCTAGCAATACCTGTGAAGGTAGCTACTCCTGAGCACTCTGTGCTGTGATTCTTTTGAATCGTTTGGTCCCTTAGGAACGGGGACCGTAAGCTCTCTGAGCTTGTTGACTCTCTGAGTCGGGTTCGTAGAACCAAAGTTGCTCGTAAGAGCGTTAAGTCTTCCTCTGACTTAAGGAGCTGTGTAGCTCCGCTACACCCCAAGCGAATATGCTTCACTCGGTGGGCCAGTGGGTGGACAACTGATTGACTTGATCGAGACTGATGCTCTTTTTAAACCCTTTCGGAGGTTGTTGCTCCTGGACCTTTCCTTGTTGTGACAGGGGTATGAATTATCTTGCCTATACCTTACTCCCTAAACACTTGGTCAGGAGGCCACCACAGACCAAAGACTTTCTAGGGATCGACTCGCGCTTCGTCTTTATACGCAACGGTCTTAAAAGGGGGGCAAAGCATATTCTTTCCCCGGAACAGGCGTGCATACCGAGTGCAAATTCCTTTAAATTGAAAGACGTGCCACGTGGATCTCAATTTGAGGAGTATTCAATACAGTATTATCATTCAACTCCTTTACTCTATCTTTGCCATATGGTTCGAATCTTTGTATGACTGGTCTGTAGTAGCCGGGCCTCAAGAGAACGGGTCCACCGATAAGGAAATGAGGCCACCCCGAGAGACTGAGGGTATTGCGATGAGGGACGGAGGTCTAATCCGAGGGGCCAAGGTAGAACAATGAAGGACCGCGTCCACCAAAGAGGGAGCGAGGTTTACGTTTAGGGACCGGACCTTCAGATAAAAGGCGGTGGTCTACTGCTTTTAGTACCGATTTACCGGTACCCTGGTAATAATTTATACTCGTTAGGTTCTGCGAGACCTTTCCTCCGAGGGTCTCGTCGCCTTCGTGGCCCCCTTCTCCTTGTGTACCTTTCCCTATGGTTGCCCCTTGTCCCTTCGGTGCGTTGTCATCCATATCCATAATTTACGAAGATCACATAATTACATCAGTCACATATACGCCTTTATAATCTCACCTTAATTTCAACAAAGCGGCCAACTGCGTGTCTAAATTATTTAATTAATTGGAAAGGCTCAATTAGCTAAAATTCCTCTCATCCGACTCACGCGGGGTGCTTTTAAACGAGAGTATGTCAACAGACTATTCGACCTCGTAACATTGATATGGCGTTGATATCCCGGAGATTGCGCAAAAGTAGACGTACTTGTCTTTGCAAATACCTTTGTATCTACGATGCACCTAATTTGTAAGGGATGCTTACGCACCGAGTATTCGTACGTTCATGTTTAGACTGCATCTTGATGTTATTGTGTACGAAGGTCTCAAGGGTGGAGGATATAGTCTAGCGTTTCGTAGCGAACTTGATCTCATGATTGACGATTCATTTAAATTCTAAACGTGTCAATGCGATATCCGATGACCTAGTTAAGATTGCTCATTCTCCCATTGTATACATATAGGACCAGCGACTTATAAAAATTGGAAGAAGCTTACGATAATAGAGGGGAGTTCCTATTAGCTTGCACTTTCTCGATTTAATATTCGCTGCTTTAGCCAAGGTGACAGGAAGGAGGAGGGGCAACTACGTCTAGATCGAAACGGCTACACGTATAAGCTTTGTCACTTCTATTTTCTAGTAGTTGTATGGCAAGCACTGTAAAGAAATCAGATTTTCATTAAACACGCGCCATACCAGTTACGATGCTGTTGGGGCTCTACTTTGAGACGTAATATAGAGGGGAATCAGCAGTGAAATGATGCTGTGACTACGCCATGCTATCGTCTGACAACACAGAAGGTTTGCAGACTATAAGCTTAGACGAAGCATAAATGTATTACTCGCTCACTAGACATACTTAACTTCCGTAGTCGAACCGTGAGGGCGCCGATTGAAATTAGTGTTCTGCTTGGTTTGTTTATTGCTAACAAATGTCACATCAAATTTGACCTTGAAGCAGTAAGCGTAGAGCATTATGGTTCTGTGTGTTTGTAATATTTAATTCAGCCATTCGTAGATACGTTTCCTACAAAATGTGGTCGTATGCAGTCCACATTCGGTAAATCGACACTGTGGACCATGGCATGTGTTTTTACCCGTAATGAGCGCTTTGTTATTCGCGCCATTAGCATTGGCTTACAATCGTTGATTTTTCTTCTAGCATCGGGAAAGAGAAGAGAATTGGCGGAAGGACTCAGATTTCGATAAGGGCACTAATTACTCCTTCGACAACTTGCATGTTTGGGTGAATTATACGTACCTCTGCGTTTCAATCGTTGATGTTTACCAGAAAATTAAGTACTCCACGTTAATTACACTAAAGTCTTGAATGTACAAGAAAACTCAATTAGCAACATCGATAACGATTCCGCAAGATTCATTTCTATTGAACGTGTAACCTCCTTAGTTCGACACCGCTTCGTCGCAGGCCCATCGTTTCTATCCGCTTACAACCGCCTCAATACTAGGGGAATCTTTTCAACCAGTCAAGAACCAAATCGACCGCACGCGCCCAACCGCACGTCCACCACCACCATCATGTCCAAGTCAATGGGACTAAACGTGGCCGGCGGCCTCTCGTCTTTACTTAAAGACGGCCACAAACACTTTGAGGGCGTCGATGAGGCCGTGGCTAAGAACATTGACGCTGTCAAGCAGCTCGCGGCGATCACGCGGTCGTCCCTCGGTCCGAACGGTATGAACAAGCTCGTGATTAACCACTTGGAGCGCATTTTCGTGACAAGCGACACAGCGACGATCGTCAAAGAGCTCGATGTCATCCACCCCGCTGCCCGTATGGTCGTAATGGCTGCCAAAATGCAGGAGAACGACTTTGGCGACGGCACTTGTCTCGTGGTGGCTCTGGCTGGCGAACTGCTGATGGAAGCCGCGAGTCTGTTGCGCATGGGACTGCACGCGAGCGAGATCGTAACTGGGTACCAGAAAGCGCACGACAAGTGTCAAGAGATTTTGCAGCAGCTGCAGACAGTGGAGGTGGAGAACCCGCGCGACCGCGAGGCGCTAGAAAAGGCCATTAAGACGTCTTTGGCCTCGAAACAGTATGGATACGAAGACTTGCTGGCGCGTCTTGTGGCTGAAGCTTGTCTGAACGTGATGCCTGCAGCGCCGAAGAAACCGTCGATTAATGTGGACAATATCCGCGTGGCGAAGATCATGGGAGGCAACTTGCACGACTCGACGGTCATCCGTGGACTAGTCATCCAGCGCGACACGGAGGGCTTTGTGAAGAAGGCGCTGAACGCTAAAGTTGCTGTGTATGGCTGCGGTATTGAGATCTCGTCAACAGAGGCCAAGAGCACGGTGCTTATTAAGGACGCGGATGAACTCATGAACTACAATAAAGGCGAAGAAAAACACCTGGAGGAAGCTGTCCGCGGTATCAGTGAGTCAGGTGCGACGGTTGTTGTCTCGGGTGGAAGCATCAGCGAGATGGCTCTGCATTTTCTGGAAAAGTACAATTTGATGGCGGTCAAGATTCAGTCTAAATGGGAATTGCGTCGTCTTTGCCGTGCTGTGAACGCAAATGCTCTAGTGCGTCTAGGCGCGCCAACACCCGATGAGATGGGATGTTGTGACAGTGTGATGGTCAAGGAGATTGGCGGCAAAAAAGTCACTGTCTTTCAGCAGGACCAGGAAGATGCAAAGATTTCAACCATTGTGCTGCGTGCTAGCACGGACAATGTGCTGAACGACATTGAACGTGCCATTGATGATGGTGTAAATTGCGTAAAGTCTGTGTGTAAGGACGGCCGATTTGTCGCTGGTGCCGGCTCTGCTGAGATTGAGCTGTCTCGCCAGATAAAGAGCTTTGGTGAGGCTACGCCGGGTCTTGATCAGTATGCCATCAAGAAGTTTGGTGACGCGATCGAGGTGGTGCCACGAATTCTTGCCGAGAACTCGGGCCAAATGGCGACTGAGGTTATCTCGAGCCTGTACGCTGCTCACGCAGCAGGCAATGTTAGTGCTGGTGTGGATGTGGACGTACGTCGTATTTTACCTGATCTATTGGTTGATGTCGTTGTGCTTCGAACGCTTACTTTTGTTGTCGTGTATTTGAAATATTACAGAACGAGCAAAAATCGCATGTTATCTCGGACGCCCTTGACAAGGGTATCTGGGACCACCTTCAGACGAAGGTGTCTGCTATTCGCCTCGGTGCCGATGCTGCCATCACGGTGTTGCGTGTGGACCAAATCATCATGGCAAAGGCGGCAGGTGGGCCGAAGCCGCGAGGCATGTAGCCACAGACGATCGTCCTGCATGTGCAGCTGTTGGCACGTCTCCTTCGTTTCTTCTCTCACGTAGTTTATTCAATACGGAAATGAAGCCTCCACGTCTTAGAACGTGCAGAACAGCAGTATGCTGCTCTCAGTGGGCTCGCATTGCCTGTGCGCCTGGGGTCGTGAGAGCAGATGGATTGGACTACGAGTTCGTGTTAAAAGAGTTGAAACCGCCCTGTTTCTAGCTTTCTCGCGGAACGCCAGGTATTTCGGACCGATCGCCGCCATCACGTCTACTATTCGTCATGTGCTGCTTCTCCTGGCCTCGAGCATCTTTGTCTCCACTATAAATCATCCATACGCATGTCCATACAAGGGACTCAATCGGCCAAACAAGTACGACACGAGTGCTGCGCTTCGTCACAATCGCTGTTGGCAACTCTCAAGGTCAAATATCTTTCGCTTTAGTGCCTCGTTCTCCTCCATTAGAGACCGAATCGTCGACTCAAACTTGCGCGTCTTCTCCTTGCTGCGAGTCGCCATCTTGATGATGCGTTCCCGAAGCTGCTGCTCCATCGAAGTACTTTTGCCGCCAGGGTTGTGCCACAACCTGATATGTTTCTTTAGACTCTTCGGGCTACAAAACGTTTTGGAACACATGGGGTGGTCGCACGCATACGGATTGCCTTCAGCGTGGATCTTGAGGTGGAACTCTAAATAGTCCTTGCCCTTAAAGCTCTTGGTACAGTCAGCGTACGTGCACTTGTATGGCTTATCGCGCGAATGTGTCTGCAAGTGACTGTCCGCCGAAACACATTGTAAGTCAACGACCCCTCAAGATCCACTCTGGAATCTATCCACAGCGTACCGCGTCATCGCAGATTTCTCGGCAAACGACTTGTCGCACGATGGATACGTGCATGGAAATGGCTTCTCGCCCGTGTGAACTCGAATGTGTCTTACATATGCACAGCAGTCCACGTTAATCCTCTCTCGTGCGTATTCCTTCTACGACTTGCATCACCGTTCACGGTGCATGAAGAAACGCACCTAATAAGGGCCCACTTGGAATCAAAGCTCTTGCCACAATCCAACCTCTCACACACGTGGCGTTTCTGCTGCCATTGGTCCTTCAAAGACACGGACGACGGCGCGAGAGGCGCTGCAGCTTCGGGACCGCGAGTCGTGACGGTCGAGACGCCTCCTGCCGCGGTCGAAGTCCTGTTGGAGCTCGAACGAACCGGTAAAAGAGGCAGCACGGTCTCACAATGGTGTATACGTTTCGCTTCTGCTGCGTTGATGTACGTGTCGGTCTCGCCTGGCTGCGCATCCATTGGACTACTGGAACGAGGCCAGTCGAGCTGTCCGTTACTCGCTGCAAGTACGACGGCAAGATGGATTGTCAAGACGCACGCACGCACGCAGATGCACAATAGTAGCCAATGGGAAAGCTGGCGAAGCTGCAACCGCCCCTGATTGGTTCAAAGACTAGCTGTCGAACCACAGTTGATCCCTTTGCGACGCGCCTCCCTTCGGACCGACCACACAGGCGGTACACAACTCTAGCGCACGTTTCGCACGGAATCTCCCGAGACCGATCGATCAATCGATCACTCATGGACAAGCTGCAGGAGCTCAGTCTCGTGTCCAAAGTATGTCAGGCGCTGGAGAATCACTTGGGCATGAGCGACAAGACGCTGGCCGAGTTTGTCATTGACCTCGTGCGCAGCAGCAGCGACTGTGCCGGTTTTCTGGCGTCCATCAAAGAGGACGAGCTGCCGCTGCCGCGCGCGCTGGCAGAGAATCTCTTTCGCATTGTACAGACGATGGCGCCGCAACGGATGAAGCCATCAGAGGTTAAAGACGGCAAGATCAAGACGACCACAAGACACGAGATTCGAGACGACGAGCGGCTCACGGCGTTGGATATTGCAGGAGCAGCAGTGGAAGACGGTGGCGACGAAAGAAAAGCGAGTGTAGATCAACAAAGACACTCGCCTCGTCATCGTGGCATTGAAAATGATGACCGATCGTCCGGGGACCTGAGAAGGGCGCGCGACCGTTACGGGCGTGATAGAAGTCGTGGACGGATAGACGGTCGCGACCGAAAAAGTAGACGATCTAGGTCAGAAGACAGAAGAAGTGGTCGGCGGGACCACGACAGAAGTCGAAGTCGTGGACGTGAGCAGCGTGATGGACGTTACGGACCGTCTCTTTCGCAAAGTACTCGTCGAGCTCGTGACGACGATCGACGTGGAAAAGACGAGCAGCGTGCAAAGATCGTGGAGCTGTATGGCATTTATGACGGTCGTGTGGCTAAAGTCATGGAATTTGGCGTGTTTGTTGAACTTGTTGGTTGTGGAAAAGAGAAGAAAGAAGGGCTTGTGCACGTGTCCAACTTATCGTCAAACCGTGTGAGCAATGTAAAGGAGTTTGTTCAGCGCGGCGATCGCGTGAAAGTGAAACTGATATCGATATCGGGGCCCAAGCTGTCGTTATCGATGCGCGATGTGGACCAAAAGACGGGGCAGGATTTGTTGCCCCAGCGCTCGATCAGCGGCATCGAGAGAGCGCGCGAGGAGAACAAGTCGTTGGATCCGCGCTCGTGGATAAACCCTTCTGCACCTGGTATGCAGAAATCGCACCAGATTGATGATGATGACGGCAAGCCACAGCGTGCTGCTAAGCGCATGTCGTCACCTGAGCGATGGGAGGTGCAACAGCTTATAAACTCTGGCGTGTTGTCAGTTGAAGACTATCCTACCTTCGATGACGAGCATGGCCTGCTAAACACCGAAGCTACAGAGGAGGACTTTGAGGTCGAGCTCAACGAAGATGAGCCAGTATTCCTGCGAGGCCAAACTCACATGAGCCGCGATTTGTCACCCGTCAAGATTGTAAAGAACCCGGATGGATCGATGCAGCGTGCGGCAATGACTCAGTCAAACTTGGCAAAGGAGCGTCGCGAGCTCCGGCAGACACAGGCAAATCAACTTATTGACTCCATTCCGAAGGACCTTAACCGTCCCTGGGAAGATCCAATGCCAGATGCTGGTGAGCGTCATTTTGCTCAGGAATTGCGTGGTATCAATATGGGTGTGACATTTGAGCTACCTGAATGGAAGCAAAAGTCGGTGGGTAAAAACCTTTCATACGGCATTGTGTCGAACAAGTCAATACTAGAACAGCGCGAGAGTCTTCCGGTCTTCAGACTCAAGCGTCAATTGATGAAGGCGATCGCCGATAATCAGTTTCTTGTAGTCATTGGAGAAACTGGGTCCGGCAAAACCACGCAAATGACTCAATACATGGCAGAAATGGGATTGACTTCCACTGGTATCATTGGATGCACACAGCCGCGTCGTGTAGCGGCCTCATCTGTGGCAAAACGTGTGGCGGAGGAGTTTGGCTGCGAATTGGGCCAAGAAGTGGGCTACTCGATGCGGTTTGAGGACGTCACGACTCCAGAAACAGTGATCAAGTACATGACTGAAGGTATGCTTTTGCGAGAGTACCTGGCCGATCCTACGTTATCGAAGTACAGCGCACTGATGCTTGATGAAGCTCACGAGCGAACAATCAACACTGATGTTCTTTTTGGTTTACTGAAAGATCTTGGGCGCAAGCGAAAGGACTTGAAACTTATTGTGACTTCGGCAACACTAGATGCCGAGAAGTTTTCTCGATATTTCTTTGACTGTCCGATTTTTACGATTCCAGGACGTACGTTTCCTGTCGAGATTTTGTATACCAAGGAACCGGAGCTCGACTACTTGGACGCTTCGCTTCTTTGTGTCATGCAAATCCACTTATCCGAGCCGGAGGGAGACATATTGCTATTCTTGACTGGCCAAGAAGAGATCGATACAGCTTGCGAAGTGCTGTACCAGCGTATAAAAGCATTACAGGAGCGTGCATTGGCGCCAGAGCTTATCATACTTCCGGTGTATGGCGCGTTACCTTCCGAGATGCAGTCGCGCATTTTTGAACCAGCGCCTAA
Source organism: Hyaloperonospora brassicae (assembly GCA_947650285.1). NCBI lineage: Eukaryota > Oomycota > Peronosporomycetes > Peronosporales > Peronosporaceae > Hyaloperonospora > Hyaloperonospora brassicae. The sequence goes on from CANTFL010000137.1 coordinate 249,288, forward strand.
GGGCTCTCGGAAGTGTGTGGTGGCTACCAATATTGCAGAGGCATCACTGACGATCGATGGCATTTATTATGTCGTGGATCCTGGTTTTTGCAAGCAGAATGCGTTCAACTCTAAAATCGGAATGGATTCTCTGGTGGTTGTGCCCTGCTCACAAGCTTCAGCTCGCCAACGAGCCGGGCGTGCTGGACGCACTGGCCCAGGCAAATGCTACCGACTGTACACGGAGAATGCTTACAAGAACGAGATGCTGTCCACGACTGTGCCTGAAATTCAGCGTGCGAATCTTGGTTCGGTTGTGCTACAGTTGAAGGCAATGAGTATTAACGATTTGATGGCTTTCGATTTCATGGATCCACCGCCTCAAGATGCCCTTGTCATGGCGCTAGAGAACTTGTATGCTCTGGGCGCTCTCGATGACGAAGGTTTGTTGACGCGACTTGGAAAGAAGATGGCTGAGTTTCCTGTGGAGCCGAAAAATGCAAAAGTGCTGCTAACTTCTGTGGTGCTTGGTTGCGCGGAGGAAGTGTTGACTATTGTGGCGATGATGTCAGTGGAGTCGGTCTTTTTCCGGCCAAAAGAAAAGCAGGCGCAGGCTGACCAGAAGAAAGCCAAGTTCCATCAGCCTGAGGGTGACCACTTGACCTTACTGGCTGTGTATGAGGCTTGGGCGAATTCCAAATTCTCGAACCCATGGTGCTACGAAAACTTCATCCAAGCGCGGGCTATTCGTCGTGCTCAAGATGTGCGCAAGCAGTTGCTGTCAATTCTAGACCGATACAAAATGGATGTTCTTTCTTGTGGCAAGAACTTTAACAAAGTTCGGCGTGCGATTGTTGCAGGTTACTTTGCTAACACAGCAAAGAAGGACCCACAAGAAGGATATCGCACCATGGTGGAGGGTCAGCCCGTGTACATTCATCCATCGAGTGCGTTGTTTAACAAGAGCCCTGAGTGGGTGCTTTATCATGAGCTCGTACTCACGACGAAGGAGTACATGCGCAACATCATGACAATAGAACCAAAATGGCTGGTGGAACTAGCTCCAGCCTTTTTCAAGAAGGGGGATCCTACCAAACTCTCGAAGCGCAAGCGCAACGAGAAGATCGAGCCGCTGTATGACCGCTTCAACCCGCCTGATTCTTGGCGTCTCAGCAAACGCAGGGGATAAGCGCAGCACACCCGTGTCGAGGTGTAGTATTATTTCGTGGAAAGAATAGAGGCTTGCTGGCTAGCTCAGGACAGGACAGTCCTGACAGGTAATGCGATGAGAGATAACACAAAGTAGACACCACTGCGTACTTAAGCAACCTTCCTGTCTCTTTGCTCTCTTTCTTCCAAGGCGTGGCCCCATTGTCTTATTCGAGCTTGGGCTTACACTCGCGGGCACTCTTGGTTCTCCAAACGGTGAAGTCCATGAAAACACCGAAACCGACCTGGATGGGAATAAGCAGCGGCAGCATCACAGTCTCCAGCATCGTGTTGTACCGCGGCGCAACACCGTTACCGAGAATACGCAGGAAGAAGATCATGATATCGTTCGTGATGCTGAAGTGGCCGTCGCTCATTCCGTCGATCAGGGACTGTGCCACGTCTTCCGGCGGAACAAGTGCACTCACACCTTCGATTTCTTTGGTCTCAGCTGGCTTGGTAAGATTTTCCACCACGTACCCAGGCGAGTCAATATTGCCAGGATAGAAAATACTCACGCGGATTCCGTATAGCTTGAGCTCGTTCCGCAACGACTCGGCCAGTCCACGTAGTGCGTACTTGGAAGCAGAATACTGCGAGTAGCCAACCCAAGAAATGAGTCCAAGTCCAGAACTAATGAGGACAATGTGCCCGGCATTTCCTTCGTTTTCCGAGCACTGCATCATAGCTGGCAAAGCCGCCTTGATGACATGCAGCGCACCAAAATAGTTAACGTCCATTATCTTTCGATGCAGACTCACGTCCTGGTCCACGATGTAACCAGGAACAGCGTAACCTGCCGAGCACACGACGTGGTCAGTCGCACGGCCGTGAAACTTGTTGGCAGCATCCACTGCCTTCAGAACACTGGCAAAGTCGGCGACGTCGCACGACTGGATAAACACTCTGGCGTCCGCGTGCTTGCACACACGCTCGATGTCGGTCTTGGATTGCTCCAGCGCTTCTAGGCCACGCGCTACGATAGATACCTTGGCCCCCTGTCGTGCATACTTCTTGGCCAGCGCTAGTCCCAAGCCAGAGCTTCCACCAGTAATGAACACGTGCTTACCTTCGACGTGAAAGCCTGGAGCACGGAGCTTGGTCACTACGAACGACTGCGACAACATATTCGTTAGTACGTTTGAAAGCAATGTCCTGGGTAGATATGTGCCGCACGGACGTACGACAATAGAGACGACGCTGGCGAGCAGCGCACCCGCGAGCCACAGATTTGTTGCCATTGTCGAACCGAAATGCGCTTTTGGTTATGATAAACGATGGCCAATCGGAAGAGAAGATTGTTTGTTGTATAAAAGATTTACCCCCGCGAGTTTGTCAACATCAAAAGAGGCAGTTGCTGGGGAAACCGAGTGACGAGGCCTTTCACAAGTGAAGAGTGACACTTTTCGCGAGCATTATAAGCGATTTAATGACATCAGCTGTGTCCATGAAAAGGAGTCTATAGACTTCCCTCCGATAAGTTATGGGTACGGTGGACGACAATCACCAAAACTTAAAAGAGGTTATAACTTGTTGGGTTTTGTGGATCGTACATAAGGAGAATCAATCAATTGAGTCATCAAAAAAGCGGACCTGGGCACCCAACCCCCCACTTCCCTTAAGTACAAGCCAAAATCCATCCCTAAGGCTTTCACTGCTGGAACAGAACAAAAGTGTCAGGCTATTTGAGATTTATGCCGTGTGACCCCTCACACCTCCCGGGGGTGAACTGCGAGTACCGCGGCTCGGTTTGAACTCGCCAGGGGCCCACACCCCTCATTACACTGGGGCTTTTCGGCTAGTAGGGCCTCCAGCCAACCCAACTATCACACACCCTTCGGTGCGGGTTGGCAGGGCGGCCACCCAGTGGGTGGTTGCTCGTCATACTTTATTTGCCTATCTCCGGCGCCTTGTTATCGAACCCCCCTCCAGGATGTCGATCCAGGTACCACCCGGTCCCAGCTCCAATGGTCTACCACTCGCCCACTGGGGTCGGTTGTCAAGCACCTTGAGACGGAGTGACATACATACATAAAATCTGGTACAAAAGTACCAATCTTGAATATTATCTATTTGGATAATATTCAATCAACATTACTCGAGAAAAGCGATCTTGTCGAAATATTACCCCTAAGGGTAAAATCCGTGGAGGGGTCCACTTCTTGGTTGATGTACCGTGTTCATCAATCAAATTACCCACCAATCGCTGCTGGACGCGCGCAATGGGTGGTGGACAGAAGCCCCGTACAGGAGACAGTAGTTTAATATAGTTCGATTAAGACGAAAGATGATTTAGTAAGAAAGAAACTATATTATTTAACAGTTCTACTTTTTCCTCAAGACAAAGCTTTCGGGTTCTTTATTGTCTTGGTCGCGCTTCCTCACGCCACGTGTACGTGACGTCTGGCGTACGCACCCTTGTATTGTTATCAATACAAGACCTTGCTCAGTTATCTAAGCAAGAGCGTGCACCATTAAACTCCTGGTTAGTCTGCTACCTTCCCAACAATATGAGACGCACCCACAGCTTTTTTTGGGTCTCAGCTAACAATTATTACAGAGAGAAAGCCACATATATACACCTGTTAATGTGCTATCTGAGCAGTATAAAATGTCGCAGATCCGTCTTACCAATGAACTACATCTGCAAACATGCAGACACAATACGACAACCCAAATTAATCTCAAACGGCACTGGTAAAATGGGCTACGGTTGTGACGGGCTAGCCCGTTACATGATATTGTCATTAAGGATAAAATGACAATAAAGAATATTACGTTGAATATTCTTTCAACAATATCACAGAGCATGATGATATTGTTGAAGATGACCGAAGGGTCTACTCTTTGGTTGATATCGTGATGATATCAACCAATTAATTGCTGCTATCCGCGCGCAATGGGTGGTGAGTAGACGTCACCATACATATAGTTACATTAGTATAACTAAGTCAAGACAAACAGAGATACAAGAGTTATAGGACTTAATTACACTAATAACAGTTTTACTTTTTCTACGACTAGTCTTTCACCTTAGTCGTTCTACCTTCCTCTGTGTAGTTCTACACCTAGCTGGGCACTGACTATCACTACAGTCAGTGATAGTAAACTCCGTACTGGTTGACCAGTACGTAGTTGTCGGTGCCCCGTTACAGTCCTCATCAAATCATTCTATCAACTTTCAGCTGGTTTATTCCTAATGCCTTCCATAACAAACATATATAATGTCGAAAGCTTAGTATCTTTTTAATCAGCGATGCCAGCAACTGGTGGTATATCTGACTATAATCGTAGGAAGACGCTAATCACCATCCACTTTTCGCTAACCTCCACTTACCTTCATTTCAAATAAAAGGTTTACCTCTGTCGCGCTGTAATTTGGCGAAATGTGATATAATAAAAATAATTAACTAGAAGCGCAATTTTATCGCGAATTCATAATTTTTGATGAAAAGCGTACAAGCGTTTAAACGCTTTACAGTTTCTACATTATTATGGTTGACTCTCTACAAGCACTACCATGTCCAGGTAATGCTTACTAAATTTTACTAAGCATCCATATAGCTTATTTTTCGTCTATAGCACCCGAAGCATAAAAAGTTCCCAATGGAGTCACTGCGGGAGTAGAAAAGAAGTTCCAAATTCTTCTTCTGCTGTGTCGTGCTTCTCCACAGTTACCGCTTCGACGTATAGGACGCAAAGAATTTGTTTTCACTTGAAACTACGATGGATCCAAATGACTTATACCCTGCAATGGGTGTCTCAGCGATAGGTGCCCAAGAGCATAAACAGAAATCCCGCGTATACGCTGGACAAATGGACCTAAGCCCTCCTCTGCCGGTAGCACCTCTAGATGGTCAAGAATAACTCGCTGCCTGCACGAGGTTCCCTCTGCAACTTTTCTTGGATGCGATTAAATCTACTGCAATTGAAGTGGTGCACCTCACATTACCTTATGACGGGGAGACTTCACCAACTACCAAGTGTGGAACGAAAGATCCATCCTGATTTAAGTGGTGTTCTTAATGTCAAAGTCTGTGTAAAATAAAGAGCATTCGTTTAACCGCGAGCGAGATTTAGAAGTGTTGATTATTGGTAATAATTTAATTACCCAAGTACAATAAGTTTATAATGGAGGTTGATTTTGATGATAAGCAAAAAGTGATTGGTGAAAAAAGGCCCCCTTGACTAATTGTTTGAAAAATATATAATATGAAAGTTAATATAGGAGTCTTAAAATAAGACTTCATTTCCACTAATTCTTTATTTTTTTGTCGATTTATATATCTTTTCGCTGACATTGATATTGCAAAAAGTATTGGTGCATCGATACTCAAAGCGTGATTCGACAATACTATTTGCCGTTCAATTGTAGGGTCATGTTGATGATCTGTCATGCTCAAATCGTACTGGTTTGGTACCGTACTAAGGTAAAGACAAATTATATGGCTTAACCCTGAAGTTCGTAAGTTAAATGCAGCGCGGAGTCAAAGAGACGCGTAAACAATGCTATACCCATATTTATATGGCACGACATAGGTTAACTTGAGTCGACGCACACATAGACTCTTTTAAGATGAGACAAGATAGTGGGGAGATGACATAAAGTTGTGCTAGTTCATGTGGATACGCGGATGCTTGTGGACACGCAAGAAATTGCACGTCGCTAAAAAAACGCTATTCTGATATAATGATCGTATTAACACAAGACAAAGCTTCTCGTGGTGTTTGCAATGTAGTTGTATTGTGTTTACTGCACTTTGAATGCTGCAAAACAAGAAGCTAAAATTGTACCTGGAATAGAAAGCAATATTCACAAAGAGTTCATCCGTTCTTTCTTTAAGTATGAATATATTTTACCATACGCTGACACACTAGGATCACATGACTTCAATTTGTCGTTTAGTGCATAATGAACTACAGTACGCAGTACCGTGTGCTAGGCCGTACATCATCATCTTGGTAAGATGTCTGAGTCTGCCACAGACGCTTGTACAACGTAGTTTTCTACAAAGCAAAGTGCGTACTTCGTTATCTAAAGGGAACATAAACATTTTATATGAATTTCTTCACTTCAATAAAAACGTAGTAACTCACTGCGAGATAATCAATGTTTGATTCTCGCTTCGAAGAGTTGAGGTACCACCATAAAATTTCTTATACAAATGACAGTAAATGATTACATACGCTGATGACAGCGTAATTGGATGACTCGTTGCCTCACGTACATGTGCATGTATAAGAAGCTAATAGAATAGCGTAGATGTGCAAATACAAGTTAAGATGATACCTGCATTTGATATAGTTACTCTTCTTTATCGAAAAAAATAAAAAAGGTCCATTTAATTACGAAAATAAAAATTACGCCCCACGTCCAAGTTTGTCGAATACGTTCAAGGCATCATCGCACATTTCCTCCCTAAAAAAGGTCTGCATAAGACGAGGTCTGCAGAAATTGAAGCCATCGATAAGAGTTAAATAGAAAGGCTAGATTCATTGTAGTCCTTTAATATTTTAATGTGTTTTAAGTATCAAAACTAATAAGCAGGAAGGGAATCCAATCCCACAAGTAAAACAACTATAATAGCAGCATCAGCAACTCAAACAACACCAGCAGTATCAACATCAGCCGCATCAGCAGTATTATCGTCAACAGAGCAACAGCAACCGCACCACCTACACCAACAGCAGCAGCAAAATCAGTAGTAGCATTGAAAATAGATACTTAAACAACAACAGCAACGCAATCACCTACAACAACAACAGTGTGGTGGAGTGGTGATCACAATTTTATTGTGATCCCAACTCTCCACTGGCGCACGGACGACCGACTAACGGAGGGGGTACCCTGATTCCGTGTTCTGCGTCTTCTTTCTTACCTTGTGTACCCGTCGGTTGGGCGGGTTGCGCTCTTCTTGGTGAACTTGAGCTAAAGCTGAACTTGACCGTCTCAGGGATAGGTTTTGATCGGGTGGAAATGCTTCACCCGGTCAAACGTAGGTGCGGATCACGTTGAAATTATTCACTCGATCGCTTGTAACTTGGGCGCTCTCCCAGAGTCGCCTTTGTCAGGGGTGATGCTTGATCCGCGAGCCTTCTGACCACTTGAGCCGTCTTGCGATCTTTAAATTGAACCGTAGGGTTAACTGCGTACTGTCGCAGTTGAGGGGGGGGGTGAGGATTGACTTTCCGCCTGGCCAAACAATCCAAGGACGAAGTTCGCTGAGACGTGGGTCAATCATTATTTAGCGGGAGGCCAAAGATCCTGCCCGGAAGAAGTCGACGCGTGTCTTTCGTTGCAAATTAAATTCTGTTTAATGTCAACCAACCAAGTCCAAAACCTATAACTATGCCTATCTGTTCACTAGGTCTGCTGTTGCGTGTCGCCTGTCTGCGTCATTCACCTCTTGCATCATGTGGTCCACAGCAGATAATCCATAGTGGATCGCCCCATACCGGATCGCAGAGTACCGGATTGCGGTATGTGATCCACACTAATTACGTGATCCACACCAATTAGGTGATCCATGCCAATTATATGTCCCCACCAATGACGTATCCGGTGGATCACGGGGTAGTGGGTCGCGGTGTAGTGAATCGCGAGTCAGCGGGTCACGAGGTGGCGGATCGCGGTATGTGATCCACGCCGGGTACATGATCTACTCTCCCATCTTGCTTGCATGTTCACCTACATCCCATTTCCTCTATTGATCCAGTACTCCACTTGACTTTTACCCCTTTAATGATCCAGTTCTTGTACCTTGGTGATCCAAAACTACGATCGCAGATCGCGATCGGTCAATCGTCGATCCTTTACTATACTCCTTCTCGACCGCTAGGTAGATCCATCCGAATAACTTCAACAGTCATTTTCTGTCACTCATTTGTCTGATTCTATCCTGCGTCCAAACGCCACGGAAAAATTTCTTTATCACTTTAACACAAAAGCAGCAGCGGCAACAGTAGTAGCAGAATCAACAGCAGCAGCAGCATCAACAATAGCAACTGAAACAACAATAGCAATAGAAATAACATTAATATCAACAGCATTAGCACCGACCGACTGTGTTTACGGCCGCTACCGATGATACAAAGACGCGTTAACGTTCTTATAGCTTGATCATGCGCCTGCTACTGGTGGCTGCAAGTGCATCAACCCGCGGCAGAACCCGCACCGCGTCCCCTTAAACAGGGCGGGGGTTGAATGGCCGGAAAATGAAAAGAACGAAAATGATTAAGGACGCGTAGATTTATGTGTGACACATTGACATGAGTTTCCTAAAACGTGACGCATTTTGTTATTTTCGTGATTATATGGGGCAAATATTTATTTTTTAATTATCTGAGGCTTTTTAGTAATTAAATGGGGCATTTTTTTCCTGATTTTATAATAAGTCCGATCAAGCATTTCTTATACTAATTAGATACTAATTCGATTGAAAATATTTGCTAGCCATCAATTGCGCTAGGACATCACTATGTGCAAGCTTCATTGTTGTTTTGTCGACAATATTTTAAACAAAAAGCAGAAGTCGTTGGACCTTTTTTAAATGCTGTCAATTAGATAGTGTCTTAAAATGTAATAAAGGCATCAGCATTAATTATTGTCGATCACATGTAACGGGGCTACCCCGTCCGATAATAACCTTTTACTAATCTTCACATTGAATAGTATAATGCTGTGATAACATCGAATATATAACTTGCGGGAAACAGCAATTTTTAGGTAGACTATCTCTTTACAAGCTCGAGAAGCGCTCGTTCGTCGAAAGTACCCGTCTAAATTTATCTTCGATTTTCTCGTTTCAGTGACCGACGAGGCTTTATACCTCCATCATCATCTATTAGCTTTGATTTATGATATTTGGTGATAGAAAATGTAATCGCCAGCTAAAAAGATCGATCTTTCGATATTCCTTTGAATCACGGTGCTTTGAGATACGCTTTGCGTCAAATCTTTGACGATTGCGCGAGTCAACAAGAAGATGTAGTGGTGTAATAATAGGTCTGCCAAGTCGGAATGACTTGACCGCTATCCTTTGGTTTTGTATCAAACACTCCACGTATGGATCTATATTATAGTGAAAAGGGTCAATTGCAGTTATCTAGCACTGTGCGGGGGTATTGTGGGGGCCGGACCCGTAATGGTCTGATCCAGTCGTTTTCGCAGTTATAAGACACTTTGATAAATACATTCTTCGTGCTGATTCTAGAGTCATTCCGTCGAGAAGTCACCAACTCTCGAGAAGAGATCTCGACCTTGCATAATTGATAGAGAACCAAAATATTTAAATAAAATGATAAAGTCCGCGCACTACTTTTGTTGAGAAGATTGCATAATGTACAACGTTATGCAATAGGATAAACTTAAAAGATGGTTTAAATTTACATGCGTTGCCTTAGCAGCTTTTAATGCGTTACCTGCCAATACACATGTGGAATCGTTAAATGCTTTCCAGATTAGTCACAAAGAACTTTGGTTAAAGTATTAGTCGATATAAGTAAACTGGGTTTTTGATAGTTAACGAAAATTCCATTCGCCCTTTTATTGCTGCCAGCGTTCCGAGACAATCTATTCACAAATCATTTGATCAAAAAAATTACATTAATCGTATCTTTGCTTCTTTAATAATCACAATTAATATGCTGATCCGTTTTCTTTGTCTGTAGTGCGCTTTGACTGCGCTACATCGGTGTCGATACCTCCATAGTAAAAAGATATTATATAGTTGATAAAGATGAATTTTGATCATCGCTACAAATGTGTCTTCATCAATAGCATCACTACTTTTGCTACTTAGTTATGGTCGATGGTCAATGTATCGGCAACGGAAGCTTTCACAATAAAGCTTACGCCAACGCACAACAAATTATAGACAGTACGATTCTTGCTCACATAATTCACTCCATTTATCGATAGATAAACCATTGTAAGGTAGGATGTATGTGGATGGCGTACGACAAAAAAGTTGTGTAGACGCTGTAGACGCATGTACTTAGCCTTTTTTCAGTTACATACTAAATTTTAATAATCACATTCTTTTCGATGAGGCAGCACTGCCACATCAAGGTTCGCTCCAGCCAGATACAACAGGACACTGGGGGCTACGCAATGACAATGGCGGGTAGCAAGCTCTCGCTGACTGCAGTGAAACTTGTGCCCTTGTTAACTAGCATATACTGTAGGCGCTGAGAGGAAGGCTAAGTACAAACAACCAGGGGTTGTAAGCGAAAAAAAGCTTAATATATTTAAGTCTTGAATGCATCTTGCCTCATTAGTCCTAGCCTAAGTATATTATACACAATTCATGTGTAGTGACGTCTACTCACCACCCATTGCGCGCGTCTAGCAGCGATTGGTGGGTTGATGAGACGCATATCAACAATTAGTAGATTCTTCGGCCACTGTAAAAATATCACTGAACTTAGTGATATTGTAGTGAGAATATTAGACTTAATGATCTCCTTTATCGTTTATTTAACGAATGATTATGTTTTCTAACGGCCTCACCCCGTTACAGTGTGCGCTCTCAAAACTACACGTACACCGGACGTGCAGATGAACTGAATAATCGTAACAAAAGTTGCCTAGGAGGAAAGAAGGTAGAACAAAATGTTGAGTATAATGTAGCTCCTTTCTTTAACCTTTTTGATCTTACGTACAATTTTCCCAAAATAAATATGTTTCGATTTTTGTAAATTTTTACGCAAGATAATTTTTGAATACAAACTCTCAAAGTAGAAAATCGCTCATGACCCGTTTAGTGCGTCCAGCAGCGAATAATGGTTTGTTCGGTCGATATCATGGCCTATTCCTGTAATTAAGGAGTCGCGTCAAATATCACAGCTAAAGATTATCTTCCTGTCAACATTGACTAGCAAGAGCATAATTGTTAAATACCATCGATTTTGATAATAATTACGGCGGAACATTTCGTACTAATGACTTGTGGCAGGCTCACTCCATACCATAAAACCTCCGACCTCCGACACGGTCCTACAGGAACACGGCCAGTACGAATTTGTGTAATAGTGCGCAATTTTGTGTGCATTTTAGTGCTAATAATTATAAGTGAACAGGGGGCCTTAGAAAATGGTTGATTGATTGAGTCAAATTGATTGTCCATGGGTGCGTGCTAAAACGCATAATTATGCTTGCTGATCTGCTTCACTTCATCGTGAGTTATGCCAACGTGTTAATTTACCACGACATGGGGACTGTGCATAAGTTGTAAATGATGGTGCTATAATGTATACGCACGTGCACTTGTATCCATGTGTATTTATACGCGCGTACTTGACTGCAAATCAATCGTTACGTTGTATTAAATGACAAATTTGTAATCAGCTAATTGATAGATTACCTGCGGCCCAAGTGCTGATTTTACGACCTGTTCACCTATGAGTAAATGATGCACAACGCGTTCGCTGCGTACGTGCACCCGTGTTCATGCATATCCATACGCACGTATTGAATGCGAATTGGTCGTTGTGTTGTATTTAATGATAGGTAAGCAGTTACATGTTAGGCTACATGCCGTCCATGCGGTATCCGGATGAACCATTATCTTGTGCGTAAATGGTGTACAGTGTGGTTGCTGTGTTCGACAAAACGCCGGCCATCGGTGATGGTATTACGTGACACATGTAGTTAAGCTGGTAGCTGCTCCGGTTTCGTGTGTCAGGTGCCCATCGGTCTCTACATTGTCGAGATTCCGCCCTGCAAACAGTGGATGGAAAAAACTATGATTGATCGGTCGTCGACGATGATAATACACGTGATATACGTACGACGAGTGTGTTAAGTGTAGTGGAGTGGTGATCGCTCTCTTTAGGAGTCGATCCCAACTCTCCACTGGCGCCCGGACGACCGACTAATGAAGGGGGTAATCCGATTCCGTGTTCTTGATAGCCTTCCTCACCTTGTGTACCCGTCGGTGGGGAGGGTTGCACTCTTTCAGGTGGACTCGTGTCAATGGAAAACTGGACCGTGTTTGCGATGGGGTCGAGGTTCGATCACGGTGTGATAATCTTCACACCACGATCGGGATTGGTGTGATCAAGTGGAATATGTCACGCGATCACTTGTCTGTTTGTGGGGTGCTCGACATGAGTCACCGTGATCTGTAACATATCGCCTTGTCCAAATGTAGATCTTTTTTCGCGAGCCTTCTGACCACTTGAGCCGTCTCGCGATCTTGTTTCCTCAACCACAAAGGGTTTTCTGCGTCCAGTCGCAGTTGGGGTGTTGTTTGAGAGATCTTTATCCCTGGCCAAACAATCCAGGGATATATCTTGATTCAAGTATGTAAAGGCTTCCTCTACGTCGGGTGGGCAATGATCCACCCGGAGGAGAAGTCGACACGTAAACTTTGAAGCAAATTGAACTCTGTTTAATGTTAACCAATCAATCCATACAACCCTATCCCTATTTCCATGTCTTAGACATCGTTTGCCACATGTCGCTCTCTCTAGACGGTAGCGATCCTTTAATTGCGTGGCCCACACCTGATATGCTTGTCTGATCGCGATCTCATACCTGATCACTGATAATAATCTCGATAACTTCCTGATAGCGATCACATACCTGATTAATGATCCCGATCTCGATCGCGGATCACATGGTGTGATCCACACCAACTTGATCGCGATCACATACCTGATCAATGATTTTGATCTCTATTGCTTTCTGATCGCGATCGCCTTGCTGATCGCGGATCACATGGAGTGCGCTACGCCAACTTGATCGCGATAACATACCAAACCGGTGATCGCGATCTCAATCGCGGATCACATGGCGTGCTCCACACCATCTTGATCTCGATCACCTACCTGGTCCCTGATCACAATCTCGATCGCTTACTGATCGCGATCACCTACCTGATCACTGATCACGATCTCGATCACTAATCACGATCTATATCGCCTCCTTGATCGCGATTACCTTGCTGATCGCGGTTCCCTTATTGATCGACTGATCGCCAACGTTACCTTCCGCCTCATACCTTGACCCAAGATCGCAGGTCCCAACCTGCCTGATCTGATATCCATTTTATTCTGACTGTCAAATGAACGCGATCTGACCAGATGTGGGACCGGCAGCCAACCGCAAACTGGCTCGAATATAACAAGAATGCGATCAGTTCCTCTACAGCGAATTTACATAGTCGCTTTACCACAGGAGTGTTGATCGCAAATTCCTTGTGATCCCGACTCTCCACTGGCGCACGGACGACCGACTAATGGAGGGGGTACCCCGGTTCCGTGTTCTGCGTCTTCTTTCTTACCTTGTGTACCCGTCGGTTGGGCGGGTTGCGCTCTTCTTGGTGAACTTGAGCTAAAGCTGAACTTGACCGTCTTAGGGATAGGTTTTGATCGGGTGGAAATGCTTCACCCGGTCAAACGTAGGTGCGGATCACGTTGAAATTATTCACTCGATCGCTTGTAACTTGGGCGCTCTCCCAGAGTCGCCTTTGTCAGGGGTGATGCTTGATCCGCGAGCCTTCTGACCACTTGAGCCGTCTTGCGATCTTTAAATTGAACCGTAGGGTTAACTGCGTACTGTCGCAGTTGAGGGGGGGGGGTGAGGATTGACTTTCCGCCTGGCCAAACAATCCAAGGACGAAGTTCGCTGAGACGTGGGTCAATCATTATTTAGCGGGAGGCCAAAGATCCTGCCCGGAAGAAGTCGACGCGTGTCTTTCGTTGCAAATTAAATTCTGTTTAATGTCAACCAACCAAGTCCAAAACCTATAACTATGCCTATCTGTTCACTAGGTCTGATGTTGCGTGTCGCCTGTCTGCGTCATTCACCTCTTGCATCATGTGGTCCACAGCAGATAATCCATAGTGGATCGCCCCATACCGGATCGCAGAGTACCGGATTGCGGTATGTGATCCACACTAATTACGTGATCCACACCAATTAGGTGATCCATGCCAATTATATGTCCCCACCAATGACGTATCCGGTGGATCAAGGGGTAGTGGGTCGCGGTGTAGTGAATCGCGAGTCAGCGGGTCACGAGGTGGCGGATCGCGGTATGTGATCCACGCCGGGTACATGATCTACTCTCCCATCTTGCTTGCATGTTCACCTACATCCCATTTCCTCTATTGATCCAGTACTCCACTTGACTTTTACCCCTTTAATGATCCAGTTCTTGTACCTTGGTGATCCAAAACTACGATCGCAGATCGCGATCGGTCAATCGTCGATCCTTTACTATACTCCTTCTCGACCGCTAGGTAGATCCATCCGAATAACTTCAACAGTCATTTTCTGTCACTCATTTGTCTGATTCTATCCTGCGTCCAAACGCCACGGAAAAATTTCTTTATCACTTTAACACAAAAGCAGCAGCGGCAACAGTAGTAGCAGAATCAACAGCAGCAGCAGCATCAACAATAGCAACTGAAACAACAATAGCAATAGAAATAACATTAATATCAACAGCATTAGCACCGACCGACTGTGTTTACGGCCGCTACCGATGATACAAAGACGCGTTAACGTTCTTATAGCTTGATCATGCGCCTGCTACTGGTGGCTGCAAGTGCATCAACCCGCGGCAGAACCCGCACCGCGTCCCCTTAAACAGGGCGGGGGTTGAATGGCCGGAAAATGAAAAGAACGAAAATGATTAAGGACGCGTAGATTTATGTGTGACACATTGACATGAGTTTCCTAAAACGTGACGCATTTTGTTATTTTCGTGATTATATGGGGCAAATATTTATTTTTTAATTATCTGAGGCTTTTTAGTAATTAAATGGGGCATTTTTTCCCTGATTTTATAATAAGTCCGATCAAGCATTTCTTATACTAATTAGATACTAATTCGATTGAAAATATTTGCTAGCCATCAATTGCGCTAGGACATCACTATGTGCAAGCTTCATTGTTGTTTTGTCGACAATATTTTAAACAAAAAGCAGAAGTCGTTGGACCTTTTTTAAATGCTGTCAATTAGATAGTGTCTTAAAATGTAATAAAGGCATCAGCATTAATTATTGTCGATCACATGTAACGGGGCTACCCCGTCCGATAATAACCTTTTACTAATCTTCACATTGAATAGTATAATGCTGTGATAACATCGAATATATAACTTGCGGGAAACAGCAATTTTTAGGTAGACTATCTCTTTACAAGCTCGAGAAGCGCTCGTTCGTCGAAAGTACCCGTCTAAATTTATCTTCGATTTTCTCGTTTCAGTGACCGACGAGGCTTTATACCTCCATCATCATCTATTAGCTTTGATTTATGATATTTGGTGATAGAAAATGTAATCGCCAGCTAAAAAGATCGATCTTTCGATATTCCTTTGAATCACGGTGCTTTGAGATACGCTTTGCGTCAAATCTTTGACGATTGCGCGAGTCAACAAGAAGATGTAGTGGTGTAATAATAGGTCTGCCAAGTCGGAATGACTTGACCGCTATCCTTTGGTTTTGTATCAAACACTCCACGTATGGATCTATATTATAGTGAAAAGGGTCAATTGCAGTTATCTAGCACTGTGCGGGGGTATTGTGGGGGCCGGACCCGTAATGGTCTGATCCAGTCGTTTTCGCAGTTATAAGACACTTTGATAAATACATTCTTCGTGCTGATTCTAGAGTCATTCCGTCGAGAAGTCACCAACTCTCGAGAAGAGATCTCGACCTTGCATAATTGATAGAGAACCAAAATATTTAAATAAAATGATAAAGTCCGCGCACTACTTTTGTTGAGAAGATTGCATAATGTACAACGTTATGCAATAGGATAAACTTAAAAGATGGTTTAAATTTACATGCGTTGCCTTAGCAGCTTTTAATGCGTTACCTGCCAATACACATGTGAAATCGTTAAATGCTTTCCAGATTAGTCACAAAGAACTTTGGTTAAAGTATTAGTCGATATAAGTAAACTGGGTTTTTGATAGTTAACGAAAATTCCATTCGCCCTTTTATTGCTGCCAGCGTTCCGAGACAATCTATTCACAAATCATTTGATCAAAAAAATTACATTAATCGTATCTTTGCTTCTTTAATAATCACAATTAATATGCTGATCCGTTTTCTTTGTCTGTAGTGCGCTTTGACTGCGCTACATCGGTGTCGATACCTCCATAGTAAAAAGATATTATATAGTTGATAAAGATGAATTTTGATCATCGCTACAAATGTGTCTTCATCAATAGCATCACTACTTTTGCTACTTAGTTATGGTCGATGGTCAATGTATCGGCAACGGAAGCTTTCACAATAAAGCTTACGCCAACGCACAACAAATTATAGACAGTACGATTCTTGCTAACATAATTCACTCCATTTATCGATAGATAAACCATTGTAAGGTAGGATGTATGTGGATGGCGTACGACAAAAAAGTTGTGTAGACGCTGTAGACGCATGTACTTAGCCTTTTTTCAGTTACATACTAAATTTTAATAATCACATTCTTTTCGATGAGGCAGCACTGCCACATCAAGGTTCGCTCCAGCCAGATACAACAGGACACTGGGGGCTACGCAATGACAATGGCGGGTAGCAAGCTCTCGCTGACTGCAGTGAAACTTGTGCCCTTGTTAACTAGCATATACTGTAGGCGCTGAGAGGAAGGCTAAGTACAAACAACCAGGGGTTGTAAGCGAAAAAAAGCTTAATATATTTAAGTCTTGAATGCATCTTGCCTCATTAGTCCTAGCCTAAGTATATTATACACAATTCATGTGTAGTGACGTCTACTCACCACCCATTGCGCGCGTCTAGCAGCGATTGGTGGGTTGATGAGACGCATATCAACAATTAGTAGATTCTTCGGCCACTGTAAAAATATCACTGAACTTAGTGATATTGTAGTGAGAATATTAGACTTAATGATCTCCTTTATCGTTTATTTAACGAATGATTATGTTTTCTAACGGCCTCACCCCGTTACAGTGTGCGCTCTCAAAACTACACGTACACCGGACGTGCAGATGAACTGAATAATCGTAACAAAAGTTGCCTAGGAGGAAAGAAGGTAGAACAAAATGTTGAGTATAATGTAGCTCCTTTCTTTAACCTTTTTGATCTTACGTACAATTTTCCCAAAATAAATATGTTTCGATTTTTGTAAATTTTTACGCAAGATAATTTTTGAATACAAACTCTCAAAGTAGAAAATCGCTCATGACCCGTTTAGTGCGTCCAGCAGCGAATAATGGTTTGTTCGGTCGATATCATGGCCTATTCCTGTAATTAAGGAGTCGCGTCAAATATCACAGCTAAAGATTATCTTCCTGTCAACATTGACTAGCAAGAGCATAATTGTTAAATACCATCGATTTTGATAATAATTACGGCGGAACATTTCGTACTAATGACTTGTGGCAGGCTCACTCCATACCATAAAACCTCCGACCTCCGACACGGTCCTACAGGAACACGGCCAGTACGAATTTGTGTAATAGTGCGCAATTTTGTGTGCATTTTAGTGCTAATAATTATAAGTGAACAGGGGGCCTTAGAAAATGGTTGATTGATTGAGTCAAATTGATTGTCCATGGGTGCGTGCTAAAACGCATAATTATGCTTGCTGATCTGCTTCACTTCATCGTGAGTTATGCCAACGTGTTAATTTACCACGACATGGGGACTGTGCATAAGTTGTAAATGATGGTGCTATAATGTATACGCACGTGCACTTGTATCCATGTGTATTTATACGCGCGTACTTGACTGCAAATCAATCGTTACGTTGTATTAAATGACAAATTTGTAATCAGCTAATTGATAGATTACCTGCGGCCCAAGTGCTGATTTTACGACCTGTTCACCTATGAGTAAATGATGCACAACGCGTTCGCTGCGTACGTGCACCCGTGTTCATGCATATCCATACGCACGTATTGAATGCGAATTGGTCGTTGTGTTGTATTTAATGATAGGTAAGCAGTTACATGTTAGGCTACATGCCGTCCATGCGGTATCCGGATGAACCATTATCTTGTGCGTAAATGGTGTACAGTGTGGTTGCTGTGTTCGACAAAACGCCGGCCATCGGTGATGGTATTACGTGACACATGTAGTTAAGCTGGTAGCTGCTCCGGTTTCGTGTGTCAGGTGCCCATCGGTCTCTACATTGTCGAGATTCCGCCCTGCAAACAGTGGATGGAAAAAACTATGATTGATCGGTCGTCGACGATGATAATACACGTGATATACGTACGACGAGTGTGTTAAGTGTAGTGGAGTGGTGATCGCTCTCTTTAGGAGTCGATCCCAACTCTCCACTGGCGCCCGGACGACCGACTAATGAAGGGGGTAATCCGATTCCGTGTTCTTGATAGCCTTCCTCACCTTGTGTACCCGTCGGTGGGGAGGGTTGCACTCTTTCAGGTGGACTCGTGTCAATGGAAAACTGGACCGTGTTTGCGATGGGGTCGAGGTTCGATCACGGTGTGATAATCTTCACACCACGATCGGGATTGGTGTGATCAAGTGGAATATGTCACGCGATCACTTGTCTGTTTGTGGGGTGCTCGACATGAGTCACCGTGATCTGTAACATATCGCCTTGTCCAAATGTAGATCTTTTTTCGCAAGCCTTCTGACAACTTGAGCCGTCTCGCGATCTTGGGTCCTCAACCACAAAGGGTTTTCTGCGTCCAGTCGCAGTTGGGGTGTTGTTTGAGAGATCTTTATCCCTGGCCAAACAATCCAGGGATATATCTTGATTCAAGTATGTAAAGGCTTCCTCTACGTCGGGTGGCCAATGATCCACCCGGAGGAGAAGTCGACACGTAAACTTTGAAGCAAATTGAACTCTGTTTAATGTTAACCAATCAATCCATACAACCCTATACCTATTTCCATGTCTTAGACATCGTTTGCCACATGTCGCTCTCTCTAGACGGTAGCGATCGTTTAATTGCGTGGCCCACACCTGATATGCTTGTCTGATCGCGATCTCATACCTGATCACTGATAATAATCTCGATAACTTCCTGATAGCGATCACATACCTGATTAATGATCCCGATCTCGATCGCGGATCACATGGTGTGATCCACACCAACTTGATCTCGATCACCTACCTGGTCCCTGATCACAATCTCGATCGCTTACTGATCGCGATCACCTACCTGATCACTGATCACGATCTCGATCACTAATCACGATCTATATCGCCTCCTTGATCGCGATTACCTTGCTGATCGCGGTTCCCTTATTGATCGACTGATCGCCAACGTTACCTTCCGCCTCATACCTTGACCCAAGATCGCAGGTTCCAACCTGCCTGATCTGATATCCATTTTATTCTGACTGTCAAATGAACGCGATCTGACCAGATGTGGGACCGGCAGCCAACCGCAAACTGGCTCGAATATAACAAGAATGCGATCAGTCCCTCTACAGCGAATTTACATAGTCGCTTTACCACAGGAGTGTTGATCGCAAATTCCTTGTGATCCCGACTCTCCACTGGCGCACGGACGACCGACTAATGGAGGGGGTACCCCGGTTCCGTGTTCTGCGTCTTCTTTCTTACCTTGTGTACCCGTCGGTTGGGCGGGTTGCGCTCTTCTTGGTGAACTTGAGCTAAAGCTGAACTTGACCGTCTTAGGGATAGGTTTTGATCGGGTGGAAATGCTTCACCCGGTCAAACGTAGGTGCGGATCACGTTGAAATTATTCACTCGATCGCTTGTAACTTGGGCGCTCTCCCAGAGTCGCCTTTGGCAGGGGTGATGCTTGATCCGCGAGCCTTCTGACCTCTTGAGCCGTCTTGCGATCTTTAAATTGAACCGTAGGGTTAACTGCGTACTGTCGCAGTTGAGGGGGGGGGGTGAGGATTGACTTTCCGCCTGGCCAAACAATCCAAGGGCGAAGTTTGTATAGGCACAGACCCGCATCTATTCAACATGATGCCAAATTTTTTGCCCGGGAGAAGTCGACGCGTGTAATTTCGTTGCAACTTCCATTCTGATCAATGTCAACCAATCAAATCCAAAACTAACGACTATGCCCATATGCTCGCTAGGTCTGCTGTTGCGTGTCGCCTGTCTATGTCATTCACCTCCTGATTAGGTGGTCCGCAGCAGATACTCGGGTGGCTGATCACTTCTTAATGGATCGCAAGGTAATGAATCGCTGGCTGGTGGATCCCTCCATAGTGTATCGATCCAGATCGGGTCGCTAGGTAGTGGATCGCTCCAAAGTGGATCGCTAGGTGGTGGATCGCTCGGGTAGTGGATCGCTCGGGTACTGGGTCGCTCGGGGGTGGACAGCTTGGGCAGTGGATCGGTAATGTAATCTACACCAATTATGTGACCACAAAATCAAGCATTACACACCCAGGGTGGATCGTGATCAATACTTCGAGTCTCTGATCGGGCATCCACCGTCGGATCGCCATTTTTTAGACCTCGCATGTTTGATGATCTTAATGATCCTCTCCTCCAGCTTGCTTCCATATTCACCTTTTTTCATTGTCGTTAGCGATCTAGATTTCCAGTTGATGTTCACCCCTTGAGCGATCCGTTCCTTGTAACTTGGTAATCCAAGCCCTTAATCGCGAATCGTGATCAGTCAGTCATCGATCCTTGACTATACTAATCCATTACCATTAGGTCGATTTATCCGCATAATTTTCATAGTCGTTTTCTGTCTTTCAGTCGTGTGATCTAATCAATCATGCCAACAGGTCTATCTCTGAATGCACTCCACCAATCAAATCGATCTCGCACTTAATGCGGTAGGCGCGTCCCACCTTATTTATCATTATCTGTCTGCGCTTTTCCACACGAGTTTATAGTTGATGGAGATTTTTAGTGGACGCTATGAATGCAGTGAATGTTGTGCCGTAGACGGATGTATGAGAGGGTTGTAGTTTGCTCACTATTTTCGACGTTCTCATTGTGGTTGCGTGAACAGGAGAGGCTTCAACCGGTACTTCGGGTATGATTTAACAACCCACGTCAAGTACTCGCATCCATACGGGCTTATAAATCTTATATTGGGGTACGCGAAGTCGGCTACTCTCGTCCGATCATGCGTAGAGAATTTTTTTGCGACAAGGGCGTGAAAAATCGTGACTGCTACGGGAACCAGCGCATCATCTACAATGTAAGGAGTGAGAGAGGGAGAGCGTAAAATGTTGTGAAGATAAAATGAGTGACAACGATCCTATTTCGTGCGAGTAGTCCAAGTGAATGAACAAGGAGAAGGGGTGACCTACGAGATCGTGGGTGGCAACGTGTTTGAGTAAACTGTAGAAGTCGGCAACTTCGTTATAACAAAGAGTATGCTTCAAAGTGTTGAAAATCCATGTGCTCGGTCTAAAGATCGGCTCTAATCATTGATAATTGATGCGTGTTTGTAGCTCTGACCACGACTGGCGTATCAAGCAAGAAAGTTTCCGGATACTTCCAGTCGCACCACAGCTACAAGGAGATGACCATGAAAGAGTTCAATTTATACATGATAAATGATAGCCGTATGAAAGTGTACACGACGACGGATAGCTGCATCGTGAGGTCCGATGCACACCCAAAGGTGTATTAAAGCAGAACAACAGCGCCTTATTTTGGTATTTAATACTATTAATCGCACTTGAATACAAGTAATTTATCATTTTCTTGAGAGCAGACATTGTGCATGCTGGGGCCTTCTTCACAAACGACCCTGACTCACGATTCGTGCAATGGCGTTCGAGCGTCTGTCCCTTCTTAAGCGATATTTTTAATCACTGCTCGATGCTTTGGGAGCTGCTCCAGCAGCCAATTCTTGGCTTGTAGATAGTAGCACATGACCGAGTGTCGGGCTAAGAGCTTTCCCTTTCTGCTCTTCTTAAACGCGAGATACATGCCTTTTTTTCATCACAGCTTTTGAGGGTGAAGGTGCCCTCTTGCACTGCATGCACTGTTGCACGTACTCCCAAGTAACCTTTTTCTGCTCGATGAACTTATAAATGAGCGCGCTGCGTTCTCACTGGCACGCTTCGTGTTGACCGGTGCTAGTTCGGTCAGACTCATCATTGGTCGAGATGTTAAAGCTTGGATGTTGTTTAAAAATATGCGATTGAGTTACGTTTTGTCGGAGATGTCTGAGCTTATGCGTTATTTATAAAATATGGAAATAACTTGGTTTTTGTATGGTAATATCCAGATCAGCACTGTTCTCCCAGACCTGATGCGTCGGAGAGGTAGCTGCAAGCGCTTTACTTAACCATCTACTCTCTGATTGGTTCTAAATATTGCCTTTTTTAATTTGATTCGCTGGAAAGTTTTTATCTCACTACGCTCACACTATAAGTCAATACATTCAATATGGTATTCAAGTGCGGTCGGAAATTTATTATATTTTTTAACATTACGGGCCACTCCGTTACATTACGGGTTCACTCCGCCCAAGCTTTTTCTGCGAATCGCGCGGACTTCTTGGTAGCCGTGCGTTGTTGATAAAGGATAGTTTCATATCAACAAATAGTACCTTTTTTTAAACTTACCGAACATGATCACTCAATATTAATCATATTCACCAATGTAGCACTTCTTTATGAAAGGTGATGTAATGGTGTGACTCTTATTGATCTCCTTCGATACATTTCACACGTCATCGCATGAATTGTAGCGAAGTCGATCAATATAAATGGCATAGCTAAGGGTGATATTTTTATTCGTTGGAGACGTACTACATACTGACTGATACGAAACTTGATATCGATCAAATGTAGCGCCAGTTCATGGTGGATGCCTGCAATGAAGATTGATCAATTTGTTAGCAGAAGCGTTAGTATTATATTAAGTTAAGTTAGGTTAAAATCAAACCTTATTGAGACAAGATTACCGTGTTGCAAAGAGTTATCGTTCACTTGACATCATTCTTTTATCGATTTGTTGACCGCGCCATGTAACGGGGCACCGACAACTACGTACCGGTCAACCAGTACGGAGTTTAATATCACTGACTGTAGTGATAGTCAGTGCCCAGCTAGGTGTAGAACTACACAAAGGAAGGTAGAACGACTAAGGTGAAAGACTCAAGTCGTAGAAAAAGTAAAACTGAAATTAATATAATTAAGTCCTATAACTCTTGTATCTATGTTTGTCCTGACTTAATTATACTAATGTAACTAAATATATGGTGACGTCTACTTACCACCCATTGCGCGGGTATAGCAGCGATTAATTGGTTGATATCATCACGATATCAACCAATGAGTAGACCCTTCGGTCATCTTCAACAATATCATCATGCTCTGTGATATTGTTAGAAAGAATATTCAAAGTAATATTCTTTATTGTCATTTTATCCTTAGTGACAATATCATGGAAAGGGCTACCCCGTAACATCACCCCTCCTTAAACTAATAGTCACCGCGTGACTATGAAAACTTTGTGGCCACCCGTTGGATGCCGACAGGACGGGGAGCACTTGTAAGTCAGACCCATTCATTCTGACGTTGCCTCGCATAGTTAACATGTCTATGCCGGTTGATTCAAGACGAAACGGTCTACTACCGTTACAGCCTCTACGGCAGACGATTAGTCGTCTGCTGCTCGTTCCAAGACTGCCGCAAGTGTTGCTCCAGGCGACAGTGGTATCGCACCACATGCACAGAGTGACCTCGAGCTTCGGGTCGGCTACTCTGGCGAGTCAGGTGTGTCTAATCGGATAAGCCGTTAGAGGCATTGCGTTCACCCACGGTGCCTCGTTCGTCAAGAGACCTGCCGAACGCACGGACTCGCGACATGCGTCACAGTCTGTTCGGCAGTGATGACGAATATGGTGATGAGTATGACAACTCATCACCGCGATCAACTTGTGCGCCTTCGCACGAGCGATTCGACGACGGTGCGAGCCGTCGTCATACTGATTACCGTGGTACCGGCAAAGGTACCACTTCGAAGCGTGATGAGCTAAAGCCGTGGCGTTTGCCTGAACAGCTCATCAATAGCTTGTCTCACGAGACAAGTCAACACTTTCGAATACCTTTATTTGATGCGAGTGAGCTTCATGGCTTGAGTTCCAGCTTGAAGAAGTTTCGCGCAGAAGAAGACTTTTATCCCGATACTTTATGTCAAGTGTCGATGGTACAACGACAACCAAAAGCATGACAAGGCCTCGCTTTGGCTGCGTGGAACGCGTTCGTCCAAAACGTAAAGAAATTTGGACGAGAAGGGTGGCTTAAGAAACTTGGGGCGACACGCCTCAGGTTCGAAAAGCGAACGCCAACCGGTGCTAGGTACCGGTTCCACTGTTTGTCTAGTGAGGCAGACATTCCTTGCCTTACATGGGGAGACCCTTGTGAGAGTTCTGTTGACAACTCGAAACGTGAAAATAGAGACGTGTATTCCCTAAGTTCTCCCAGGGGAAGGGCACACATCTCGACTGAGATGCGGGACGCGATTGCGAACTTGCAATCTGTCTACAAGCGCCAAAAAGCGTGTTTACCGATGGTCACTCGGACCTATCAGATGAGTCTCTTCATACTGGTGGACGAGACCCTCAACATCAGCCATCAACTGGGATCGAGGTTCCCAGCTGTCATACGATGGTAAATACCCACACCAGCGGACAAGGTAACTTGTCCGCTCCCCGTTATTCACGCGGTGGCTCAAGATACGCCCTTGTGGAAGCGTCGACCACCGTGAGAATCCACTAGTGGCTTCGGTGGTATTGGATAGACAATGTCCGGCTCAGCCGTCAGGCTTGCAGGAGACTTTGAGTAACCATGAGCGTTACCTGATCGAGTTGAGGGATGACGTAGATCACAAACACGATCGTCGACACGACTTGTCGTCGACCGTGCGATTTCTCCGTGCCGATCGGGAGAAAGACCGATCGGATTTCGCGTTCTTGAAACTCGAGAGCGAATGCGAGAAGCATCGTTTGCGCGACGAGCTAGAGGCGGCTCGTCGCGATGCCGCATGGATGAAGGACCAGCTTAAGTGTTTGGTTTGTGATCACAAGAATAAGTTAAGGATTCTTAAGCGTGCTGGTCATTTCCTCTCTCGCAAGAGGCCTCGCAATGATAGTACGGGCGGAAGCGACCCACATAGAACGTAGGATGTGTGCGCATCCTGCGAGGCAACTCAATCGTGTATGCATTGCCCTTGCGGTGCAATGCACGAAAGGGACCAATGTATTTCGGCAGTAGTTTACTACTGCCGACACTAGTGACTGCCTGTCCAGGTAAGTTTACCGTATACAGTAATACTAAGTCGTTAACCTTAAATGGAAGAATATTTGCTTTTCCATTCTTGTCTGAGTTCCTTTTCTGGCGGTCCATCGCATTTGCGATGGAGTACCGAACGAAACGGACTATCTCCTCTCGAGTCAGGAGGAAGTTCTATGCTGACTCGTTGTTGTGTTTTTCAGTGCGCTTCGTGCGCACTGCTAAGAGATTGTTCTCTTCTTCAGCGAGGTTGTCCTCTTCCTCGCTCGAATGGTCGTTGACGAAGCTGAATATTCCAGCATCGTCATCATTGTATGATGTAGCAGCAGCGTCATTGCCACTGCCAAGCTCGATGTCCTCGATGTCGACGTTGCCGACATCGACATCGAACGTATCGGCATGTGCGATGATACGTGATGATCAAGAGTCTAAGCGGTTTTTGCTCGAGCGAGTCCCTCCCCCCTACACCTTGAGTCACTGTGCATTATGGAGGGAATACGTGGATGGCGTAAGCCATTTACGTAGAACGGTGTATGCGTCGTGGACACATGCACGGAATTGTTGATGGCAAATTCGACCATTGGCCAGAACTCACTCCAACCCGAAAAAGAGTGAGGGTATCCTCGAAGTATCTCTTCGAGGACAGGATTTGCACGTTCCATCTGACCACCTGTTTTGGGATGGCCAGACGTTGACATCTTTAACCGTGTTCTCAAATCGCGGAACACGGACCTCCAAATATTCGCCGTTAACCCGGGGGTCACGGTCGGATACGAGCTCGTGGGGTAACCCGTGAAGTCGAGAT
Source organism: Hyaloperonospora brassicae (assembly GCA_947650285.1). Classification (NCBI taxonomy): domain Eukaryota; phylum Oomycota; class Peronosporomycetes; order Peronosporales; family Peronosporaceae; genus Hyaloperonospora; species Hyaloperonospora brassicae. The sequence goes on from CANTFL010000137.1 coordinate 275,434, forward strand.
ATCGTGTCGTTGAATACACGCGCACATCCGTGTGCAATGATCGACTCAGGCACCGTATTAAGATGCAGCATCATGCCGAAGCAAACCACAAACACAAGAATACCATTATTCTTGTGAGTGTCTTCGGAAAAACCGAAGACGAAGTCCATGGAAACGGACTCCCAACATTCTGTCGGCAACGGCAGAGGTTGCAACGGTGCACGGGAAGAAAGAATAGGCTTCACCCGTTGACAAACCTCACAAGAACGAATTTACTTGCGGACAAACTGATACTAGCGGGGACAGAAAAAACCACGACTTACTGTGAAATAAGTCTTCTGCCTACCACGATGCCCGCCTGACATCGCATCGTGACATTCGAACATGATGCGTAAACGCAAATTATCATGATCGGGAACGACGACACGAGGGGTGTCGTCAGCAACTGCTGTATAATACAGCAGACCATTGCGAGTCATGTACCGATCCAAAGAAGAGCGGTATAAGGCGGGCAAATCCGACAAGGATTTGCGGGCTGGGTTTGCACGATGACTTATCAATCGCAGAAGATCATTATCTTATGAGTATGCCTTCCGCACGTCATCAAGTAAGGGCGATGACGTAACACTGACTGACATTGCCGCAACAGTGGACAAGGTCTCACTATTGACTGGTTTAGTCGGCTCGAAATCGGACCGACGTATTAGCGCATCAGCGACGACGTTGCGTCGCCCTGCTTTGTACTCCACGTAGTAGTTTTACTCCCCGAAGAAAGACAGCCACCTCGCCATTCGTTGCGAGAGGTGGCGACTGTTTAAGGCCGTGCGCACTGACGCATGGTCCGTATATACGATGAACGGTCTATCTCCCAAGAGATAGACGCGAAACTTAGCCAGTGCATATTTCATGGCAAGGCGTTCCTTGTCATGCACTGGGTAATTACGCTCAGCTGCTTGCAGCTGACGCTATTGATAGCAGACGACGCGCTCTGCGTCGTCTGTGTTGTATTGCATCAACGCACAGCCGATAGCAAAATCGCTGGCGTCACAGACCACATGAAAAGGTCTGTCCTGATCTGCAATCGACAAGATGGGCGATTGCATAAAGCTTTGCTTTATACCCTCACAGGAACGCTGACAGTCAGCGTTCCGTGACCACTTCACATCTTTCTTGAGCAAGCAAGAAAGATGAACAGTCATCTTGGCGTAATTGCGCGAATACTTGTGCAAGTACGCCGATAAGCCAAGGAGCTTTTGCAGTCCCTTGATATCGACTGGCACTGGCCAGTCGGTGATCGCCTTGACATTTTCGGGATCAGGGCGTACGCCGTGTTTGCCGACGATGCACCCAAGAAGTGGTATTTCGCTAGCCGCGAAGATACACTTCTTGAGATTGACATACAACTTATGCTTGCGCATAAGTTACAGAACCTGACGAATATGAGTTTTATGAACCTCAATATCCGTCTTTCCGTCCATAGCTCGGCTATGGACGAACACATCGTCGAATTAACTCGGTGATAAATCCCGCACCGGTTTCAACAGATTTGTAACACATCTGTTGAATGTTGCAGGGGCATTGCTCAGCCCTTGTGGCGTCGCTATCCACTCCCACAGTATACCGCTGGGAGTGCTCACTGCTGTGTACGGTATATCTCGTTCACGCATGAGGACCTGATAGAAGCCATTCATCCGATCCATGGACGAAAAGATGGTACTCTTTGACATACCATCTATGATGACGTCCTTCCTCCGTATTGGCATCTTAGCCGGTACCGTTGAAGTAATTAACTTTTTGAATGCATCCACTATCCGCCATCCTCCTGTGGCCTTTCGCACACAGAAGGTCGGAGAGCTGTGAGGGGAAATTGATTCCCTCACATGACCTGCTGCTAAGCGATCGGCAACGAACTTGTCGATCGCTAGAACTTGTCACGAGGCAGTGGCCACTGCTTCATGACACAGTACTTCGAGCCCGGTTTGAGCTCGATCTCGTGTCGAGTGCCTTTGTCCTTAGGAAACTAGAATGGCACGGATCCAGGGAGTACATCCTTGAATTCGATCAAATCCTTATACAAAGGATAGGCCTGTAGCGACTCCCAGGATTGAGATTCATATCTCTTAATCCGAGTCTTCTCATCGATGACGCTTTCGTCCATTGATGAACTGCTGAGACCCGTCTCAGTCTCAGCAAACACTGTTGCCGGCAAAATGTTGGCCAAATACTAATTCTCCGCGACGAGTATGCAAATCTGCTTGACTTTGCCACTGCGCAGATCACGCAAGAACCGTTTCGGTTCTAGCGTTGGCAACTGAGTTATCTCCGATGTTAACTTCGGAGGCACATCCAGATCAAGCGTATAAGCGCCTACGCTTGATCCGTCATTAACCAAGACATTCAACGTCTCGGTTTCTTCCTGGGAAGTCACCTCTACAGGGTCGAGGAGAGATTTCTTCACTATTTAATGATAATCTGCACTGTGTTCTTGCACAGTCGTGCTAACGACCGTACCTCAACTGAGGCCATCGCATTCGCTCGTAGTACACCCACGAAAATGTGGGCGTTCCAAGACATTCTTCAGATCGTGATCTGAGGAACAAGTAGCAGGTATCGTAACTGATCGACGCTGCCAGCTCACCCTTGGCTTGTATCTCCTGAGCCAAGGTAGTCCTAGAATGACATCCAACTTGACAACCAGGTCAAGTACGAAGAAGTCATCATTGCGCTTTTCGTCTTTCAACGTGTAGTGGATTCCGACTACACATTTCTTCACATTGATCGATGCGCCTATCTCGAAGCGGATCGTCATCTTGTTGGAGGGGTCTCCCGCTTCACGAAGTTGATACTTCCAGCCTCTAGTGACTGGCGACGAACAAAATTATTCGACACCCCACAGTCAAATTGGGCGCGAAGTGACAAGTCCTTTGTCACTTCTAACTTCAAGGCGATGAGTGATATCTTATCATCGGGTGCAGAGACACACAGTGACTGTATATCTGGAGCAACATTCGTCAAGAGATTTGTAAATTCTCTTGATGTTGCCGGATTACTAGGGCGCTCCGCCCCTACTGATCCCGCCATTTTTTAATGAACCGCTTCGCTGTTGCGGCTTTGCAATAGCATCAGACCCTCGTTCTCCAGTTCTTCCAACTGTTAGACGGTTTCTGCGCTCAGCACCCCGTAGTGCTGAGCGGGAGATACGCATTCGTATGCGTAGTGTCCCAGCTTATGACAGCGATGACATCACACCATCCGCTTGTCATTCACAGGGCAAGAATTCTCGCTCCCGACATGACAGAGGTTCATTGGTTCTGGACCTCCGACCGCTGATCGTCTTTATAGACGTTAGGGTGTAAGAGTAGTGTGAGTCTGTCTCACACCAAAGTCTTCCTGCTCCGCAGCGTAGATCGCTTCGGAGAGCATCTTCAGCTCCTCGCAAAACAGGTGGTCCCTGACAGGACCATCTGCAAGACCTTGATGAATATTGTGATCTTCACAAATTCACTCACAGGCTTCACTACCGTGCAACTTGAAAAGTGCGTACATGCTGAGCGTAAGCGTGACCCTTACGCTTACCCTGTTTGATTACGATGAGTTCAGAGAGAGTCCTGAAATCTGCACTGGGAGGCTTAAACGTCTCACTGAGCAGGGTCTTGAAGATCCTCAACGACCCAAACACGTTCGGGTCGTGTAACTTGATATTCAGGGCCTCAATCCTGGCATCCCTTGCCAAGTAAGACTGAGCGAATGCGACTTGCATTCGCTTGTTGTCGATGCGACGGGCCCCGATGGCACCGTCGACCTCGACGAACCATCTTAACAGGGAGTCTACCTCGACTCCCGATACTTGGATATATCTAACTTTAGAGACTCCTGTCGACGCTCACGCGTCGAACTTGCAGACTGAGACTGATGCTGTCTCAGTTCTTTTGTCCTCTGGTGATCGTGTTGTTGCAACAAGATCACCTGCGCTCGCGACTCGTCAAGTTCTCGCTGCATGAACTTGCTGATGACGGAATGCTGCTGGTCTCTATCCCTTGTGGATAGCATGGCCCAGATAGCTTCCTCGCCAACGGTCGAACTCATTCGTTTGATCGCACGCCATTCGATATCGCTCAAATGGGAGTAGCTATAATGAGTTCCGTGAAATCTGTCGACTTCGACTTCGTCCAACATGTTCATGTTGGGCGACGCGAGTGTGGTCTTTGGACGGACTATAAAGTGCTACCGTGTGTAACGGGGCACTGGTGACTACGTACTGGTTGATCAGTACGGAGTTCACTTCCACTGACAACAGTGATAGTCAGTGTCCTGCTAAGTGTTGCACCAACACAGAAGAAGGAAAGGAGACTAGTGAACACGCCAGTCTCTGGTATAAATAAAACTGTTATTTAATATAACTAAGTCCTATCAATCTTATGCCTCTGTTTATCTTGAGTTAATTATATTGATCTAACTAAGTGTGTGATGGCGTCTACTCACCACCCTTTGCGGCGTCTAGCAGCGATTGGTGGGTTGATATCATCACGATATCAACCAATGAGTAGACCCTTCGGTCATCTTCAACAATATCATCATACTCTGTGATATTGTTGGAAGAACATTCAACGTAATAATCTTTATTGTCATTTTATCCTTAGTGACAAAATCATGGAACGGGCTACCCCGTTACACGCTTCCTATATACGTTTTTCGTATTCATATCGTTGTGGCGTAGCAATGAAGCTCTTATCAGTTCTATTGGCTAAAAAAGTTCTATGCAAAGTCGTAGGATGCCCGTTTACATTTAAAAGCGAGAAAAGTGCCACGCTTTTATGAAGTGTAAAAAGAAGCGGACATTGAGCTAATGTGTGTCTATTATGTACCGAGGCACGCCTTGTGTTAATGCAACACAAGGTTGTGTGCACCCAACGTTACGTACACGCGGAGTGAGGAAGCGCAGCAAATTAGGCAGAACTCATAAGCTCTGTCGAAGGGAAAAAGTAGAACTGTATATAATATAGTTATGTTTTCTTAATAAACCATCTTTGTCTTCAGCTAACTACATTAAATTATAATCTCCTGTGTGGGTTTCTTGCTCACCACTCATTACGCGTGTCTATAACGCATCGGCGCCGTTTTAAACCAGTTACGCGTTCACTCAATCAAAATCTGCGATCGGTGGTACAGGTTTTTTCTTGTCTACCGAAGGTAGTTCATTCTGCGAAGCATATCTCTCACTGCTCGTAAATGGTGCCTGACGGCTAATTGTTCGATCAAAATTTGCTTCTTTGACCGGGATAGACAATATTTGGTATCTTTTGATGCCGTGCTTTCGTGTACAGGAGAGAATTTTCGCAAAAATTACGAGCTTTTAGACAGCTGGTTTTGGGCAATGCATTGTACTGTTGTACGTGTCACACGATGGCCCAGCGTGCACAGATTCATTCGTGGCCCGAGTGCGTAATATGTAACGGGGTGAGCTCATTACATATAAAAATGATCTCTTTGTTTCAATTTTTGAACAATATCTATTTTAGTAATTTTCAATTTACATTACTCGTAAGGGGGAAGGTTGAAGAAATCTTACCACCGAGGGTAATATTTATTGGATGGTTAGCTTCACCTGATGATTGATGTTCACCACATCAACCAGATTAACCACTAACTGCTGCTGGACGCGCGCAATGGGTGGTGAGCAAGAAACCCACACAGGAGATTATAATTTAATGTAGTTAGCTGAAGACAAAGATGGTTTATTAAGAAAACATAACTATATTATATACAGTTCTACTTTTTCCCTTCGACAGAGCTTATGAGTTCTGCCTGATTCTCTGCGCTTCCTCACTCCACGTTAACGTGACGTTGGGTGCACACAACCTTGTGTTGAATTAACACAAGGCGTGCTCCGTTACACCTGGTAGCGCTTTGTAGTCCGTCACGCGACCGCAATTACCTTATCCGACATGAACATGTTGGATGAGTAGGGGATCTTTCACGCCACGCGTGAAGGCTTAAACTATTTGAGTGACATCAAATAGAGGGCGGTAGAAAGATTGAGTTCTACCGTAGGCGAGTTCGCCATTAGCGCCATGTTGGAGTCTCTAGACAGAGACCAACAACATACCGCTGTAGCCAAGTTCATTCAAATGAACTTGTCGCCGAAAGGGAAAAAGTAGCCTTGCTTCACCAGCAAGGCTCTCAACAGGCCGAGCAGTTGAGAGAAATTGGTTCTCAACAGACAGAGCTGTTGAGACAGCAGCAATTCCATGCTGCTGTGGGCGGGACGGCACATGCGCGTCGTCTTGAAGTCATGGAAGTTGACATCTACAAGTACAGTGGAGTCCCGGAAGACTCCCTGTTACTGTGGTTTCTCGAACTCGACAGAGCCTTAAGGGCTCGTCGCGTCGAAGATGAGCAAATGAAACTCACATTTGCTCAAACCCACTTGGCAGGACGTGCCAAAACTTGTTCCCTGGGGCACGAGAGTAGCAACCCACATGTGTATAGGTCGCTAGATGACTTTAAGTCCCGGCTCAGACAAACGTTTGAGCCGCCACGGGCTGAGTTCAGGGCTCGTTCAGAGCTCCTGAAACTTAAGCAGGGTAAGCGTGATGTGCACGCTTACGCTCAACATATACGACTCCTCGCGAGTAGTATAACTGCTAACCCAGTCCATGAACACACGTTGATTACGGTTTTCATGCAAGGGCTCGCAGAAGGGCCCGTCAGGAGCCACCTGATCCGCCTTGAGCTGAATACGCTGAAAGAGGCGATATAGGCCGCGGAACAGGAAGACTTTAGCATGAGACAGGCTCATGCTATCATAAACTCTTATCGTCCACCGAGACGACAAGAGATCGGAGGTCCAGAACCAATGGACCTCTGCTATGTTGAGAGCGAGAGACCTCGCTCTTCAAACAACAATCGATGGCAGAAGAGCAATCGCTGTGAGAAGTTAGGGCACTACGCATATGAGTGTAGTTCCCCACGCCCAGTACCAAACAGTACTGAGCGAAATGGACGACCATTCGCCAAGAATGGCAATTGGCGTGGGTCCAGCGCTGTTGCGAAGCTGCAGCAGCGGAACGGACCATCAAAAAATGGTCGGGGTCAGTAGGGGCGGACCTCTCTACTGATTTAGCAACCTCAAGAGAATTTGCAAATCTCTTGACGATAGTTGCTCCAGATACACAATCATTGTGTGTCTCTGCACCTGGTGATGACGTTTCGCTCATCACCTTGAAGTTGGAAGCGACAAATGATTTGTCGCTTCGTGCCTTAGTAGACTGTGGGGCGTCGAACAACTTTGTTCGTCGCCAGTCACTAGAGGGTCGTAGGCTCAAGTTTGTTGAGCGCGACATTCCCCTCACGAGGATGACGGTACGCCTTGCAATAGGCGCATCGATTACCTTCGAGAAACGTGTAGAAAGAATGAACTACATGTTGGAGGGCGAACTGTACGATGATGACTTCATCGTACTGGATTTGGATGACAAATTTGATGTCATCCTGGGATTACCTTGGCTCAGAAGATACGAGCCAAGAGTGAGCTGGCAGCATCGATCCGTGAAGATGCCTGCCGCTTGTTCATCATATGGCCATCTGATGAACATCTTGGAGCGTCCACAAGCGTGTGGATGTTCTACGAGTGAGTGAGATGGCCTCACTTGCGGTTCGGTCGTTCGCACGACTGCACAAGATCACAGTGTAGTTGATCACTACACTGTGGAACAAGCTCCCGGCGGCTGTACAGCAGTACAGGCGGAGCCGAAGGTCCACCACTCGAATAAGTCGAGTGGAACGGGACATGGATGTATGCCTAGCGGGCAGCATCTTATACAGAAGAAACATGTTGCCTCCAAAGGGCAACATGGAAATCCTAGGTCGACTGGAGAGTCGACCGTAGAGGATCGGTTCCTTACTGTGGTTGCACAGCCACAGTCAGAAGACGTCGAGGGAATAATTCCCCACGTACTTGAGAAAGGAATTCCTCAAGATTCACTTGATGAAGGATCAGGCCCTCAGCAACCTGTGGAAGCAAGTTCCCAGGAAGAAACCGAGACGTTGAATGTCTTGGTTAATGACGGATCAAGCGTAGGCGCTTATACGCTTGATCTGGATGTGCCTCCGAAGTTAAATTCGGAGATAACTCAGTTGCCAACGCTAGAACCGAAACGGTTCTTGCGTGATCTGCGTAGTGGCAAAGTCAAGCAGATTTGCATACTCGTCACAGAGGATTAGTATTTGGCCAACATTTTGCCGGCAACAGTGTTTGCTGAGACTGAGACGGGTCTCAGCAGTTCATCAATGGACGAAAGCGTCATCGATGAGAAGACTCGGATTAAGAGATATGAATCTCAATCCTGGGAGTCGCTACAGGCCTATCCTTTGTATAAGGATTTGATCGAATTCAAGGATGTACTCCCTGGATCCGTGCCATTCTAGTTTCCTAAGGACAAAGGCACTCGACACGAGATCGAGCTCAAACCGGGCTCGAAGTACTGTGTCATGAAGCAGTGGCCACTGCCTCGTGACAAGTTCTAGCGATCGACAAGTTCGTTGCCGATCGCTTAGCAGCAGGTCATGTGAGGGAATCAATTTCCCCTCACAGCTCTCCGACCTTCTGTGTGCGAAAGGCCACAGGAGGATGGCGGATAGTGGATGCATTCAAAAAGTTAATTACTTCAACGGTACCGGCTAAGATGCCAATACGGAGGAAGGACGTCATCATAGATGGTATGTCAAAGAGTACCATCTTTTCGTCCATGGATCGGATGAATGGCTTCTATCAGGTCCTCATGCGTGAACGAGATATACCGTACACAGCAGTGAGCACTCCCAGCTGTATACTGTGGGAGTGGATAGCGACGCCACAAGGGCTGAGCAATGCCCCTGCAACATTCAACAGATGTGTTACAAATCTGTTGAAACCGGTGCGGGATTTATCACCGAGTTAATTCGACGATGTGTTCGTCCATAGCCGAGCTATGGACGGAAAGACGGATATTGAGGTTCATAAAACTCATATTCGTCAGGTTCTGTAACTTATGCGCAAGCATAAGTTTTATGTCAATCTCAAGAAGTGTATCTTCGCGGCTAGCGAAATACCACTTCTTGGGTGCATCGTCGGCAAACACGGCGTACGCCCTGATCCCGAAAATGTCAAGGCGATCACCGACTGGCCAGTGCCAGTCGATATCAAGGGACTGCAAAAGCTCCTTGGCTTATCGGCGTACTTGCACAAGTATTCGCGCAATTACGCCAAGATGACTGTTCATCTTTCTTGCTTGCTCAAGAAAGATGTGAAGTGGTCACGGAACGCTGACTGTCAGCGTTCCTGTGAGGGTATAAAGCAAAGCTTTATGCAATCGCCCATCTTGTCGATTGCAGATCAGGACAGACCTTTTCATGTGGTCTGTGACGCCAGCGATTTTGCTATCGGCTGTGCGTTGATGCAATACAACACAGACGACGCAGAGCGCGTCGTCTGCTATCAATAGCGTCAGCTGCAAGCAGCTGAGCGTAATTACCCAGTGCATGACAAGGAACGCCTTGCCATGAAATATGCACTGGCTAAGTTTCGCGTCTATCTCTTGGGAGATAGACCGTTCATCGTATATACGGACCATGCGTCAGTGCGCACGGCCTTAAACAGTCGCCACCTCTCGCAACGAATGGCGAGGTGGCTGTCTTTCTTCGGGGAGTATAACTACTACGTGGAGTACAAAGCAGGGCGACGCAACGTCGTCGCTGATGCGCTATTACGTCGGTCCGATTTCAAGCCGACAACACGCGCAAACAGTGAGTCCTTGTCCACTGTTGCGACAATGTCAGTCAGTGTTACGTCATCGCCCTTACTTGATGACGTGCGGATGGCGTACGCAGGATACAAGGATCTTCTACGTTTATGGGTCATCGTGCAGACCTATCCCGCAAATCCTTGTCGGATTTGCCGACCTTATAGCGTTCCTCTTTGGATCAGTACGCGACTCGAAACGACTTGCTGTAGTATTAGGCCGTTGCCGGCGACACACTTCATGTCTTCGTCCCCACTTGTAATGATTGTGCTTACGCCTCATGTATAATGTCACGATGCCCCAACAATCGGGCATCGTGGACGGAAAAGGCTTACCTTACGGGAAGTCGTGACTTTTTCTGTCCGCGCTAGTATCAGTTTGTGCGCAAGTACATTCGTTCTTGCGAGGTTTGTCAACGGGTGAAGCCCAGTCTTTCTTCCCGTGCGCCTTTGCAATTTCTACCAGTTCCGGTAGAGTGCTGGCATCCCGTTCCAATGATCTTCGTCTTCGGTTTTTTCGAAGACGCTTACAAGAATAATGGTATTCTTGTGTTCGTTGACCGAATCAGCAAGATGGTGTACATCTCCAATGGACGATTTACCTTCCACATGAATTATAATCAGTCGATGGTGGTTTATTGAGCAGCCTATTTAAATCCGTTTAGAGAGGGTCATTAGGGGTGCAAATATACTCTTATGAGCCCATCGGATCATCCGAATCAATCTCTTCGCTCAATATTCGTGTTTAGATTTCTACCTCACGTTAGAAAACAACCGATAATGCTGTTTCTATCTGAGACCTCTTTTTTGCTAAGCTGCTGTAGGTGGGACTCACAAAGCCTGAATGTCCGCCAGTTTCCATCACTGAAATTCCGGCGCATCCCATCACAGAGGTACTCGCATGAGTCGACTGAGGTAAACAAAGCTCACCACACTTATCGTCGGCATGTCCCGTTGAGCACAGCGGATACTACAACCGGAGATGTCTGTCTGGTACAAAAACCTGATCTGTCGAGAGGGTGGGCGGTCAAGTCGGTACCTAAATGCTCCGGATCTTCATCCGGTTCGGGAACCTTCTTGGAGTGTCGATCAGATCAGATATTCTGACCATGTGGATATCTAGAAAGCTCAGGAAATCTGATGCAAGGGATTGGGAGGGATTATCGGACGAATCTTTCCGCAGTGTATCCGCACCCTACCCTTTCTCGGATAAAGATGCGGCTGCGACGCGGCTCCTCTAAATAGGGCCAACTGGTCCAGTCGTCGTCTCCTGGAGCGTGCAAGCGGCCTCCGTCTGCTTCACACACGTCGTCGTTCCTGTTGACGTGGGATTGATGAGCTCACCCACACGCGTCGAGGAGCGTCGTACCTTCGATGCGCTTGGCAATGTGATGCACGTGCATGGACTTCCTCGCTACTTGTGATCGTCGTCCAGCCGTAGTATGGGCGTGCATCTGACCGTGTTCCAGTTATCGTCTGGTCCTTATCTGGATATCGTCGAATGATGAGCAAACTTTGCAGCTGCAATACCGAGCGGGCATCTTCCTGTGCCGCAGATCAACCGTAGAATCTGTTCATTTTCAGTTTTGCGCTCCATTGCCGGACTCCTGTCTGAAATAACTCGAAGGGGGCCATGCGCTCCTTCTGCCTCATTGCGCTCATTGTGAGTGGTGTGATGGTCGTCGTGGCTGATCGCGCGTCAGGCCTCGAGGACCCTTCAGCTCCTGATGCTGACCTAGCTGAACATACGAGTGTGACAGAGTTTCAGAGAACGGCTTCTCACGTCTGGAAACCACACGAAGAACGGGCGTTCTACATCGAAAGCCTCGCTGCAAAACTGATGAAACTGCTCAAGTCGGCGAAGACTATGCTTGCCAGCTTATACGCCCCCTTCTTCAAGTCAAGTACCACCAAGACTGCAGGCATGAAGCACGATGCTGACGTCATCGCCCGCTACGACCAAATCGCACCAGCCGTTGACGACCACCGATTCGTCCCGCCGGGCGATCCTCCCATCACACCAGGCGAACCTCTCATCACACCAGGCATACCTCCTATCATACGGGGCAAACCTCCTATCGCGCCAGGCAAACCTCCTACCGCGCCAGGCAAACCTCCTACCGCGCCAGGCAAACCTCCTATCGCACCAGGCAAAGACCATACGAAACTAGTGGACAAGCTGCGCAAAGATGAAGGTTTCAAAAAAATATGGACTGATGTTCGAAAGCGTGAGGAGTTCAAAAAGATGAAGGATGACTTTCGCAAGTTTTTGGGGGATGGGAAAAGCGAATCGGAGGCAGCGCAAGTCGTCCACAAAAAACTGCAAGAAAAGTTGTCGGAACCAGATTACAATTACTGGGATGGTTTGCAGATGGTGGAGTACACTTGGTGGATTCGAAACGGAATTGATCCGGAAGATGTTGAAGCCATGGTGAAGAAGGGTGGTGGCAAGGACGTAGAGGCCATTGCAAAGGCTATAGCAGATGACTACAAGGATATTGTTCTGACTATGTTGGAACACCCAGGTCACTAAATATACATCACCCTCTCGCTCACACGGAGTTTCTTATCGAGGCACACACTCGCTACCGATTAGCCAAGCCACTTGTACGGGCCTCAGGATAGTAATGGAAACGAGAAAATACACACTCTGTCGCTTTTCTGCTTCGGCCCTTGCTTGTCGTGCTTTGTCCTCTTCCTTTTACTCTTCGGCCCTCCTACGTGCGATAATCCTCTATCGATCCTGTGCCAAAGTCGCCTCACATTTGCACGTTGTACGAGCCTTGGTACAAAACTAATTTGACTTCGCTACAGGTGCGCGTTTTCAACCCATTGTTTGCATGCTCGAGAGGCAAAAATGAGCACGATGCTGTTCCCACGCGCATCCGATGTCGAAAGTCGGCGAAGTGCGCTTGCTGGACTGGTAAAGCAAATCAGATTCACTTGCGCAAGATGCTTGAGCAATGTTTGCGTTGTGTTGAATGAGCGCAAGTGTTCAAGGTTTTCACCGTCGTTCGAAACGAGCATGGTCAAGGTTGCGCCAAGGTTACTTGTCCGACTACGACCACAGAATGCTTCGACATTTACCGACTAAAAACTGTTGTCTAGCAAATGCAACAACTTTCTTGTCTACTTCAGCAAGTAATCAAGAAATGGTTCACAGCGCTAATAGCCCCAACGCCGCTCCCATGTTACAACTCCAGTGACACTAGGTTTCTCCGAGCTTTTATCGACTCACCGTGACGCTAGGTCTCTGATGCATATTCCGAGATACCACACAGCGAAACGCGGCAACCATCATGAATATTGGTGTACGCTTTTACGCATAATTATCTGAAAAATTGTAGATCAGGTTTCAGGGGAAGCAACGAAAGGTAACACTCATCCTCGCCTCACGACATCTAGCCATCTTGCGAACCGCATGTTTATGCGTTCGTTGCATCGTGCCACCCATGATCATCAGATCGCCATCTCCGACCTGCAACTCAAGTCGCGCCACAGCCTCGTCGTCTCCAGAAGCGTTCTCTGGTGTTGTTTTTGTAACACAAAGCGCCGAGTCGCTCCTAGCGACAAGGCCACGATAGGAGAGCCCACCATCATATCACGTTCGTCGTCAGTATGTGGTCCAATGTAGTGGTTTCCGTTCTCGTACTAGTTCACGAGACCTCTAGTGAGCCGTGTCTGCTACGTGGCAGGATCTTTTACAATTCTCTGCATGTGCTCAACAGCGTGTCTTAATCCCCGTGGATACATTTCTTGGCCGTCAAAATTTTGCCAGAGCACCGGTAACTTCCTACTTCCCCGCACAGCTGCTGAAATCGCGGAAGCTTTATCTTTTTGCCAAACATCGTGATAGTATTGTGCTTCTCTGGGTGTGCTGTCCATGCCTGTTGAAACGTAGTCGACCACGTCAATGACAACTTTTCCACACCTGCTGAACGGAGATCATCGAGCTTGGCGTGCTCATAGATATGTTAGCGCAAGACGTGAACCCAGCTTTTGTGGTCGGATGTGAGATACAAAATCGTCGCGTCTTGATCAAACATCTTGGTAAGAGCGGGCTTCGGTAGGTGAGCAGCAATAGCAGTTGTAACGGGGCAGCCCGTTACATGGAAATTGTCATTTGAAGAGATAATGACAACATAGAATATTAAGTTTTAATATTCTTTTAACAATATCACCGGGAGTGGTGATATTGATGGGTTGACCAAAGAGTCTGTTCATTGGTTGATATCTTGATGATATCAACCCACCAATCGCCGCAAGACGCGCGCAATAAGTGGTGACGAGACGTCACCATACACTCAGTTAGATTAACATAATTAAGTCAGGTTAAACAGAGAGACATTAGCAAAAAGACTTAATTATATTAATACAACAGTTTTACTTTTACCTTATCTACGCTTCCTCGTTTGCCTCGTGTACGTCTGTCGGGGCACCAAAACCCTTGCGTTAAGTTCACGCAAGGGTTTGCCCCGTTACACCTAGTAGCACTTTGTAGTCCTTCCAAGGACCACAACATCCAACATGAACATGTTGGATGATGAAGAAACCTTTCACACCACGCGTGAAGGGTTTAAGGATTTGAGTGACATCGAATAGAGGGCGGTAGAACGCATGAGTTATACCGTAGGCGAGTTCGCCATTAGCGCCATGTTGGAATCTCTAGACAGAGACCAACAACATGCCGCTGTAGCCAAGTTCATTCAAATGAACTTGTCGCCGAAAGGGAAAAAGTAGCCTTGCTTCACCAGCAAGGCTCTCAACAGGCCGAGCAGTTGAGAGAACTCGGTGCTCAACAGACAGAGCTGTTGAGACAGCAGCAATTCCATGCTGCTGTGGGCGGGACGGCACATGCGCGTCGTCTTGAAGTCATGGAAGTTGACATCTACAAGTACAGTGGAGTCCCGGAAGACTCCCTGTTACTGTGGTTTCTCGAACTCGACAGAGCCTTAAGGGCTCGTCGCGTCGAAGATGAGCAAATGAAACTCACATTTGCTCAAACCCACTTGGCAGGACGTGCCAAAACTTGTTCCCTGGGGCACGAGAGTAGCAACCCACATGTGTATAGGTCGCTAGATGACTTTAAGTCCCGGCTCAGACAAACGTTTGAGCCGCCACGGGCTGAGTTCAGGGCTCGTTCAGAGCTCCTGAAACTTAAGCAGGGTAAGCGTGATGTGCACGCTTACGCTCAACATTTACGACTCCTCGCGAGTAGTATAACTGCTAATCCAGTTCATGAACACACGTTGATTACGGTTTTCATGCAAGGGCTCGCAGAAGGGCCCGTCAGGAGCCACCTGATCCGCCTTGAGCTGAATACGCTGAAAGAGGCGATATAGGCCGCGGAACAGGAAGACTTTAGCATGAGACAGGCTCATGCTATCATAAACACTTATCGTCCACCTAGACGACAAGAGATCGGAGGTCCAGAACCAATGGACCTCTGCTATGTTGAGAGCGAGAGACCTCGCTCTTCAAACAACAATCGATGGCAGAAGAGCAATCGCTGTCAGAAGTTAGGGCACTTCGCACATGAGTTTAGTGCTCCACGCCCAGTACCAAACAGTACTGAGCGAAATGGACGACCATTCGCCAAGAAGGGCAATTGGCGTGGGTCCAGCGCTGTTGCGAAGCTGCAGCAGCGGAACGGACCATCAAAAAATGGTCGGGGTCAGTAGGGGCGGACCTCTCTACTGATTTAGCAACCTCAAGAGAATTTGCAAATATCTTGACGATAGTTGCTCCAGATACACAATCATTGTGTGTCTCTGCACCTGGTGATGACGTTTCGCTCATCACCTTGAAGTTGGAAGCGACAAATGATTTGTCGCTTCGTGCCTTAGTAGACTGTGGGGCGTCGAACAACTTTGTTCGTCGCCAGTCACTAGAGGGTCGTAGGCTCAAGTTTGTTGAGCGCGGCATTCCCCCTCACGAGAATGACGGTACGCCTTGCAACAGGCGCATCGATTACCGTCGAGAAACGTGTAGAAAGAATGAACTACATGTTGGAGGGCGAACTGTACGATGATGACTTCATCGTACTGGATTTGGATGACAAATTTGATGTCATCCTGGGATTACCTTGGCTCAGAAGATACGAGCCAAGAGTGAGCTGGCAGCATCGATCCGTGAAGATGCCTGCCGCTTGTTCATCATATGGCCATCTGATGAACATCTTGGAGCGTCCACAAGCGTGTGGATGTTCTACGAGTGAGTGAGATGGCCTCACTTGCGGTTCGGTCGTTCGCACGACTGCACAAGATCACAGTGTAGTTGATCACTACACTGTGGAACAAGCTCCCGGCGGCTGTACAGCAGTACAGGCGGAGCCGAAGGTCCACCACTCGAATAAGTCGAGTGGACCGGGACATGGATGTATGCCTAGCGGGCAGCATCTTATACAGAAGAAACATGTTGCCTCCAAAGGGCAACATGGAAATCCTAGGTCGACTGGAGAGTCGACCGTAGAGGATCGGTTCCTTACTGTGGTTGCACAGCCACAGTCAGAAGACGTCGAGGGAATAAGTCCCCACGTACTTGAGAAAGGAATTCCTCAAGATTCACTTGATGAAGGATCAGGCCCTCAGCAACCTGTGGAAGCAAGTTCCCAGGAAGAAAACGAGACAGTGAATGTCTTGGTTAATGACGGATCAAGCGTAGGCGCTTATACGCTTGATCTGGATGTGCCTCCGAAATTAAATTCGGAGATAACTCAGTTGCCAACGCTAGAACCGAAACGGTTCTTGCGTGATCTGCGTAGTGGCAAAGTCAAGCAGATTTGCATACTCGTCACAGAGGATTAGTATTTGGCCAACATTTTGCCGGCAACAGTGTTTGCTGAGACTGAGACGGGTCTCAGCAGCTCATCAATGGACGAAAGTGTCCTCGATGAGAAGACTCGGATTAAGAGATATGAATCTCAATCCTGGGAGTCGCTACAGGCCTATCCTTTGTATAAGGATTTGATCGAATTCAAGGATGTACTCCCTGGATCCGTGCCATTCTAGTTTCCTAAGGACAAAGGCACTCGACACGAGATCGAGCTCAAACCGGGCTCGAAGTACTGTGTCATGAAGCAGTGGCCACTGCCTCGTGACAAGTTCTAGCGATCGACAAGTTCTTTGCCGATCGCTTAGCAGCGGGTCATGTGAGGGAATCAATTTCCCCTCACAGCTCTCCGACCTTCTGTGTGCAAAAGGTCACAGAGGTATAGCGTATAGTGCACGCATTCAACAAATTGAATGCTGCAACGGTACCGGCTCAGACGACGATACCGAGGAAGGACGTCATCATAGATGGTATGTCACAGAGTACCATCTTTTCTTCCATGTATCTTATGGACGGATTCGATCAGATCCTCATTCGTAAACGGGACATCCCGTACACAGCAGTGAGCACTCTCAGCTGGATGCTGTGGGAGTGGCTAGTGATGCCACAGGGGCTGAGCAATGCCCCTGCAACATTTGACAGATGTGTTACAAATCTGTTGAAACCGGTGCGGATTTATCACCGAGTTAATTCGACGATGTGTTCGTCCATAGCCGGGCAATGGACGGAAAGACGGACGTTGAAGTTCACAGAACTCACGTTCATCAGGTTCTGTAACTTATGCGCAAGCATAAGTTGTATGTCAATCTCAAGAAGTGTATCTTCGCGGCTAGCGAAATACCACTTCTTGGGTGCATCGTGGGTAAACGCGGCGTACGCTCTGATCCCGAAAAGATCAAGGCGATCACCGACTGGTCAGTGCCAGTCGATATCAAGGGACTAAGGAAGTTATTTGGACTAGCGGCGTACTTGCATAAGTACTCCCGCAACTACGCCGAAATGACGGTACATCTTTTTTGTTTACTCAAGAAAAATGTCAAGTGGTCATGGAACGCTGAGTGCCAGCGCTCCTTTGAAAGTATCAAGCGGAGCTTGATGCAGTCGCCGATATTGGCGATTGCAGATCAGGACAGACCTTTTCATGTGGTCTGTGACGCCAGCGATTTTGCAATCGGCTGTGCGTTGATGCAATACGACACAGATGGCGCAGAGCGCGTCGTCTGTTATCAGTCGCGTCAGCTGCAAGCAGCTGAGCGCAATTACCCAGTGTATGACAAGGAACGCCTTGCCATGAAGTACGCACTGGCTAAGTTCCGGGTCTATCTATTGGGAGATAGACCGTTCATCGTATATACGGACCATGCTTCATTACGCACGGCCGTAACCAGCCCACACCTCTCGCAACGAATGGCGAGGTGGCTGTCTTTCTTCGCGGAGTATAACTTCTACGTGGAGTATAAACCAGGACGACTAAACGTCGTCGCTGATTTGCTCTCGCGCCGGCCAGATTTCGAGCCGGACGCGCAACTAAACAGTGAGGATAAGCCCACTGTTGCGACACTGTCAGTCAGTGTCCCGTCGTCAAGTAAACTTGACGACGTACGAAAGGCATACGCAGAAGATAATGATCTTCTGCGATTGATGGGTCATCTGGTGAATCCATGCGGTAAATCAATGAGGGATTTACCGGCTTTGTACCGATCCTCATCGGATCGGTATATTACACGCAACGGATTGCTGTACTATACAGCTGTTGACGGCGACACGCCTCGTGTCGTCGTACCCGCTCATCGTGATTTGCGTTTACGCATCATGTATGAGTGTCGCGATGCCCCAACAGGCGGCCATTGTGGTAGAGAAAAGACTTACCTCACGGTAAGTCGTGACTTTTACATGCCCCGCCAGAATCAGCTTGTACGCAAGTACATTCGTTCTTGCGAGGTTTGTCAACGGGTGAAGCCTATTCCTCAATCCCGTGTACCATTACAGCCTCTACCGGTCCCGGAAGAGTGCCGCCAGTCCGTTTCAATGGACTTCGTCTTCGGTTTTTCCGAAGACGCTCACAAGAATAATGGTATTCTTGTGTTCGTGGTTTGTTTCAGCAAGGTGGTGCATCTTGCTGCTGTACCTGAGTCGATCAAGACTCAAGGTTGTGCTCGTGTCTTTCTCGACACGGTCTTTAGACTCCACGGGATACTCCGTGAGCTCGTATCCGACCGTGACCCTCGGTTCACGGCGTCATTTTGGCAAACCGTGTTTCGTTCTCTTGGAACACGATTTAAGATGTCTACTTCTGACCATCCCGAAACAGATGGTCAGACGGAACGTGCGAACCGTGTCCTCGAAGAGATACTTCGAGGATATGTCCACTCGTTTACGAGTTGGAGAGAATTCCTACCCATGGTGGAATTCGCGATCAATAATTTTCTGCATGCCTCATCACTGCACACACCGTTTAACGTGAATGGTTTACGCCATCCACGTGTACCCGTCCTTGTAGAGTGTGACTCTTGGATAAGAAGGGGAGGGACTCGCTCGAGCAAAAACCGTTTTGGCTCTTGCTCATCACGTGTCATTGCACATGCCGATACGTTCGATGTCGATGTCGATAATGTCTACATCTAAGAAGCTGATCTTAGCAGTAGCAATGGAGCTGCTGCTACATCAGGCAATGATGACGATGCTGGAATATTCAGCTTCGTCAACGACCATTCGAGCGAGGAAGAGTACAACCTCGCTGTAGAAGAGAACAATCTCTTAGCAGTGCGCACGAAGCGCACTGAAAAACACAACAACGAGTCAGCATAGAACTTCCTCCTGACTCGAGAGGAGATAGTCCGTTTCGTTCAGTACTCCATCGCAAACGCGGTGGACCGCCAGAAACGGAACGCATACAAGAATGGAAGAGCAAATGTTCTTCCATTTAAGATTAACGACTTAGTATTACTGTCTACGGTAAACTTACCTGGACATGTATTCACTTGTGTCGGCAGTAGTGTACTACTGCCGAAGTACGTTGGGCCATTTCGAGTGTTGCATTGCAAGGGCAATGCATACACGATTGAGTTGCCTCGCAGGATCCGCACGCATCCTACGTTTTACGTAGGGCGACTCAGACCGTACTGTCGGTACGAGCCTTCTTCTTCCGATGAAGATAGCCCCCGCGTTCAAGAACATCCATCAAGTTCTTGCGTTCGCGCTCCAGACGATCCGTCTGGTCGCGCAGATAAGATACCTCGGAACTCAACCGAGATATCTCCCCGCGAGCTGTCTCCAGCTCGCCAGAAAGGGAGCGGACATCCCGCTCGACCTGAAGCTGCTCTGTGGCGTAACCGGCGCGATCCTTTGCCCGATCAGCCTCGCGATCTTTGCGGTTCTTCCGCACGGTATCAGTCAAAGCGTAGCGCCGGTCGCGCTCGTGCTTCAAGTTATCGCGCAACTCATCGATTGCGCGATCCATCTCGTAAGGGTCGAGATGGTGGGCCTGGGGTTCTGAGGGAGGTCTTTCCTCCTCCACCACATCCTTTGGTGGATGCTCACGGTGGTCAACGCTTTCTAGTGGAGCGTATCTTGAACCACCGTGACGATTCAGGATCAAGTACGAGCTACCTCGTCCAGTGGAGGGGGTTTCCACCCTCTTGGAACAGCTGGGAGCCCCGCTCTCAGCTGTTGATAGATGTTGAAGGTCTCGTCCGCCAGTATGACGAGACTTATCCGATTGGTCCGAGAAACCATCGGTAAACACGCGCCCTAGGCACTTGTAGACGGATTGCAAGTTTGCAATCACGTCACGCATCTCAGCCGAGATGTGTGCCCTTCCCCAGGGCGAACTTAGGGAATACACGTCCCTATGTGCACGCTGCGAGTTGTCAACAGAACTCTCACAAGGGTCTCCCCATGAAAGGCAAGGAATGTCTGCCTCGCTCGACAAACAGTGCAACCGGTACCTTGCACCGGTTGGCGTTCACCTTTCGAACCTGAGGCGTACCGCCTCACGTTTCTTGAGCCACCCTTCTCGTCCAAAATTATTTACGTTTTGGACGAACGCGTTCCACGCAACCAAAGCGAGGCCTTGTCACGCTTTTGATTGCTGTTATACCACCGATATCCAAGAAAAACATCGAGATAAAACTCTTCTTCAGCGCGAAAGTTCTTCGCGCTGGAACTCAAGCCGTGAAGCTCAGTCGCATCGAATAAGGGTATTCGATGGTGTTGGCTTGTCTCGTGAGACAAGCTTTTGGTGACCCGTTCGGGCAAACGCCACGGCTTGACCTCATCACGCTTCTGTCGGTACACCGGTTGTCAGTATGACGATGGCTCGCGCCATCGTCATCACGCTCGTGAGAAGAGACACGAGTCGGCGGTGTTAAGGAGTAATGCTCCTCACACCCCTGATCATCATCATCACTGCCGAACAGACTGTGATGCAACTCACGAGTCCGTTCATTCGGCAGTGGCCTCGGAGAATACTGAGGCGTCGCCGGTGATCGTGACGCCTCTGAAGCATTGCCCGAGTCAGAAACGTCTGACTCGCCAGAGTAGATGACCTCAATGTCGGGGTCATCATGCGCACGCGGTGTGGTGCCGCGTGCACCTGCAGCATCTCTTGCTGCAGGCGAAGAAGGAGCAGCAGACGACGAATCGTCTGTCGCAGAGGCTGGCACAGCACCGGGCTGCGCGGGTCTTGAGTCACCTCGCATAGACATGTTAACTATGCGAGGTCAAGCGGAAAGTGAATGGAACGGACCCAACAAGTGCTCCATGTCCCAATGGTGGCCAACGGGTGGCCGCCATATTTTCGATAGTCACACGGTGACTATCAATTAAGGGGGGGTGATGTAACCAGGCAGCACGTTACATGGAATTGTCATTTGAAGAGATAATGACAATAAAGAATATTAAGTTTAATATTCTTCTAACAATATCACCGGGAGTGGTGATATTGGTGAAGCGACCAAAGAGTCTGTTCATTGGTTGATATCTTGATGATATCAACCCACCAATCGCCGCAAGACGCGCGCAATGAGTGGTGACGAGACGTCACCGTACACTCAGTTAGATTAGTATAATTAAGTCAGGTTAAACAGAGAGACAGTAACAAAAGACTTAATTATATTAATACAACAGTTTTACTTTTACCTTATCTACGCTTCCTCGTTTGCTTCGTGTACGTCTGTCGGGGCACCGACACCCTTGCGGTAAGTTCTCGCAAGGGTGTGCCATGTTACAGCAGCGGTCTTGGTGTTGTCCCCAACGTTATCTAGCGAGAACTCCTCGAGCTATGAAGACTGAGACGCTCTCACGCGCTATTTTGTCGGAACATTACAGTCTTCAGAGGGGTAGGACTGCTTGGATCTGGTAGGCATATCGACAAAGTAAACGCTTCTTTTTGAGACAGTTTTCTTGTAGCTGGGCAAAATTGTTGGTTAGCTCTTCATAGCCAATCGAACTTGCGCATTCACAATGTTTTTACGTAAATAACGGCTCCTGGCTACTCTATTCCAACGCATACAAGAACCCATCGCCTGACGAGAAAAATCTCCCAGCGTCTATCTTGCCTGCACATCTCACGCAGTAGGTCACCATCCCTGCTTCTGCTAATATATACTTTGACCTGCAGCGCGTTGCCGCTCACTCGATCGTAAAACCAGTGATGTCCATCTGTACGATCAGGTTAATGTATTCCGCCAGCACTTGTTTCGAGTTGTAGATTCGCAGATCCGAACGGTGAAACACGGATGCGCTTTCGGGAACAGGAACTTTAACGGGGCACCGACAACTACATACTGGTCAACCAGTACGGAGTTTACTATCACTGACTGTAGAGATAGTCAGTGCCCAGCTAGGTGTAGAACTACACAGAGGAAGGTAGAACGACTTAGGTGAAAGACTCAAGTCGTAGAAAAAGTAAAACTGAAATAAATATAACTAAGTCCTATCAATCTTGTATCTCTGTTTGTCTTGACTTAATTGTATTGATCTAACTAAGTGTATGATGAAGTCTACTCACCACCCATTGCGCGCGTCCAGCAGCGATTGGTGGGTTGATATCATCACGATATCAACCAATGAGTATACCCTTCGGTCATCTTCAACAATATCATCATACTCTGTGATATTGTTGGAAGAATATTCAACGTAATAATCTTTATTGTCATTTTATCCTTAGTGACAAAATCATGGAACGGGCTACCCCGTTCCAGGAACGACTGGTCTCTGCCGGCGAAGGCAACATTAAAACGTCTCACGCGACCGTCGCTGCTAATCAATCCCTTGAACCCCTGCGCTAGAAAACGGCACGTGCCTGTCGTGAACTGCAACAAGCGAACGCGGTCTTCGTTCGTCAATTCTTCCACGACTTTCCAGAGCCACTCAATCTTATTAAGCTCAAGTTCCGTGGGGAAGTTTTGTGAATATAACTTGAAGTCCGTGTGTTTCTTCCAGTCCTCGACGTTGATCGATGGCGCTCCGCACATAAGCAACTCCAGCTCCTGGTAGTCGAACACCTTGAGCAAGCTTACAGGCACCACGTCGTATAGCGCCGTAAGAAACGACAGCAGCTGGCCACTCACGCTTTCCAGCACATGATACTTGAAGAGAGCGTCCAAGTAGCGCAAGCGATTTTCTCGTGTCACGTCGATACTGGCGCCGCCTTCGACGAGTTTTACAATTTCTACTCGGCCATCCACAGCGCGAGTGGCTATAAAGTCCAGACACAACGGTTCAATATCATCGATCTTTTTCACCATCAAAGCACTATTGTAGATCTCATCGTCGAAGAATTGCAAGTCGGAAAAAGAGATCGGTACGCCCAGAATATGTTTGAGGAATGGTAGCGCAAGATGCACCGACATTAAATGCTCCTCGAGAATCGCCTTACCCACGAGCCTACCAGCGAACTCAAAGTAGGCCAAGTGATCATCACCAATTAGCAAGTCCGAGCTCGCGTTACTCCAATAACTTCGCTCGTCTCCCACTGTTCTCACAAAAAGACCGAATGTCGGATCGATAGCTCCGCGAAAAGCAGCGTGTACCATTCGCGCATAACTCCACCTGCATCCAATGCCGGTTTTCCGTCAAACATCACGCGACATCTCTGCCGCAACTGATACGCCTTCATCGCTCCTACAAGCTCAAACGAGTCCTGCAACAAATGATCGGGTCGCACTACCAGCTCTGCATGTCCAGATTCCCAAGGTAGCCACAGCCGATGTATTTCCGTCGAGAACCAGCGGATTTTGTCCGGGAATGGCAAATTGTGAACTCCCTCGAGATTCATAATGAGCTCGGAACTCCCTTTGCCGTCCAGGATTTTTAATCCGGTAGTGGAAATCCGTTGCCACGACGTCGCTGTCGTTCAATACCAATCTTCCTAACGAATCTCGCACGCGAATGTACCCCACCGACAAATTACTGTCTCGGTCCGTCGAATCCAAATACCGATTCAACGACACTCTCCCTCCCGGATCCAGCTCCGTTGACTCCCGTTGTGCAAAAGCACCTGAATATCGTCGCGTCGATTGCTGTCGACCTATCGATGCAAGCCGTCGGTAGTCGGCAATCGCTTCTGCAGTTGTCGCCGACTTGCTGCCAGTGGCAATTTGCTCATGTTGCGTCTGGTCAGGCGATGGCGCTTGGAAACACAAAGCTTGGGGACGACCAAATGACCTGAAAATGGCATCTTCTGTCATCAATACCCTTCGGGCGCGCGAATTCGTGTCATTGTACACGAACATCATGCTCAACTGCATCACAGGTTATCGCTCAATATATTGCGTGATGTAACGGTTGTGATTCAATACCGACATACCCGCGCCGCCGTAAATTTTAATTAAAGGCGGCCTCGCTGGCAACGAACTTTTTATACGGCATGGTGTAATGGGGTAGCCCGTTCCATGATATTGTCACTAAGGATAAAATGACAATAAAGATTATTACGTTGAATGTTCTTCCAACAATATCACAGAGCATGATGATATTGTTGAAGATGACCGAAGGGTCTACTCATTGGTTGATATCGTGATGATATCAACCCACCAATCGCTGCTAGACGCCGCAAAGGGTGGTGAGTAGACGCCATCACACACTTAGTTAGATCAATATAATTAAGTCAAGATAAACAGAGGCATAAGAGTGATAGGACTTAGTTATATTAAATAACAGTTTTATTTATACCAGAGACTGGCGTGTTCACTAGTCTCCTTTCCTTCTTCTGTGTTGGTGCAACACTTAGCAGGACACTGACTATCACTGTTGTCAGTGGAAGTGAACTCCGTACTGATCAACCAGTACGTAGTCACCAGTGCCCCGTTACACACGGTAGCACTTTATAGTCCGTCCAAAGACCACACTCGCGTCGCCCAACATGAACATGTTGGACGAAGTCGAAGTCGACAGATTTCACGGAACTCATTATAGCTACTCCCATTTGAGCGATATCGAATGGCGTGCGATCAAACGAATGAGTTCGACCGTTGGCGAGGAAGCTATCTGGGCCATGCTATCCACAAGGGATAGAGACCAGCAGCATTCCGTCATCAGCAAGTTCATGCAGCGAGAACTTGACGAGTCGCGAGCGCAGGTGATCTTGTTGCAACAACACGATCACCAGAGGACAAAAGAACTGAGACAGCATCAGTCTCAGTCTGCAAGTTCGACGCGTGAGCGTCGACAGGAGTCTCTAAAGTTAGATATATCCAAGTATCGGGAGTCGAGGTAGACTCCCTGTTAAGATGGTTCGTCGAGGTCGACGGTGCCATCGGGGCCCGTCGCATCGACAACAAGCGAATGCAAGTCGCATTCGCTCAGTCTTACTTGGCAAGGGATGCCAGGATTGAGGCCCTGAATATCAAGTTACACGACCCGAACGTGTTTGGGTCGTTGAGGATCTTCAAGACCCTGCTCAGTGAGACGTTTAAGCCTCCCAGTGCAGATTTCAGGACTCTCTCTGAACTCATCGTAATCAAACAGGGTAAGCGTAAGGGTCACGCTTACGCTCAGCATGTACGCACTTTTCAAGTTGCACGGTAGTGAAGCCTGTGAGTGAATTTGTGAAGATCACAATATTCATCAAGGTCTTGCAGATGGTCCTGTCAGGGACCACCTGTTTCGCGAGGAGCTGAAGATGCTCTCCGAAGCGATCTACGCTGCGGAGCAGGAAGACTTTGGTGTGAGACAGACTCACACTACTCTTACACCCTAACGTCTATAAAGACGATCAGCGGTCGGAGGTCCAGAACCAATGAACCTCTGTCATGTCGAGAGCGAGAAATCTCGCCCTGTGTATGACAAGCGGATGGTGTGATGTCATCGCTGTCATAAGCTGGGACACTACGCATACGAATGCGTATCTCCCGCTCAGCACTGCGGGGTGCTGAGCGCAGAAACCGTCTAACAGTTGGAAGAACTGGAGAACGAGGGTCTGATGCTATTGCAAAGCCGCAACAGCGAAGCGGTTCATTTAAAAATGGCGGGATCAGTAGGGGCGGAGCGCCCTAGTAATCCGGCAACATCAAGAGAATTTACAAATCTCTTGACGAATGTTGCTCCAGATATACAGTCACTGTGTGTCTCTGCACCCGATGATAAGATATCACTCATCGCCTTGAAGTTAGAAGTGACAAAGGACTTGTCACTTCGCGCCCAATTTGACTGTGGGGTGTCGAATAATTTTGTTCGTCGCCAGTCACTAGAGGCTGGAAGTATCAACTTCGTGAAGCGGGAGACCCCTCCAACAAGATGACGATCCGCTTCGAGATAGGCGCATCGATCAATGTGAAGAAATGTGTAGTCGGAATCCACTACACGTTGAAAGACGAAAAGCGCAATGATGACTTCTTCGTACTTGACCTGGTTGTCAAGTTGGATGTCATTCTAGGACTACCTTGGCTCAGGAGATACAAGCCAAGGGTGAGCTGGCAGCGTCGATCAGTTACGATACCTGCTACTTGTTCCTCAGATCACGATCTGAAGAATGTCTTGGAACGCCCACATTTTCGTGGGTGTACTACGAGCGAATGCGATGGCCTCAGTTGAGGTACGGTCGTTAGCACGACTGTGCAAGAACACAGTGCAGATTATCATTAAATTGTGAAGAAATCTCTCCTGGACCCTGTAGAGGTGACTTCCCAGGAATTAATCGAGACAGTGAATGTCTTGGTTAATGACGGATCAAGCGTAGGCTCTTACACGCTTGATCTGGATGTGCCTCCGAAGTTAACATCGGAGATAACTCAGTTGCCAACGCTAGAACCGAAACGGTTCTTGCGTGATCTGCGCAGTGGCAAAGTCAAGCAGATTTGCATACTCGTCACAGAGGATTAGTATGTGGCCGATATTCGGTCGGCCACAGTATTTGCTGAGACTGAGACGGGTCTCAGCAGCTCATCAATGGACGAAAGTGTCCTCGATGAGAAGACTCGGATTAAGAGATATGAATCTCAATCCTGGGAGTCGCTACAGGCCTATCCTTTGTATAAGGATTTGATCGAATTCAAGGATGTACTCCCTGGATCCGTGCCATTCTAGTTTTCTTAAGGACAAAGGCACTCGACACGAGATCGAGCTCAAACCGGGCTCGAAGTACTGTGTCATGAAGCAGTGGCCACTGCCTCGTGACAAGTTCTAGCGATCGACAAGTTCGTTGCCGATCGCTTAGCAGCGGGCCATGTGAGGGAATCAATTTCCCCTCACAGCTCTCCGACCTTCTGTGTGCGAAAGGCCACAGGAGGATGGCGGATAGTGGATGCATTCAAAAAGTTAATTACTGCAACGGTACCGGCTCTGACCCCGATACCGAGGAAGGACGTCACCATAGATGGTATGTCAAAGAGTACCATCTTTTCGTCCATGGATCGGATGAATGGCTTCTATCAGGTCCTCATGCGTGAACGAGATATACCGTACACAGCAGTGAGCACTCCCAGCGGGATGCTGTGGGAGTGGATAGCGACGCCACAAGGGCTGAGAAATGCCCCTGCAACATTCAACAGATGTGTTACAAATCTGTTGAAACCGGTGCGGATTTATCACCGAGTTAATTCGACGATGTGTTCGTCCATAGCCGAGTTATGGACGGAAAGACGGATATTGAGGTTCATAAAACTCATATTCGTCAGGTTCTTCAACTTATGCGCAAGCATAAGTTTTATGTCAATCTCAAGAAGTGTATCTTCGCGGCTAGCGAAATACCACTTCTTGGGTGCATCGTCGGCAAACACGGCGTACGCCCTGATCCCGAAAATGTCAAGGCGATCACCGACTGGCCAGTGCCAGTTGATATCAAGGGACTGCAAAAGTTTCTTGGCTTATCGGCGTACTTGCACAAGTATTCGCGCAATTACGCCAAGATGACTGTTCATCTTTCTTGCTTGCTCAAGAAATATGTGAAGTGGTCACGGAACGCTGACTGTCAGCGTTCCTGTGAGGGTATAAAGCAAAGCTTTATGCAATCGCCCATCTTGTCGATTGCAGATCAGGACAGACCTTTTCATGTGGTCTGTGACGCCAGCGATTTTGCTATCGGCTGTGCGTTGATGCAATACAACATAGACGACGCAGAGCGCGTTGTCTGCTGTCAATAGCGTCAGCTTCAAGCAGTTGAACGCAATTATCCAGGGCATGACAAGGAACGCCTTGCCATGAAGTACGCACTGGCTAAGTTCCGCGTCTATCTCTTGGGAGATAGACCGTTCATCGTATATACGGACCATGCGTCAGTGCGCACGGCCTTAAACAGTCGCCACCTCTCGCAACGAATGGCGAGGTGGCTGTCTTTCTTCGCGGAGTATAACAACTACGTGGAATACAAAGCAGGGCGACGCAACGTCGTCGCTGATGCGTTATCACGTCGGTCCGATTTCGAGCCGACTACACCAGTCAATAGTGAGACCTTATCCACTGTTGCGGCACTGTCAGTCAGTGTTACGTCATCGCCCTTACTTGATGACGTGCGGAAGGCATACTCATAAGATAATGATCTTCTGCGATTGATAAGTCATCGTGCAAACCCAACCCGCAAATCCTTGTCGGATTTGCCTGCCTTATACCGCTCTTCATTGGATCGGTACATGACCCGCAATGGTCTGCTGTATTATACAGCAGTTTCTGACGACACCTCTCGTGTCGTCGTTCCCGATCATGATAATTTGCGTTTACGCATCATGTTCGAATGTCACGATGCGATGTCAGGCGGGCATCGTGGTAGGCAGAAGACTTATTTCACAGTAAGTCGTGGTTTTTTCTGTCCCCGCTAGTATCAGTTTGTCCGCAAGTAAATTCGTTCTTGTGAGGTTTGTCAACGGGTGAAGCCTATTCTTTCTTCCCGTGCACCGTTGCAACCTCTGCCGTTGCCGACAGAATGTTGGGAGTCCGTTTCCATGGACTTCGTCTTCGGTTTTTCCGAAGACACTCACAAGAATAATGGTATTCTTGTGTTTGTGGTTTGCTTCAGCATGATGCTGCATCTTAATACGGTGCCTGAGTCGATCATTGCACACGGATGTGCGCGTGTATTCAACGACACGATATCTCGACTTCACGGGTTACCCCACGAGCTCGTATCCGACCGTGACCCCCGGGTTAACGGCGAATATTTGGAGGTCCGTGTTCCGCGATTTGAGAACACGGTTAAAGATGTCAGCGTCTGGCCATCCCAAAACAGGTGGTCAGATGGAACGTGCAAATCCTGTCCTCGAAGAGATACTTCGAGGATACCCTCACTCTTTTTCGGGTTGGAGTGAGTTCTGGCCAATGGTCGAATTTGCCATCAACAATTCCGTGCATGTGTCCACGACGCATACACCGTTCTACGTAAATGGCTTACGCCATCCACGTATTCCCTCCATAATGCACAGTGACTCAAGGTGTAGGGGGGAGGGACTCGCTCGAGCAAAAACCGCTTAGACTCTTGATCATCACGTATCATCGCACATGCCGATACGTTCGATGTCGATGTCGGCAACGTCGACATCGAGGACATCGAGCTTGGCAGTGGCAATGACGCTGCTGCTACATCATACAATGATGACGATGCTGGAATATTCAGCTTCGTCAACGACCATTCGAGCGAGGAAGAGGACAACCTCGCTGAAGAAGAGAACAATCTCTTAGCAGTGCGCACGAAGCGCACTGAAAAACACAACAACGAGTCAGCATAGAACTTCCTCCTGACTCGAGAGGAGATAGTCCGTTTCGTTCGGTACTCCATCGCAAATGGGATGGACCGCCAGAAAAGGAACTCAGACAAGAATGGAAAAGCAAATATTCTTCCATTTAAGGTTAACGACTTAGTATTACTGTCTACGGTAAACTTACCTGGACATATAGTCACTAGTGTCGGCAGTAGTAAACTACTGCCGAAGTACGTTGGGCCATTTCGTGCATTGCACCGCAAGGGCAATGCATACACGATTGAGTTGCCTCGCAGGATGCGCACACATTCTACGTTCTATGTGGGTCGCTTCCGCCCGTACTATCATTGCGAGGCCTCTTGCGAGAGAGGAAATGACCAGCACGCTTAAGAATCCTTAACTTATTCTTGTGATCACAAACCAAACACTTAAGCTGGTCCTTCAGCCACGCGGCATCGCGACGAGCCGCCTCTAGCTCGTCGCGCAAACGATGCTTCTCGCATTCGCTCTCGAGTTTCAAGAACGCGAAATCCGACCGGTCTTTCTCCCGATCGGCACGGAGAAATCGCACGGTCGACGACAAGTCGTGTCGACGATCGTGTTTGTGATCTACGTCATCCCTCAACTCGATCAGGTAACGCTCATGGTTACTCAAAGTCTCCTGCAAGCCAGGCGGCTGAGCCGGAACTTGTCTAACTACCACCTCCGGAGCCACTAGTGAATTGTCACGGTGGTCGACGCTTCCACAGGGGCGTATCTTGAGCCACCGCGTGAATAACGAGGAGCGGACAAGTTAAATTGTCCGCTGGTGTGGGTATTTACCATCGTATGACAGCTGGGAACCTCGATCCCAGTTGATGGCTGATGTTGAGGGTCTCGTCCACCAGTATGAAGAGACTCATCTGATAGGTCCGAGTGACCATCGTTAAACACTCTTTTTGGAGCTTGTAGACATATTGCAAGTTCGCAATCGCGTCCCGCATCTCAGCCGAGATGTGTGCCCTTCCCCAGGGCGAACTTAGGGAATACACGTCCCTATGTGCACGCTGCGAGTTGTCAACAGAACTCTCACAAGGGTCTCCCCATGTAAGGCAAGGAATGTCTGCCTCACTAGAAAAACAGTGGAACCGGTACCTAGCACCGGTTGGCGTTCGCTTTTCGAACCTGAGGCGTGTCGCCTCAAGTTTCTTAAGCCACCCTTCTCGTCCAAAATTATTTACGTTTTGGACGAACGCGTTCCACGCAACCAAAGCGAGGCCTTGTCACGCTTTTGGTTGCTGTTATACCACCGATATCCAAGAAAAACATCGAGATAAAACTCTTCTTCAGCGCGAAAGTTCTTCGCGCTGGAACTCAATCCGTGAAGCTCAGTCGCATCGAATAAGGGTATTCGATGGTGTTGGCTTGTCTCGTGAGACAAGCTATTGATGAGCTGTTCAGGCAAACGCTACGGCTTTAGCTCATCACGCTTCGAAGTGGTACCTTTGCCGGTACCACGGTTGTCAGTATGACGACGGCTCGCACCATCGTCGAATCGCTCGTGCGAGGACGCGCGAATCGATCGCGGTGATGAGTGATCATACTCATCACCAAATTCGTCATCACTGCCGAACAAACTGTGACGCATGTCGCGAGTCCGTGCGTTCGGCATGTCTCTTGATGAACGAGGCACCGCGGGTGAACGCAATGCCTCTAACGGCTTATCCGATTCAGACACACCTGACTCGCCAGAGTAGCTGACCCGAAGCTCGAGGTCACTCTGTGCATGTGGTGCGATACTACTGTCACCTGGAGCAACACTTGCTGCAGGCTTGGAACGAGCATCAGACGACGAATCGTCTGCCGTAGAGGCTGGAACGGTAGTAGACCGTTTCGTCTTGAATCAGCCGGCATAGACATGTTAACTATGCGAGGCAACGTCAGAATGAATGGGTCTGACTTACAAGTGCTCCCCGTCCTGTCGGCATCCAACGGGTGGCCACAAAGTTTTCATAGTCACGCGGTGACTATTAGTTTAGGGAGGGGTGGTGTAACGGGGTAGCCCTTTCCATGATATTGTCACTAAGGATAAAATGACAATAAAGAATATTACTTTAAATATTCCTTCTAACAATATCACAGAGCATGATGATATTGTTGAAGATGACCGAAGGGTATACTCATTGGTTGATATCGTGATGATATCAACCCACCAATCTCTGCTAGACGCGCGCAATGGGTGGTGAGTAGACTTCATCATACACTTAGTTAGATCAATATAATTAAGTCAAGATAAACAGAGGCATAAGATTGATAGGACTTAGTTATATTAAATAACAGTTTTATTTATACCAGAGACTGGCGTGTTCACTAGTCTCCTTTCCTTCTTCTGTGTTGTTGCAACGCTTAGCAGGGCACTGACTATCACTGTTGTCAGTGGAAGTGAACTCCGTACTGGTCAACCCGTACGTAGTCACCAGTGCTCCGTTACACATGGTCTCTGTGGGGACATCATAGGTCGAAAATCGCTTGTCCGCTTGGTACTTGTGGCAATAGAAGCAGTGTATGTTTGGCTCAATGTACTGACTCTTTCTGTAACGATGCACACCTATGCGTGAGCTTAACGCAAGGGTTTTGGTGCCCCGACAGACGTACACGAGGCAAACGATGAAGCGTAGGTAAGGTAAAGGTAGAACTGTTGTATTAATATAATTAAGTCTTTTGTTACTGTCTCTCTGTTTAACCTGACTTAATTATACTAATCTAACTGAGTGTACGGTGACGTCTCGTCACCACTTATCGCGCGCGTCTTGCGGCGATTGGTGGGTTGATATCATCAAGATATCAACCAATGAACAGACTCTTTGGTCGCTTCACCAATATCACCACTCCCGGTGATATTGTTAGAAGAATATTAAACTTAATATTCTTTATTGTCATTATCTCTTCAAATGACAATTCCATGTAACGTGCTGCCTGGTTACATCACCCCCCTTAATTGATAGTCACCGTGTGACTATCGAAAATATGGAGGCCACCCGTTGGCCACCATTGGGACAGGGAGCACTTGTTGGGTCCGTTCCATTCACTTTCCGCTTGACCTCGCATAGTTAACATGTCTATGCGAGGTGACTCAAGACCCGCGCAGCCCGGTGCTGTGCCAGCCTCTGCGACAGACAATTCGTCGTCTGCTGCTCCTTCTTCGCCTGCATCAAGAGGTGCTGCAGGTTCACGCGGCACCACACCGCGTGCGCATGATGACCCCGACATTGAGGTCATCTACTCTGGCGAGTCAGACGTTTCTGACTCGGGCAATGCTTCAGAGGCGTCACGATCACCGGCGACGCCTCAGTATTCTCCGAGGCCACTGCCGTACGAACGGACTCGTGAGTTGCATCACAGTCTGTTCGGCAGTGATGATGATGATCAGGGGTGAGAGGAGCATTACTCCTTACCACCGCCGACTCGTACCTCTTCTCACGAGCGTGATGACGATGGCGCGAGCCGTCGTCAATCTGGGAGCCGTGGTACCGACAAAGGTACAACTGTGAAGCGTGGTGAGGTCAAGCCGTGGCGTTTGCCCGAACGGGTCATCAATAGCTTGTCTCACGAGACAAGCCAACACCATCGAATACCCTTATTCGATGCGACTGAGCTTCACGGCTTGAGTTCCAGCGCGAAGAACTTTCGCGCTGAAGAAGAGTTTTATCTCGATGTTTTTCTTGGATATCGGTGGTATAACAGCAACCAAAAGCGTGACAAGGCCTCGCTTTGGTTGCGTGGAACGCGTTCGTCCAAAACGTAAATAATTTTGGACGAGAAGGGTGGCTTAAGAAACTTGAGGCGACACGCCTCAGGTTCGAAAAGCGAACGCCAACCGGTGCTAGGTACCGGTTCCACTGTTTTTCTAGTGAGGCAGACATTCCTTGCCTTACATGGGGAGACCCTTGTGAGAGTTCTGTTGACAACTCGCAGCGTGCACATAGGGACGTGTATTCCCTAAGTTCGCCCTGGGGAAGGGCACACATCTCGGCTGAGATTCGTGACGTGATTGCAAACTTGCAATCCGTCTACAAGTGCCTAGGGCGCGTGTTTACCGATGGTTTCTCGGACCAATCGGATAAGTCTCGTCATACTGGCGGACGAGACCTTCAACATCTATCAACAGCTGAGAGCGGGGCTCCCAGCTGTTCCAAGAGGGTGGAAACCCCCGCCACTGGACGAGGTAGCTCGTACTTGATCCTGAATTGTCACGGTGGTTCAAGATACGCTCCACTAGAAAGCGTTGACCACCGTGAGCATCCACCAAAGGATGTGGTGGAGGAGGAAAGACCTCCCTCAGAACCCCAGGCCCACCATCTCGACCCTTACGAGATGGATCGCGCAATCGATGAGTTGCGCGATAACTTGAAGCACGAGCGCGACCGGCGCTACGCTTTGACTGATACCGTGCGGAAGAACCGCAAGGATCGCGAGGCTGATCGGGCAAAGGATCGCGCCGATTACGCCACAGCGCAGCTTCAGGTCGAGCGGGATGTCCGCTCCCTTTCTGGCGAGCTGGAGACAGCTCGCGGGGAGATATCTCGGTTGAGTTCCGAGGTATCTTATCTGCGCGACCATACGGATCGTCTGGAGCGCGAACGCAAGAACTTGATGGATGTTCTTGAACGCGGGGGCTATCTTCATCGGAAGAAGAAGGCTCGTACCGACAGTACGGTCTGAGTCGCCCTACGTAAAACGTAGGATGCGTGCGGATCCTGCGAGGCAACTCAATCGTGTATGCATTGCCCTTGCAATGCAACACTCGAAATGGCCCAACGTACTTCGGCAGTAGTACACTACTGCCGACACAAGTGAATACATGTCCAGGTAAGTTTACCGTAGACAGTAATACTAAGTCGTTAACCTTAAATGAAAGAACATTTGCTCTTCCATTCTTTTCTGCGTTCCATTTCTGGCGATCCACCTCATTTGCGATGGAGTACTGAACGAAACGGACTATCTCCTCTCGAGTCAGGAGGAAGTTCTATGCTGACTCGTTGTTGTGTTTTTCAGTGCGCTTCGTGCGCACTGCTAAGAGATTGTTCTCTTCTACAGCGAGGTTGTCCTCTTCCTCGCTCGAATGGTCGTTGACGAAGCTGAATATTCCAGCATCGTCATCATTGTATGATGTAGCAGCAGCTCCATTGCTACTGCTAAGATCAGCTTCTTAGATGTAGACATTATCGACATCGACATCGAACGTATCGGCATGTGCAATGACACGTGATGAGCAAGAGCCAAAACGGTTTTTGCTCGAGCAAGTCCCTCCCCTTCTTATCCAAGAGTCACACTCTACAAGGACGGGTACACGTGGATGGCGTAAACCATTCACGTTAAACGGTGTGTGCAGTGTTGAGGCATGCAGAAAATTATTGATCGCGAATTCCACCATGGGTAGGAATTCTCTCCAACTCGTAAACGAGTGGACATATCCTCGAAGTATCTCTTCGAGGACACGGTTCGCACGTTCCGTCTGACCATCTGTTTCGGGATGGTCAGAAGTAGACATCTTAAATCGTGTTCCAAGAGAACGGAACACGGTTTGCCAAAATGACGCC
Source organism: Hyaloperonospora brassicae (assembly GCA_947650285.1). Taxonomy (NCBI): domain Eukaryota; phylum Oomycota; class Peronosporomycetes; order Peronosporales; family Peronosporaceae; genus Hyaloperonospora; species Hyaloperonospora brassicae. The sequence goes on from CANTFL010000137.1 coordinate 310,731, forward strand.
GTGAACCGAGGGTCACGGTCGGATACGAGCTCACGGAGTATCCCGTGGAGTCTAAAGACCGTGTCGAGAAAGACACGAGCACAACCTTGAGCCTTGATCGACTCAGGTACAGCAGCAAGATGCACCACCTTGCTGAAACAAACCACGAACACAAGAATACCATTATTCTTGTGAGCGTCTTCGGAAAAACCGAAGACGAAGTCCATTGAAACGGACTGGCGGCACTCTTCCGGGACCGGTAGAGGCTGTAATGGTACACGGGATTGAGGAATAGGCTTCATCCGTTGACAAACCTCGCAAGAACGAATGTACTTGCGTACAAGCTGATTCTGGCGGGGCATGTAAAAGTCACGACTTACCGTGAGGTAAGTCTTTTCTCTACCACAATGGCCGCCTGTTGGGGCATCGCGACACTCATACATGATGCGTAAGCGCAAATCACGATGAGCGGGTACGACGACACGAGGCGTGTCGCCGTCAACAGCTGTATAGTACAGCAATCCGTTGCGTGTAATATACCGATCCGATGAGGATCGGTACAAAGCCGGTAAATCCCTCATTGATTTACCGGATGGATTCACCAGATGATCCATCAATCGCAGAAGATCATTATCTTCTGCGTATGCCTTTCGTACGTCGTCAAGTTTACTTGACGACGGGACACTGACTGACAGTGTCGCAACAGTGGGCTTATCCTCACTGTTTAGTTGCGCGTCCGGCTCGAAATCTGGCCGGCGCGAGAGCAAATCAGCGACGACGTTTAGTCGTCCTGGTTTATACTCCACGTAGAAGTTATACTCCGCGAAGAAAGACAGCCACCTCGCCATTCGTTGCGAGAGGTGTGGGCTGTTTACGGCCGTGCGTAATGAAGCATGGTCCGTATATACGATGAACGGTCTATCTCCCAATAGATAGACCCGGAACTTAGCCAGTGCGTACTTCATGGCAAGGCGTTCCTTGTCATACACTGGGTAATTGCGCTCAGCTGCTTGCAGCTGACGCGACTGATAACAGACGACGCGCTCTGCGCCATCTGTGTCGTATTGCATCAACGCACAGCCGATTGCGAAATCGCTGGCGTCACAGACCACATGAAAAGGTCTGTCCTGATCTGCAATCGCCAATATCGGCGACTGCATCAAGCTCCGCTTGATACTTTCAAAGGAGCGCTGGCACTCAGCGTTCCATGACCACTTGACATTTTTCTTGAGTAAACAAAAAAGACGTACCGTCATTTCGGCGTAGTTGCGGGAGTACTTATGCAAGTACGCCGCTAGTCCAAATAACTTCCTTAGTCCCTTGACATCGACTGGCACTGACCAGTCGGTGATCGCCTTGACATTTTCGGGATCAGGGCGTACGCCGTGTTTGCCGACGATGCACCCAAGAAGTGGTATTTCGCTAGCCGCGAAGATACACTTCTTGAGATTGACATAAAACTTATACTTGCGCATAAGTTACAGAACCTGACGAATATGAGTTTTATGAACCTCAATATCCGTCTTTCCGTCCATAACTCGGCTATGGACGAACACATCGTCGAATTAACTCGGTGATAAATCCGCACCGGTTTCAACAGATTTGTAACACATCTGTCAAATGTTGCAGGGGCATTGCTCAGCCCCTGTGGCATCACTAGCCACTCCCACAGCATCCAGCTGAGAGTGCTCACTGCTGTGTACGGGATGTCCCGTTTACGCATGAGGATCTGATCGAATCCGTCCATAAGATACATGGAAGAAAAGATGGTACTCTGTGACATACCATCTATGATGACGTCCTTCCTCGGTATCGTCGTCTGAGCCGGTACCGTTGCAGCATTCAATTTGTTGAATGCGTGCACTATACGCTATACCTCTGTGACCTTTTGCACACAGAAGGTCGGAGAGCTGTGAGGGGAAATTGATTCCCTCACATGACCCGCTGCTAAGCGATCGGCAAAGAACTTGTCGATCGCTAGAACTTGTCACGAGGCAGTGGCCACTGCTTCATGACACAGTACTTCGAGCCCGGTTTGAGCTCGATCTCGTGTCGAGTGCCTTTGTCCTTAGGAAACTAGAATGGCACGGATCCAGGGAGTACATCCTTGAATTCGATCAAATCCTTATACAAAGGATAGGCCTGTAGCGACTCCCAGGATTGAGATTCATATCTCTTAATCCGAGTCTTCTCATCGAGGACACTTTCGTCCATTGATGAGCTGCTGAGAACCCGTTCGTTCTCAGCAAATACTGTGGCCGACCGAATATCGGCCACATACTAATCCTCTGTGACGAGTATGCAAATCTGCTTGACTTTGCCACTACGCAGATCACGCAAGAACCGTTTCGGTTCTAGCGTTGGCAACTGAGTTATCTCCGATGTTAACTTCGGAGGCACATCCAGATCAAGCGTATAAGCGCCTACGCTTGATCCGTCATTAACCAAGACATTCAACGTCTCGGTTTCTTCCTGGGAACTTGCTTCCACAGATTGCTGAGGGCCTGATCCTTCATCAAGTGAATCTTGAGGAATTCCTTTCTCAAGTACGTGGGGAATTATTCCCTCGACGTCTTCTGACTGTGGCTGTGCAACAACAGTCAGGCACCGATCCTCTACGGTCGACTCTCCAGTCGACCTAGGATTTCCATGTTGCCCTTTGGAGGCAACATGTTTCTTCTGTATAAGATGCTGCCCGCTAGGCATACATCCATGTCCCGGTCCACTCGACTTATTCGAGTGGTGGACCTTCGGCTCCGCCTGTACTGCTGTACAGCCGCCGGGAGCTTGTTCCACAGTGTAGTGATCAACTACACTGTGATCTTGTGCAGTCGTGCGAACGACCGAACCGCAAGTGAGGCCATCTCACTCACTCGTAGAACATCCACACGCTTGTGGACGCTCCAAGATGTTCATCAGACGGCCATATGATGAACAAGCGGCAGGCATCTTCACGGATCGATGCTGCCAGCTCACTCTTGGCTCGTACCTTCTGCGCCAAGGTAATCCCAGGATGACATCAAATTTGTCATCCAAATCCAGTACGATGAAGTCATCATCGTACAGTTCGCCCTCCAACATGTAGTTCATTCTTTCTACACGTTTCTCGACGGTAATAGATGCGCCTGTTGCAAGGCGTACCGTCATTCTCGTGAGGGGAATGTCGCGCTCAACAAACTTGAGCCTACGACCCTCTAGTGACTGGCGACGAACAAAGTTGTTCGACGCCCCACAGTCTACTAGGGCACGAAGTGACATATATTTTGTCATTTCTAACTTCAAGGTGATGAGCGAAACGTCATCACCAGGTGCAGATACACACAATGACTGTGTATCTGGAGCAACTTTCGTCAAGAGATTTGCAAATTCTCTTGAGGTTGCTAAATCAGTAGAGAGGTCCGCCCCTACTGACCCCGTCCATTTTTTGATGGTTCGTTCCGCTATTACGGCTTCGTAAAAGCGCTGGACCCACGCCCATTGCCCTTTTGGCGAATGGTCGTCCATTTCGCTCAGTACTGTTTGGTACTGGGCGTGGAGCACTAATCTCATATGCGTAGTGCCCTAACTTCTGACAGCGATTGCTCTTCTGCAATCGATTGTTGTTTGAAGAGCGAGGTCTCTCGCTCTCAACATAGCAGAAGTCCATTGGTTCTGGACCTCCGATCTCTTGTCGTCTCGGTGGACGATAAGAGTTTGAGCTAGCATGAGCCTGTCTCATGCTAAAGTCTTCCTGTTCCGCGGCTTATATAGCCTCTTCCAGCGTATTCAGCTCAAGGCGGATCAGGTGGCTCCTGACGGGCCCTTCTGCGAGCCCTTGCATGAACACCGTAATCAACGTGTGTTCATGAACTGGATTAGCAGTTATACTACTCGCGAGGAGTCGTAAATGTTGAGCGTAAGCGTGCACATCACGCTTACCCTGCTTAAGTTTCAGGAGCTCTGAACGAGCCCTGAACTCAGCCCGTGGCGGCTCAAACGTTTGTCTGAGCCGGGACTTAAAGTCATCTAGCGACCTATACACATGTGGGTTGCTACTCTCGTGCCCCAGGGAACAAGTTTTGGCACGTCCTGCCAAGTGGGTTTGAGCAAATGTGAGTTTCATTTGCTCATCTTCGACGCGACGAGCCCTTAAGGCTCTGTCGAGTTCGAGAAACCACAGTAACAGGGAGTCTTCCGGGACTCCACTGTACTTGTAGATGTCAACTTTCATGACTTCAAGACGACGCGCATGTGCCGTTCCGCCCACAGCAGCATGGAATTGCTGCTGTCTCAACTGCTCTGTCTGTTGAGCACCGAGTTCTCTCAACTGCTCGGTCTGTTGACAGCCTTGCTGGTGAAGCAAGGCTACTTTTTCCCGTTCGGCGACAAGTTCATTTTGAATTAACTTGGCTATAGCGGCATGTTGTTGGTCTCTGTCTAGAGACTCCAACATGGCGCTAATGGCGAACTCGCCTACGGTATAACTCATGCGTTCTACCGCAATCCATTCGATGTCACTCAAATGGTTAAACCCTTCACGCGTGGCGTGAAAGGTCTCTTCATCATCCAACATGTTCATGTTGGATGTTGTGGTCCTTGGAAGGACTACAAAGTGCTAACAGGTGTAACGGGGCACACCCTTTCGTTAGCTTAACGCAAGGGTGTCGGTGCGCCCGACAGACGTACACGAGACAAACGAGGAAGCGTATGTAAGGTAAAAGTAGAACTGTTGAATTATTATGATTAAGTCTTTTGTTACTGTCTCTCTGTTTAACCTGACTAAACTATGTTAATCTAACTGAGTGTATGGTGACGGCTCGTCACCACTTATTGCGCGCGTCTTGCGGCGATTGGTGGGTTGATATCATCAAGATATCAACCAATGAACAGACTCTTTGGTCAACCCTTCAATATCACCGCTCTCGGTGATATTGTTAAAAGATTATTAAACTTAATATTCTTTATTGTCATTATCTCTTCAAATGACAATTTCCATGGAACGGGCTGCCCCGTGACACTTTCTGTGCAATGGCAGAGCCGATGCCTCTTGCAGCTCGACGCTTTCGTTCAGCGCTGCGTACAGTCTGGCACAAGACACACAATTTTTATTCGTAATGGTGGCTAAAATTGCGCATGCCACACCGCCCGCTCCATAAACTGCCATTGAGCTCCTCGCCTGTAGACGTTGGGTGTTTTCTAAACAATCACGAGCGAATTCCGCTTTGCTGCGCCAAATGTGACGGTAACTGTAACGGGGCTACACGTCGGCTGGTAGTCGACGATAGGTGTGGTGCACACAAGAGAGAGGGTATCCTATAAGGTAATATTAGAACACAGTGAGCGTATCAATTGTTGAAGACTGATGTATGTCATCAATTGATTACGAGATCTTTTAAGAGGTTATTTAGGGCAGGTTAAAAACGGTTTTCTAAGGTGTTCTTTTAGGTTTGATAAAGAAATAAAAATTCAGTTCCCCTTTTGATCACTGAAAGACACGTGCCTCACGAGGCGTCTTTGATCGGTAGGAGCTAGCAATACCTGTGAAGATAGCTACTCCTGAGCACTCTGTGATGTGATTATTTTGAATCGTTTGATCCCTTAGGAACGGCAACCGTAAGCTCTCTGAGCTTGTTGAATCTCTGAGTCGGTTTCTTTGAACCAAAGTTGCTCGTAAGAGCGTTAGGTCTTCCTATGACTTAAGGAGCTGTGTAGCTCCGCTACACTTGGTAGCACTCGTAGTCAATCTACGCCTGAGTCGGTAACGACTGATCCTCTGTGAGGATGGATCAATCCACACCCCTCTCCGAGGCCCAAAAGGCCGCGCTTGAGAAGCTCACCGCGGCCGTAGGCCCAGAGTTTGTGGGGTTATTAGCTGCACAGGGTCCCGATGTGCTCAATGCACCAGTCGAGACCTTAATGTAGTACGAAACGGCCCTTATAGGGCAGGTCCACAACCAGGTAGCGTCGGGTATGCCGACACGCTACGTGGCGATGCCACCAGAAGAGGCTAAGCCTCGTCCCCTTCGGGTGGACGTTAAACTTTACTTCGGGAAGGAGGGGGAAAACTTGACCCTCTGGATCCGTGAGATAGAGATGGCCATGAGATCTGGCTTGATCTCAATCGAGCATCAGCGAGTCTAGCTGGCCATCTCCAAGCTCGATAGAAGAGCTAGATAATGGGCTTTGACGTGCGGCACATCGGTCGACTTGGCGTTTCCCACTTGGGATTCGCTCAAGCTAGACCTATTGCGAGTTTTCTCGCCGCCTAACCAGGCCTATCGCGTGCGCTCACGCTTCTTGTCTACCCGTCAGGGTACGAACGAGTTAACGGACTATGTCCAGGAGTGAGAACTCTGATGGCTGCTATGCAGTCCAACCCTCTCCCTAAGACCGTCTACGTGACAGTATTAATGGAAGGTATTCGCACTGGCATTGTCAGGACCGAGGTCTTTCGAGTCCATCCCTCGACTTTTGAGGAGGCTGTGAGCATCGCTCAGAATGCTGAGCATAACTTTAAGTCAGCAAGACTTGGTTGGAATGAGTATAACCCAAGCTATGTGAGGGCAACCTCAGCAAATAGCTCAGCTTACTGTAAGCCCAAACCGATGGATCTCAGCAATGCTGAAGATGAAGGTGAAGCTGAGATTCATGTTGCCGAGCAACGACAGGAGGTGAGACGCTGTTACATGTGCGGAAGCACTAAACACTTGCGTCCCACTTGTCCTTTGCGTAAGCAACGACCGACTCCTACGGGTCGAAACCCCAGCCTCAACCAGAAACTTGGTATGGCACGGGGAAACGTCGACACCCAGTAGGAGCGGGGCGCCCTACTGGGGTAGAACTGAGTTATTTCACTTCTCTACGAGGTATAGCAACACAGGGCTTAGCCCCACAGAGCTCCGAGCCAGCAATCACAGAGCGTGGATACAAGCCTGGCTTATTAGTCGCCGAGGCGATAGTTAAAGGCTTTAAGAAGCACTGGTCGATATTAATCGATTCTGGGGCGTCATAAAACTATGCTAGACGCCGTTCCCTTGAGGGGAGTCAGCAATATGCTGAGGCGCTCAAAGCGCACGACGGTGATTCCATCACTGTTCGGTTAGCGACGGGTAGTCGCGTTACTGTGCCTAAAGTTCCGTTGAACTTAGGTGTGAAGTTTTTGGACTTTGATATCACAGAACGCTGTCTCGTCCTTGACTTGGATTCGAGATACGATCTCATCCTAGGTATGACATGGCTTGAACGCCATGAACCATGGATCGATTGGAGGTCTAAGACCTTAGGCGCCGCGCGCAATGTTCCTAGCGAATCTTTGCAGAGTCATGAACCCACCTTTGCTAGGCAACAAAAGCACTATCGGCGCGAGTCATTGGCGGAAGATGTCAATGTGCTAGACATTGATATGTCGGAGCTAACTAGCTCGAATGTCTATGACATGAATATTGAGCGGATCTCTTCTTATGTGTTTAAAGATAGATGTACTCCGTTGAGTGATACTCGTTGTGATACTGAGTCACTGCATGCGTCAAGCATGGTTGGCCTACGGGCGGGACATACAGGAAGTAATTCCCATAATGTAAGTGCGGTGGCACATGAAATTACACAGAGTGAGGGCGGCCGAGGTGGCACCTCACTGAATGTCGATAATGACATTGATGGCGAGAAGCCAGAGCATTCAGGGCATAGCCCACTTGTTGCAAGTGAAGTGGTATGTGTTAATCCACTGGGTGAAGTGTTCTAGTTACGTAACTCTCCATTAGATGTCGTTCAAGACATGAGCTCTTGTATAGAGCGTGCTAAGACAACTAGCAACTACAGGGACCCTACTGTCCCAACTTTTGAAAAGCGCAATGGTACCACGACCCGTCAGTCCCGACGCCCGGTGGCAGCTGATGAGCGCCCCACGTCAGATACGTCCCATAGTGATAAAAGCAACAATACACTATACACACTTGTTAATGGAGTAACTGGTCATGTTGATGGTAACATCCGTCTCGCAACTCTTCCGTCTGTAGACGCTCTCTTCAAATTGGACGAAATGTCTGATGGCGACTTTAGCCAAGCCTTACAGGCCGGATAATTATCCGATCTAGTGGTCATTGGACCCGATGCAGAGTTGAGTTCTTCCTCGTTATTAAACGAATCCGTCCTCAAGGACACAAAGGCGTCATTAAGTGCGCGTAGTGGATCTGCGATCCTTAAAGATCCGCTGGATCCGTTTATCCTTTGGTAAAGGAATTTCAAGACGTGGTGTGCCACGACTCGCCGTCTGCCTTACCTCCTGACTGAGGTGTGCGTCACGAAATTGACCTAGTTCCTGGAACTAAATACTGCGTAACGCGGCAGTGGCCTTTACCAAAAGAGCAGTGTGACGTCATAGACGACTTCTTTCGTGCAAAGGACGCAGCGAACATGGTTCGTGAAAGCAAATCTCCCCATTCCACGCCAACATTTTGTGTCCGAAAGCCCAATGGGAAGTGGCGCATTGTTCATGCTTACAATAAGCTTAATGTGGCCACCATCCCGGCTCAGACACCAATTCCGAGGAAGTATGTTCTTCAGAACAATATGGTGGGATGTACAATGTACAGTGCACTCGATTTAGTCGATAATTACTACCAATTACTCATGCGTGCGAGAGATATCCCGCTAACAGCGGTTAGTAACCCTAGCGGTATGCTCTGGTAGTGGCTAGTTATGCCACAGGGCTTGTCAAACGACCCAGCTACGTTTAAACGTCTTGTGACGCATCTGTTTCGGCCTCACCGAGGTTATTCACAGACCTACTTTGATGACATCTTTGTCCATAGTCGTGCTATGAACGGCCGGTCTGATGTGGATAATCACATCGACCATTTACGAGCAGTGCATCTTTGGTGCACAAGAGATTCCCTTTTCAGGGTGCTTCATTGGAGAGCGTGGTCTTAGAGCGGATCCCGCTAAGATAAAAGCCATAGTTGATTGGCCGGTTCCTAAGAACCAAAAGGACTTACGTAAGTGGCTTGGCCTCGCCAATTACTTACACAAGTATAGTGCAAACTATGCGGACATGGCTCGAACATTGACCAATCTCCTTAAAAAGGATGTAGAATGGTGTTGGACTAACACCGAGCATAAAGCCTTTACGGCTGTAAAAGAGAGTCTTCTTCATGCGCCCATATTGGCTTTGCCCGATCCTGATCGGCCTTTCAGTGTCGTCTGTGACGCATCTGACTTTGCCATCGGCAGTGCTCTGTTACAAACAGATAATGGTGGACGGGAACGCGTCATTTCGTTTGAGTCCCGGCAGCTGAAAGCAGCTGAAAAGAACTATCCAGTTCATGACAAAGAGTTACTTGCAATGAAGTATGCTTTAGTCAAATTCAGAGTTCATCTGCTTGGCTCGAAGCCGTTTGTGATCTATACAGATCATGCGTCATTACGCACTGCGACCCAGTCGCCACATCTCTCTCAGCGAATGGCTCGTTGGCTTTCCTTCTTTGACGAGTACAACTTCGAGGTGAAGTATAAGCCGGGTATGCAGAATGCTTTGGCTGATGCGTTGTCACGTAGACCTGACTATGAGCTTGCTCATGTTACGACTCTGTCGTCATCGGTCACAGACCTAATCCGCACGGCATATGTCAAGGATGAACATTGTGTAGCCCTGCTACGCGCTCTAGGGGGCGAGGAGTTTAAAGACTCGGACATAAAATTGTCGGCACGGTTACGTGCGAGGTTACATCGATATTCCATCGATCAAGGCCTGTTGTGCTATAGCACGGATGTGGAGGATACCCCTCGCATCGTTGTCCCTCATGATGAGGAGTTGAAGTATCGGATCCTCTATGAGGCACATGATACTGCGTTGAGTGGTCATCTCGGTCGTGAAAAGACCTACGGCTCTGTGAGCCAATGCTATTGGTGGCCCAAACTATACAAATGGGTGAGCACCTATGTACGTACGTGTGAAACGTGTCAACGGGTGAAACCCTCACCACATGCGGCAGCGCCGCTGGCTAGTTTGCCTATACCCAAAGGGTGTTGGGAGTCCATCAGTATGGACTTCCTGTTCGGTTTACCGAAGGATTCGTATGGAAATACGGGTATTGTGGTCTTTGTTGACCGTTTGAGCAAGATGGCTCATTTAACGGCGGTGCCAGACACCATTGATGGTGAAGGTACAGCGACGCTATTTATCGATCGCGTGTTTCGACAACACGGTCTGCCGTTGGCAATTGTCTCTGATAGAGATCCTCGCTTCACTGGGAAATTTTGGAAGTCCATCTTCAAGGTGCTCGGCACACGTTTGGACATGTCCACGGCGGATCATCCGCAGACCGATAGTCAAACCGAGCGAGTCGATCGCGTTATCGGTGAGATATTACGCAGTGTTTGCGCTGAAACACCTAAGCGTTGGAGTTCAATGCTCCCTGTTGTTGAGTTTGCGTTAAATAACGCTGTTCACGCCTCTACAGGCTTTACTCTGTTCTACGTGAACAGTCTCACACACCCTCGCGTTCCGTTAACGCTACCACTGCGTGTTTCAGGGCTTGGTGGGGGAGGAGTTGCCGATCGGCTTGCTGGTTTCAGCCCTGCTACTGTTCAGAAACAGGTAAGCGAGTTTCTCGCAACGCGCTTGAATGTGTTACGACACGTACGTGATGCACTGGCTGATAGCCAAGATAAGCAGAAGGAACAAGCAGATGCCAAAGGCAGAGGTTGTATTGAACGTTATAAGGTCGGAGACCAAGTTCTACTCAATGCTAAAAACCTACCTACAAATGTAGTGTCTTCCATCTTCAGGACAAAGTTGCGTCCGCGCTTCACTGGGCCATTCGCGGTCATTGCTAAGAAGGGATTGGCGTACACGCTCACCCTTCCGCGCAAACTGCGCACGCACCCATTGTTTTACTTTGGCTTACTTAAGCCGTATCGGGACCCGTCCCATGTGAACTCGGAGGCGCTTGCGCCGGGTAATAGGGCCTCGCCGTCGGCTGTTGCATTTGAACCAGGAGGTCAAGCTGACCATCCACACGGGCTAAGGCCAACTCCAATGCTTGAACACGGGCTTGCATCGCGTCGAGCGCACTCTGGGTCTTACCCAATGTCTCTTGGAGGCCACTCAGCTCACGGAGCACCTTCTCATGCTCCTCCTTCGGTACACCGACGCTGCTCGATGAGCAAGGGAACCACCAGTTCCATGTGGAGAAAATACTTCATCGACGTCGTCGTCGTGGCCAATACCAGTATCTGGTGAAGTGGCGAGGGTACCCGGAGTCGTAGAACTCGTGGGAGTATGAGATGCCCCTTTGGCAGGACTGCCCTTACACCGTGGATGTTTTTTAACATCGTGACCAGGGTCGCCTTGCGAACGAGAACGCTTCTCACCAATAGTGGTGGGAGGTAGCGTGTTGTTCCGCACCTTAGGGTCGTGGCCCGTGATTGCTATTGTAGCCGGAACATAACGCGTACGTGTACGCAACTGGCCCCTAGCCTTGAGCTTGGCATACTCGAACCGGAGCTTTCGTTCTAGACGAACGTCAGCCACATCGGCGCTGGCCCGCAGCGCTGGCACACTGCTAAGGGGCCGCTTGCGGTACACCCAACGGATGAACTGATTTTCCTCCTCCTCGGGCAGTTCGCCAGCGAACAACAAGATGGGCACGTCCTTTATCGGTCGAACCGAAACACCATGAGAGAGACTCTCAAGGTGTGCCAGGTAATGACCTTGCGTGGTAAAGAATGGTTCGAGATACCTCTCCTGTAGAACCTTACGGAATGCAATGTCTTCCGGCAACGTAGCCTCTGGTGCAATTGCCCATGTTGCGAGGCTACGGCCTTCCGTTTGACGGAGACGTTGCTCCACGTCAGGTGTTGCAAACACGTAACCACTCCGGTTCTGAACAACCGCCTAGGTATGCGCTCGACGTCATGCTCTCTCCCCACTCTGAAGGATTAGCTCCTGTTGCTCGTCGAGCGGGTTCGTGATGATGTTCTCACCTGCATCTATTGTATGATGCTGCGCCACTGGCGCGGTGATATCACCACGTTCAACGAACGGATTCGATGCTGTAAGAGGACGAGCCTCAGGTACAGCGGAGTGGGATGATATCCCGTCATCTCCATGGACACTGGTATCACTACCATAGTCCACATCCTCATCGAAGTCGAGGTAAGAGGAAAGAGTCCGAGACTCATTGGGTGGCAAAGCCATGGTGTTTCGTGTTTAGCAACCGCGAGGTTAAGCACACACACATACCAACCTCTTCGAGGAAAGAAGCCGATTGACGTTTTGTGGTAACGTCAGTCTGGTGGGGGAGGGTGTAACGGGGTTACACGTCGGCTGGTAGTCGACGATAGGTGTGGTGCACACAAGAGAGAGGGTATCCTATAAGGTAATATTAGAACACAATGAGTGTATCAATTGTTGAAGACTGATGTATGTCATCAATTGATTACGAGATCTTTTAAGAGGTTATTTAGGGCAGGTTAAAAACGGTTTTCTAAGGTGTTCTTTTAGGTTTGATAAAGAAATAAAAATTCAGTTCCCCTTTTGATCACTGAAAGACACGTGCCTCACGAGGCGTCTTTGATCGGTAGGAGCTAGCAATACCTGTGAAGATAGCTACTCCTGAGCACTCTGTGCTGTGATTATTTTGAATCGTTTGATCCCTTAGGAACGGCAACCGTAAGCTCTCTGAGCTTGTTGAATCTCTGAGTCGGTTTCTTTGAACCAAAGTTGCTCGTAAGAGCGTTAAGTCTTCCTCTGACTTAAGGAGCTGTGTAGCTCCGCTACAGTAACAGACGAGCAGCTCGACGATCGTTTCTACAAAGAGCACGACGCTTAACCCACGAACCCGGCAAGATCGGTCATCCTGTCGGAACTTGATCGGTCGCGCCCTAGTGCCAAATGTTCGCGTCGGGAAAAGAAGCAGGAAGCGATACATGATATGCATGTGAAGTCGTACTATACAGCTGAATAAAATCGATGTGCCTCACAACGGAACAACTGCATGTCGACAATAGGCTGCCGCAGCCCCTTTAGGCAGATATGCTCACGCAGAATCTGTGGGTATAGGGGCGAAGAACAGGCATGATAGGAAAGCACAAATAACTACGCTCCTGTACCATCGCTTCATTACACGTTTGGCGCATGGGGCAAAAGCTCCTTAGTGGAAAGTTACGGCTCTGTAGCAGGTCCGCATGATTCACAGCGTACTCATGGGCTCATTTTATTCTCACGCGTTCAGTATTCTCAAATACGATGGCTTTACCGCCGTGAGCCAGAATCCCTCCTCAGCTATAGAGCGACTCAAGCCGAAAAAACAATGGACTACCACCTCGAAAGCAAATGTCCCTCAGCGTTGCTATGTTCAGTATATAGTTTGTTGTTTCTGCCATCGCATGATCGATGAACATGTGTGTAGCGGAGCTACACAGCTCCTTAAGTCAGAGGAAGACTTTACGCTCAATGAGCAACTTTGGGTCAAAGAACCCGACTCAGAGAGTCAACAGCTCAGAGAGCTTAAAGGGTGGTTCAGAGAACCCGACTCAGAGAGTCAACAGCTCAGAGAGCTTAAAGGGTGGTTCAGATAACCCGACTCAGAGAGTCAACAGCTCAGAGAGCTTACGGTCCCCGTTCCAGAGGGACCAAACGATTCAAAATAATCACAGCACAGAGTGCTCGAGGACAAGCTACCTTTACAGGCGTTGCTTCTGTCCTCCCGATCAAAGACGCCTCGTAAGGCACGTGTCTTATGTTGATCAAAATGGGAACTGAATTTTATTTCTTCATTTAACCTAAAAGAACACCTTAGAACAACGTATTTAAACTGCCCTAAATAACCTCTTAAAAGATCTTGCAATCAATTGATGACAGACACCAGTCTTCAACAATTGATACGCTCACTGTGTTCTAATATTACCTTATAGGATACCCCCCTCTCGTGTGTGCACCACACCTATCGTCGGCTACCAGCCGACGTGTAACCCCGTTACACCCTCCCCCACCAGACTGACGTTACCACAAAACGTCAATCGATCTTTTCCTCGAAGAGGACGGTGTGTGTGCGCTCTAACCTCACGGTTTGCAAAGCACGAAACACCATGACATCGCCACCTTACGAGTCCCCGACTCTCTCTTCTTACCTCGGCATTAATGTGGAGGAGGACTATGGTAGTGATACCGATGTCCGTGGTGAAGAACGGACAATGTCAAACTCACCAGTGCAAGAGGCATCGCCTCATACTGCACCAAACCCATTTGCCGAGCGTAGTGAGACCACCGCGTTAGAAACGCAGCATCATGCAACAGATGCAGGTGAACACATCATCACCAACCCGCTCGATGAGCAACAAGAGTTGGTGATCCAACAAGAGGAGAGCGCTCAGCGCCGTATGCAGCTTGCTGCAGACCTTGAGGGTCGTCGTGGCTATCAGTTCACGCCACTCAATGTGGAAGAGCGTATACGCCAAACGACAGGTCGTTCCCTGGCAACGTGGGCCATTGGCGCTGAGCCGACATCTTCTGATGAAGTGGCGAGCCGACAGGCACTTCGTGAGAGGTACCTGCAACCCCACTTGACGACTCTAAGTCAATACAAGTTGCGACTTGACACGCAAGCACGGGGTGCACTGGTGCCACCGATGAGGGGTATACCCATCCTCTTATTCGCAGGCGAATCTCCGGAGGAGGAGGACAACACTTTTGTGCGCTGGGTGCACCGGAAACGTCACCTCAGCAGCATGCTAGCTCTCAGAGCAAGTGCCAATGTAGCAGATGTTCGTCTCGAACGAAAGCTTCGGTATGATTATGCCAAGCTTAAGGCCAGAGGCCAATTGCGATTTCGCACCCGCTATGCTCCGGCTGTGCCGATGGAAGTGGGAGTTGGTCAAGCGGAACCAAACTACCCACCTGCTTCCACCACTATTGGTGGGAAGCGATACCGGTCGAAGGATGACCCCTGCCACGATGTTCAAAAACATCAACGGCGTATGGGCAATCCTGCCGAAGAGGTAACTCAAATTCCCGCGAGTTCTCCGACTCCGGGTACCCTCGCCACTTTACTAGATACTGGTATTGACCCTGACGACGACGTCGTTTCAGGAGTCGTTCCACATGGAACTGGCGGTTTCCTTGCTCATCGAGCAGCGTCGGAGGTGGTCGGTATACCGAAGGAGGAGCACGAGAAGGTGCTTCTCGAGCTGAGTGGTCTCCGTGAGACGTTGGGTCAGACCCAGAGTGCGTTCGACGCAATGCGAGCCCGTGTTCGGGCGTTGGAGTTGGGACAAGCCCGGATGGAGGCTCAGCTTGACTTCTTGATACGGATTCAGCAACCGATGGCAAAGCCAACCTACCCGGCGCAAGCGCCTCCAAGTTCACGTGGGAAGGATCCCGATACGGCTTAAGCATTCCAACGTAGAACACGGGGTGTGTGCGCAGTTTGCGCGGAAGGTTGAGCGTATACGCAAGTCCGTTCTTTGCGACGACCGTAAAGGGTCCAATGAAGCGCGGGCGCAACTTCGTCTTGAAGACGGCGGATACTACATTTGTAGGTAGGTTTTTAGCCTTGAGTAGAACTTGGTCTCCGACCTTATAACGTTCAATACAACCTCTGCCTTTGGCATCTGCTTGTTCCTTCTGCTTATCTTGGCTATCAGCCAGTGCGTCACGCACATGTCGTAAGACATTCAATCGCGTTGCGAGAAACTCGCTTACCTGTTTCTGAACAGTAGCAGGGCTGAAACCAGCAAGCCGATCGGCAACTCCCCCCCACCAAGCCCTGAACCACGTAGTGGTAGCGTTAACGGAACGCGAGGGTGTGTGAGACTGTTCACGTAGAACGGGGTGTAGCCGGTGGAGGCATGCACAGCGTTATTCAACGCAAACTCAACGACAGGGAGCATCGAACTCCAACGCTTAGGTGTTTCAGCGCAAACACTGCGTAATATCTCACCGATAACGCGATCGACTCGCTCGGTTTGACTATCGGTCTGCGGATGATCCGCCGTGGACATGTCCAAACGTGTGGAGCACCTTGAAGATGGACTTCCAAAATTTCCCAGTGAAGCGAGGATCTCTATCAGAGACAATTGCCAACGGCAGACCGTGTTGTCGAAACACGCGATCGATAAATAGCGTCGCTGTACCTTCACCATCAATGGTGTCTGGCACCGCCGTTAAATGAGCCATCTTGCTCAAACGGTCAACAAAGACCACAATACCCGTATTTCCATACGAATCCTTCGGTAAACCGAACAGGAAGTCCATACTGATGGACTCCCAACACCCTTTGGGTATAGGCAAACTAGCCAGCGGCGCTGCCGCATGTGGTGAGGGTTTCACCCGTTGACACGTTTCACACGTACGTACATAGGTGCTCACCCATTTGTATAGTTTGGGCCACCAATAGCATTGGCTCACAGAGCCGTAGGTCTTTTCACGACCGAGATGACCACTCAACGCAGTATCATGTGCCTCATAGAGGATCCGATACTTCAACTCCTCATCATGAGGGACAACGATGCGAGGGGTATCCTCCACATCCGTGCTATGGCACAACAGGCCTTGATCGATGGAATATCGATGTAACCTCGCACGTAACCGTGCCGAAAATTTTATGTCCGAGTCTTTAAACTCCTCGCCCCCTAGAGCGCGTAGCAGGGCTACACAATGTTCATCCTTGACATATGCCGTGCGGATTAGGTCAGTGACCGGTGACGACAGAGTCGTAACATGAGCAAGCTCATAGTCAGGCCTGCGTGACAACGCATCCGCCAAAGCATTCTGCATTCCCGGCTTATACTTCACCTCGAAGTTGTACTCGTCAAAGAAGGAAAGCCAACGAGCCATTCGCTGAGAGAGATGTGGCGACTGGGTCGCAGTGCGTAGTGACGCATGATCTGTATAGATCACAAACGGCTTAGAGCCAAGCAGATGAACTCTGAATTTGACTAAAGCATACTTCATTGCAAGTAACTCTTTGTCATGAACTGGATAGTTCTTTTCAGCTGCTTTCAGCTGCCGGGACTCAAACGAAATGACGCGTTCCCGTCCACCATTATCTGTTTGTAACAGAGCACTGCCGATGGCAAAGTCAGATGCGTCACAGACGACACTGAAAGATCGCTCAGGATCAGGCAAAGCCAATATGGGCGCATGTAGGAGACTCTCCTTATCTGCTTGAAAAGCATCATGCTCAGTGCTAGTCCAGCACCATTCTACATCCTTTTTAAGGAGATTGGTCAATGGCCGAGCCATGTCTGCGTAATTCGCACTGTACTTGTGTAAGTAATTGGCGAGGCCAAGCCACTTACGTAAGTCCTTTTATTTCTTTGGAACCGGCCGTTCAACTATGGCTTTTACCTTGGCGGGATCCGCTCTAAGGCCTTGCTTACCAATAAAGCACCCGAAAAAGGGAATCTCTTCTGCACCAAAAATTCACTTAGACGCGTTGGCGTACAACTTATTCGTGCGCATGCACTCGAGCACCGCTCGTAAATGGTCAATGTGATTATCCACATCTGACCGACCGTTCATAGCACGACTATGGACAAAGATGTCATCAAAGTACGTCTGTGCATAACCTCTGTGAGGTCTAAACAATTGTGTCACAAGACGGTTGAATGTAGCCGGGGCATTTGATAGCCCTTGCGGCATAACGAGCCACTCCCAGAGCATACCGCTTGGAGTGCTGACCGCTGTCAGCGGAATATCGCTTTCTCGCATGAGAAGCTGGTAATAACCATCGACTAAGTCGAGCGCACTGTACATTGTACATCCCACCATATTGTTCTGAAGAACATACTTCCTCGGAATTGGTGTCTGAGCCGGGATGGTGGCCACATTAAGCTTATTGTAAGCATGAACAATGCGCCACTTCCCGTTGGGCTTTTTGACACAGAAGGTCGGTGTGGAATGGGGAGATTTGCTTTCACGAACCATGTTCGCTGCGTCCTTTGCACGAAAGAAGTCGTCTATGACGTCACACTGTTCCTTGGGCAAAGGCCACTACCGTGTTACGCAGTATTTAGTTCCAGGAACCAAGTCAATTTCGTGACGCACACCTCTAGTCAGGAGGTAATACAGACGGTAGGTCGTGACACACCACGTCTTGAAATTCCTTTACCAAAGGATAAAACGGATCAAGAGGATCCTTAAGGATCGAAGATCCACTACGGGCATCCAATGCCGCCTTTGTGTCCTCAAGGACAGACTCGTCCAATAACGAGGATGAGTTCAACTCAATATCAGGCCGAATGACCACTAACTCGGAGAATTCTCCTGCCTGCAAGGCTTGGCTAAATTCGCCGTCAGACATCTCGTCTAGCTCAAAGATTTTATCCACGGATGGAAGAGTCTCAAGACTAATATTGCCATCGATCTGGCCAGTCAATCCATTGACAAGTGTATACAGTGTATTATTACTATTATCACTTCGTGACTTCTTAAACGTTGGGCGCTTAACAGTCACCACCCTACGCTTCGATTGTTTCCTCAAAGAAACCTTACGCCTCTTAGAGGCCGGGACAGCAAAGTCCCCATGGTTGCTATTCATCTTAGCACGCTCTATACGAGAGCTCATGTCTTGAGCGACATCTGGTGAAGTGTTACGTAACTCGAACACTTCACCCAGTGGATTTACACGTACCACTTCACGTAAATTATTCGGGCCTAGCCCTAAACACTCTGGCTTCTCGCCAACAATGTCATTACCGACATTCAGTGAGGTGCCACCTCGGCCGCCCTCACTCTGTGTAATTTCACGTGCCACCGCACTTATAGCATTAGGGCCTAGCCCTGAACACTCTGGCTTCTCGCCATCAATGTCATTACCGACATTCAGTGAGGTGCCACCTCGGCCGTCCTCACTCTGTGTATTTTCACGTGCCACCGCACTTACATCAGAGGAATTACATTCTTGATGTTTCGGCCCTAGGCCAACCATGCTTGACGCATGCAGTGACTCAGTATCACAACGAGTATCACTCAACGGAGTATAACTCTCTCCAAACGCGTTAGAAGAGCTCCGCTCAATATTTATGTCATCGACATGCGAGTTAAATAACTCTGACATATCAATGTCCAGCACATTGACATCTTCCGTCAATGGCTCGCGCCAATAGCGCTTTTGTTGCCTAGCAAAGGTGGGTTCATGACTCTCCAAAGCTTCGCTAGGAACATTGCGCGCGGCGCCTAAGGTCTTAGACCTCCAATCGATCCATGGTTCATGGCGTTCAAGCCATGTCATACCCACGATGAGATCATATCTCGAATCCAAATCGAGGACGAGACAACGTTCAATGCTGTCAAAGTCCAAAAACTTCACACCTAAGTTCAACGGAACTTTAGGCACCGTGACGCGACTACCAGTCGCTAAACGAACGGTGATCGAATCACCTTCGTGCGCTTTGAGCGCTTCAGCGTATCGCTGACTTCCCTCAAGGGAACGACGTCGAGCATAGTTACATGATGCTCCTGAATCGATTAATATCGACCACGGCTTCTCAAAGCCTTTTACTGTCGCCTCGGCGACTAACAAGCCAGGCTTGTATCCACGCTCTGTGCTGGCTGGCACAGCGCTAAGTGGGGCTAAGCCCTGTTTCACTTTATCTCGTAGAGATGTGACAGAACTTAGTTCTACCCCAGTAGGGCGCCCCGCGCCTACTGGGTGTCGACGTTTCCCCGTGCTATACCAGGTTTCTTGTTGAGGCTGGGGTTTCGACTCATAGGAGTCGGTTGTTGCTTACGCAAAGGACAAGTGGGACGCAAGTGTTTAGTGCTTCCGCACATGTAACAGCGTCTCACATCCTGTCGTTGCTCGGCAACATGAAGCTCCGCTTCGCCTTCATCTTCAGCATGGCTGAGATCCATCGGTTCTGGCTTACAGTAAGCCGAAGTCCTCGCAGAGGCCGCCCTCGCAAAGCTTGGGTTGTACCCATTCCAACCAAGTCTGGCCGACTTGAAGTTGTGCTCAGCATTTTGAGCGACGCTCACAGCTTCCTCAAAAGTAGAGGGATGAACCCGAAAAACCTCGGTTCTGGCCACGCCAGTGCGGAGACCTTCCATGAAGACTGTCACGTAGACAGTCTCAGGGAGAGGGTCAGACTGCATAGCAGCCATTAGAGTTCTCAACTCTTGGACATAGTCCGTTAACTCGCTCTTACCCTGACGGGTTGATAAGAAGCGTGATCGCACGCGATATGCCTGGTTATGCGGCGAGAAAACTCGCATGAGGTCTAACTTGAGCGATTCCCACGTGTGAAATGCCAAATTGACCGACGTGCCACACGTCAAAGCCCACTCTCTAGCTCTACCATCGAGCTTAGAGATGGCCAAAGAGACCCGCTGGTTCTCTAGTGAGATGAGACCAGAGTCCATGGCCATCTCTATCTCACGGATCCAGAGGGTCAAGTTTTCCCCCTCCTTCCCGGAGTAAAGTTTAACGTCCACCCGAAGGGGACGAGGCTTAGCCTCTTCTGGTGGCATAGCCACGTAGCGTGTCGGCATAGCCGACGCTACCTGGTTGTGGACCTGGCCCAACAGGGCCGTTTCATACTGCATAAAGGCCTCGACTCGTGCATTGAGCACATCG
The DNA here is from genome assembly GCA_947650285.1 of Hyaloperonospora brassicae. Taxonomy (NCBI): domain Eukaryota; phylum Oomycota; class Peronosporomycetes; order Peronosporales; family Peronosporaceae; genus Hyaloperonospora; species Hyaloperonospora brassicae. The sequence goes on from CANTFL010000137.1 coordinate 331,265, forward strand.
GGACCCTGTGCAGCTAGAAATTCCACATACTCTAGGCCTACGGCCGCGGTCATCTTATCAAGCGCGACCTTTTGAGCATCAGAGAGGGGTGTGGACTGCTCCATCCTCGCAGACGATCAGTCGTTACCGACTCAGGCGTAGATTGACTACGAGTGCTACCAAGTGTAGCGGAGCTACACAGCTCCTTAAGTCAGAGGAAGACTTTACGCTCAATGAGCAACTTTGGTTCAAAGAACCCGACTCAGAGAGTCAACAGCTCAGAGAGATTAAAGGGTGGTTCAGATAACCCGACTCAGAGAGTCAACAGCTCAGAGAGCTTACGGTCCCCGTTCCAGAGGGACCAAACGATTCAAAATAATCACAGCACAGAGTGCTCGAGGACAAGCTACCTTTACAGGCGTTGCTTCTGTCCTCCCGTTCAAAGACGCCTCGTAAGGCACGTGTCTTATGTTGATCAAAATGGGAACTGAATTTTATTTCTTCATTTAACCTAAAAGAACACCTTAGAACAACGTATTTAACCTGCCCTAAATAACCTCTTAAAAGATCTTGCAATCAATTGATGACAGACACCAGTCTTCAACAATTGATACGCTCACTGTGTTCTAATATTACCTTATAGGATACCCCCCTCTCGTGTGTGCACCACACCAATCGTCGGCTACCAGCCGACGTGTAACCCCGTTACAATGTGTCTCTTCAACGTGTTGCAACATCGCTCAGGAGATTGCCACAGCGTTGACAAACAGCATCATTTGTGACGCCTGTCCTCGTGCGTCGCTTTCGTGCAATGGTCTAACGATGCATGACTTGAGATCTAGCGTTTGCTTTACGTCTGAGCGCCAGTACACGCATGCTACGCGTGCTCCTCCATTAGTGTCTCGTTTGACCAGGATCTTGCATGCCAGCGCAAGTGGTTCTTGCCTTCCAGTCTGACTTTTGGCAGCATCAAAACAGGCTCGTGCGCAGGAAGTACAGGTACCGCAATGACAGTGAAAGGACAATCGACGCAGCTACTGGTTGTAGGAAGGTCTCCTCGTGGTACACGTTGCCACTGACCGCACGAATGCCCATCACATGAGTGCAGTGTCCTACTGATCGCAAGTTCGTTCGAGCTATGACACCACGTACTGGACGTAATCCAAAAAAACTGCCCTTGCGAGGCTACGAACAGCGATAAACTTACAAAGGCAAATTCAGCATAACAAGGCGCGACGAGCTTTTTGTGTCGCTGCGGGGTGCGCCATCGCTTGTGAGGTGGTACACACAAACCAGAAGACAGTGCCAAGTTGGCGGTCTCGGCCTGCAATCCAGCATCGGCATCATGACTGACTCGCGGACACACCTTTCGGTGCGAGCATTCGAGTTTGACGTCGAGGAGCCCGAAGAAGAGGACACGCACAGAAACGACTACATTAGTGATGCAGACAGAGGCACGGTCGTCAAGCCGCTGCTGCTTCGGGAGGCCGTTGTTGCTGACGCTGGTGTTTCGATGCATTACCCGACGACCGCAGGCTCGGGGCTCCCCACAGACCCGGACGTCGTCTTTGGGATGAGCCATTCGCATTTACTGGCACCCGCACCGATTTGTAGCACTGTGGTGGGCTCAGATCCTGGACCTTCTGTTGCGAAGAGTGTGATGACTGCGCTGTTGGCTGGTAGCCCGCAGAGGCTCTCAACGAGCGACGTGCACGGCAGAGTCAAGTCGCCGCTTGCTTACGGCACCGACGTCTCGACACCGCAGCGCCACTCGATTTTGCGCATGAACGCTGGCTACAGGGAGAACAGCCGTCATATACTGAAGAAAAGCGCGTCCGTGGAGTTTGCCATGAACTACGACCACGAGCAGGTAGCGCCGAGTATTCATGCGAGCGCGCCTTTTATTGGACGAGAGCCACGGTGAGCCGCGTGGTGAAGAAAGAGTAACTGGTTGTTGTGATTGGTGCTGATTGAGCGTACGTTTGATTGCTGTGCCTTTGATGCTGCACAGACGTCTGACGTTTGAAGAGAAAGCAGAGCTGTATCGAGTTCGCCCTGATCTTGAGATCGGCGTAGCCCCTTTTTGCACCGAAAGCGCCGACGAAGTCAACCGCAGGAATCAGCGCCGCGTCGTCTTCTCCATATTTGGCGGCATGATCTCTATCATAATATTGCTCGTCTTCGTCTCCATGTGGGACCAGAACAAATGAACGTGACCGCTACGCTGTACAAATGCTGGACACAACAGTTTGGGACGAACCGCTCCAGATGGAGGCTGGAGTCTTTTGTGACAGGTCGAAAGTCGCGTGCGATCCTTTTGCCGGGCAACTCTTTGCTTCGTGCACAGCACGTACTTGCGGGGACGACTACGACGTCATGACAGAGTTGTCAGTTTGTGCTGCAAGAAAGCGGCGACGAATGCGTTTCAAACCAACTTGAGCACTTTGCATCATCCGGTCAATGCACTGTCGTGGTACTTGTATCCCGGACGTCGTTTTTATACTAGCTGCAACGTTGTGCGTTTCAATGCAGCATGCAGTAATAAACACCATTTCGGAAAACGAGCCGCGACTAACGTGCCGGTTGACCGACGACGAGGTGTTATTGTATCGAGTACATACCGTTACATTAGGACAAGTGCCCCGACTTCGTATTTTTCATGCATGCATGCTCCTATATTAGGACAAGTCAACGATACTCCCCTTCAAGCCGCACTGCACACAGTCGTAGTGCCTTGTCAATACCAGTGGACGCGAAGCCGCTACAACTACTGCTGCCTCAACCGACATGCGGCTGATCACCCACAACTTGCTCACGTGCAACAAAAAGGGCGTGAAGAACGGCTATCCTCTTGGCCTCGATGTTGATGAGGTGGAGGTAGTGACCTGCGACTTTCAAGCCGCTTTCGTGCGCAAGATGCTGACCAAGCTGGACTGGAGTGCATTCCTCGCTGGTGCCAAGGCTCTAGAGGTCGCAGATGGTCTTCCAGAAACAATACCGAGCGCAGAGGAAGGAGCGATGGACGACGAGACGCTGCGCAAGATTCACCATGCTCTACTAGAGGTGCACGTGAAGCAGGGCAAGCTCGTTTGCCCTGAGTCTGGCCGTGTGTTCCCTATCATTGATGGCATCCCCAATATGCTGCTGAACGAAGACGAGGTCTAAGAATGACATTAGTAAATGAGTTGCTGCTCGATCAGTCGTTGGTATCGATATGCTCATTGTTACACCGCTTCGTTCAGACGGTCAGATAATAGTCGGCTACCACGTTCTCGCAGGTCTGGGCAACAGCCGTCATTCGCTCACTTCGCGCGTCAGTCTCTCGCTCGTACTGCAAGTGTCGATACTACGACAACGCATCGGATGCCATCAGATGACTAAATCTGCCGGCTTTTGGAAGTGATCCGTTCTGCGCTTGGCGTCGTCGTAGCTGACATCGATCACAGGTAATCGTCAGCTTTACTGCCACTCTGGTAGAAGACAGCTTGAGCGCCACGTACCGGTCGTCGTCGCCATCATCGCCGTCGCTGTGATCGTCCTTGCCGGATGACCGTAGTTGTGCCACGGCCTTGATCCACTGAATGCGCAGCTCAAAATCGCCTTCCTTCTGATCAGCGATGGCAAAGCCGACCTATTGGCACCAAGCCGAAACCCACGAGAACATGATGATACGAACAGTTGATGTCGTTGAGTAAATGAGCAATCGTACACTTTTGAGCTGGGAAGGATCAAGTTCCGTCTCATCGTCAAGTTTTACAAAGCCCTTCGCCGTCAACAGGAAGTCACGGAATGGCAGCTACGGGAAACATGACTCAGTTATCATCGACAAAAAAACGATGGCGCAAAATACGCGTGCACGCACAGTAACGTCAACCCATTTATTGGGCGGCGTCCTGATGAACCCCTAAACCAAATAAAAAGACATCCGATACGTTACGCTTTCCATAAGCATTGGCCACAACGACACTTTCCGTACCATGTACAGGTTGAACGGATTCCAGCTCTCCATCTGCACATTCATGCGATACTCGCGCCCATCCGTCATTATTCGCATTGCAATCCCTTCGTAGCCGTGCAAGAGCAGGTCTGGTGGGACAGATGCCCGCACCGCGCAGTAGCCACTTCGAACTACGCCAATCTCCGTCGGCTGGCAATCCATATTGAGCCGTCCAGTGAATACCGCTAGCACGCCCATGTCGCATGTTAAAACAAATTCGATACGCGCAAGCACTCATAGTCCAACTCTTCTTCAGCCTACCGGATGGGACATTATCCTGGCTATTCACTTTGTGGATAAGCCTCGTCGAACGCTTCTCTTCATTGCTCATTTCTTTGCTATCTTCTGCAGGTGCACCCGTGAAGAACCCCCATCGGCACTCCGACAGTCCTGTGAAAAATCACACCGATAGCAAATCCCACAGCAACGAACATCAGAATACAATTACAACAGCGGCTCCGTCACAAGCGCTTTTGCCACAGCATCCACAGTTCACCCAAAGTCGCATTTTGCAATTCATTACCTCCAATCGATCGGTCGCTTGTGGCTGTCCACTCCGCGACTGCATCGTTAGTATTGAACAGGAATATGTCCTTCTCCGGCTGGAGCTTGAGTCGAAGACCGAGAGCTACGAATAGAATCAAACAGCACACAGACCGTGTCACGGCACAGAACGTTTCCAGATTCGTCAGAAACCTGAACGTTGGCTCATGCAATCAAACGTCACCCGCCGCACATTGTTTAGAACGCAGGAGCGTCGCGTGCACCGACGTCAACGCTTTGCGCCACACTCCCATGGGGTCCACGAGCTCTTTTTTTCACAAATACTGTCGTACCGGTGGCGTGGTACACTGCGTACTTAGTCGCGAGCTTTGCGAACTTTTGCTCCATCACATCCCCGACGTCGTCATTCGAACGAGACCAATCGACGCGGCTGGAAGAGGCAGGCGAAGCAGACGAAGAAGAAACAGAAGCAGACGGAACGCCATGAGTCTCCACCTGCCCAAGCACCACTGGGGTACTCGAGGCATGGATGTGTACGAGAAGCTCGAGTGTATTGGGGCTGGCACCTACGGGTAGGGCTCCTTTCTCACTGTGCTTTGTCATCTAGTCGAGGAAGCAGTGTCGCTTGACCTGCGTTACCGGTACATACATCGTGGGATCATTCACTTTGTGCCGGTTTTGGCCGAATGATGGCTGCTTGCGTCTGTAGCCAAGTCTACATGGCCAAGGACAAAGCGACGGGCGAAGTCGTGGCCATCAAGAAGATCCGCAGTCTCAATGAAGTTCAAGGCGTGAGTTTTGCGGCCTCTTTTTCCCTGCAGCGATTTCGCTTGTAGGTGACACAGAGACGTGTACGCCGTATATGTATTTGGTGTGCTGTAGCTGCCGGTGACTACGATTCGAGAGATCAAAGTGCTCAAGTGTCTGAGTCACCCGAATCTCGTGGAACTGAAGGAAGTCGTAGTGTCAGCTGAAAACGACGATGACGACGGTGAGACCAGCTGAGCTGACTATGGCATACAGCTGTCTGAACGGGGAGTTGGTTGTTATTGTGAATCGGTAGCCGAGTTTACAGACAAGGACGAGCCTCTGGACTATTGTCATGGATCAATTTATTTGGTGCTGGAGTACCTTGAACACGACTTGACGGGTCTTATCGATCGACAGCATCCGTGCGTCACTTTACTAGCAAAATTGGAGATTGTGATGTTTGGCACTTAGTTGAGAACTTGTTGCTTTTTGTGCTGGCAGATTTGACGATACTGAGATCAAGTGTCTGATGAAGCAGTTGCTCAATGTCATGAAGTACATGCACTCCCTTGACATCATCCATCGGTATGCAGGCTACTGTGCATTGCGTTTTATTGGCCTGACGGAATGGAACTGATATGCGGTGTGTGCCCACTTATCGTGTGCAAATAGAGACATCAAGTGCTCCAATTTGCTGATGACTAGAGATCATTTGCTCAAGGTGGCCGACTTTGGTCTAGCCCGTTCCTTGCGCGGAGACCAGCTGTTCACGAACAAGGTCGTGACGCTATGGTATCGGCCGCCAGAGTTGCTTCTGGGTGCCACGAGTTACGATGCTAGTATTGATATGTGGAGCGTCGGTTGCGTCTTTGCCGAGCTGTATATTGGACACCCGATCTTTCAGGGCAAGACGGAACTCGAGCAAATTACTAAGATTTTCGATGTTTGCGGAACTCCGACCACCGAATCGTGGCCTGACTACAAGTTCTTGACGCACAGTAGCACATTTGTTCCCGAGAAGCCCAAGCCCAGGCGGCTGCGTGAGTTCTTGATGCGCGAGGCAACTGCGCGCAAGAGGATACTACCTAAGGGTGCTCTCGAGTTGATTGAGGCTCTTCTTGTGCTGGACCCGGAGCAGCGATTGACGGCTTCAGACTGCCTGACTGCGCAGTATTTTAAAGTTCGTCCCTACCCTCCAGAAGATCCGAAAAAGTTGCCTCCTATCACCAATCTGCCGCCGTCACACGAATATCAGACGAAGAAGATCCGTCGTGAACAGGCAAAGCAGCTGAACGGTGGAGGGGCAAACAGTCAAAGCAGCAACAACACAGGGGCTGGAGGTGGGCGTAACTCACGGCCCACCAGTAAATCGGTGACGGGTGGTGGAGGTCGCTCGAGACAGAGTACCGCGCGAGATGTGGCAGAAGTGCCTGTGAAGACCGAGGTGAAAAGAGAGGAAGACTCGGTGTTGTCAGCCAAAAAGAGGCGGCGTATGGCGTGAGGTCACTGAATCAACATTTGCGGTGCACGGCGTAAGGTCACTGGAAAACGATTACGGTGCATGGCTTGAGGTTGCTGTATTGACTATAGCGGCAATCGCGTCAACAATAGCGATGTATGGCTTGAGATCACTGTACATAGCGAGGCGAGAATGGCAGGCTAGACAAGCAGTTCGTGTGACGTGTCACCGCGTGAAGGATGCAAAGAATTTACAACAAAGGCTTATATAATTGCACCGTTCGTGAAAGAGTTTTTTGTTGTTGCAGACCACGAAGGCAATGGGACCGGCATTCGCAGTGAGGAAGTGGCGGGTTGAACTAGCCAATCTATGGAGAAAGCAGTAGCCGGTAGAACCGGTATTTGTTGTTCATCCTCGACTGTCATGGTGGGATCGTGATCCTGACAATACTGCTAGCCTCCTGTGCATTGTAACATATGAATCGAGGCATGCTAAGTGAAAGAAGAGACAACGGCTGAAGCCTCATGCTGGAACTTCGAGACTCGCGAAGTGGGAAGCACGAAAATTGGCAAAAAAGTCGGGACACCGATCTGCCAGGTGCCGATAAAAGCAGTGATGATGAGTTGATGCAACTGCAAGCGTCGCTCATATCAATTACGTAGACACACAGCTGCATGTGTCGCTTACTCAATTACGTAGGCAGACGATGGAACCCGAAAGCAAGTTCAACAGCTATTGCGTGCAAGCAGCAAAATCTGATGACTTAAGTGACAGGCAACACGACTATTGGAGCAGGTGAGGCAGGATTGTTTTGCGGTTGACATTCGACGAGCCGATATACATCCTCAAATGCCGTGTATTTGCTGGCATCCCCCGTCAGGTGCTGATCGATGCGGCTTGCGTGATAGGCTCACTTACACACTTTCGACACGGAATGCATAGGCTGACTGATGTTGGAAAACAGAAGAACGATCTGCTTTCAACTAGTCTTAACGTTCCCTCAGCCAAGTTGCTGAGGGACACGCCGACTCGAATGAACTTGTATATCAGCATGTACTTCAACACATATGAAGGAGCGATCAATGCTGTAAACTGAGGTCTCACGACGGATCAATCTGCTCGACAGGTTTATAACTTTGTTACCACTCACCCCAATCGTCATTCGACTTCGAATCTGTACCAAAGGGGAACTCGTTCTTGCCATTATCAGTAAACACAGACACGGACGACGTTGGTGAGCACAGAGATTGTCCGTCGGCAAGCAAAATGTCGTCTAGCGAATTATCAAGCAGGTTTTCTGCGTTTCCGTCCACATGATCGGCACAATGAATCGCACTCTCGTGAAAAGCTCGGAACATTCCGAGCTCAGCCTTTAGTACACCCATTTCACTCTTGACTTCAGCTTGCGCCTTCTTGTATCCCTCCCGGAACGCGACATCTCGGACTTGCTTTTCCCGTTGTTCGGCTTCAATCTTGCCAGCCTCAACACCTTTTTCATATGCTTCGCGAGCTCGAGCTTCAGAATCGGCCAAAGCATTTGCTAGCTGCACTTGCAGCTCGTTCATTCGAGTCTGCAGTTTGCCGTGATCGTCCGAGTGGCTGAATTGCACAACAGTCGCGGATAAATGAGACCCTATCGACGCAGTTTCAGCACCCACGTCGCGCTGCTGACGCAACGTCGTGAGTTCAGTCTGCACGAGGTCTTTGAGTTTCTTCATCTTGACGGCTCTCGCCCGCCACACGTCCCGTTCTTTCGTCACATCGGCAAGCGCTGCACCTTGCGTCTTTTCCGCCAGCAACTCGTCTTGCTTTCCTTGCTCGGCAATCCGCTCACGTGCAGCTTGCAATTCCCTTTGCAGATCTTCCTTTTCGTTTGTCAAAGCAGCCACTCTTTCATCAGCCGCAGTATCGAGCACACGCTCCGACATCTCTCTTCGGAGCTGTGCCATGTCCTGATCCGCCTGTTGTCGCACGCTCTGCCCAACCCCGTCACTCGCGCGCGCTCCTTCGTCATACCCTGCGGTCCAGGCCGCATCAACTCGCGCGGCCACTGCCGCCATCCTTGTCTCGTACGTATCGCAAAGCGCTTGGAGCTGTTTGTCCCACTCCTTGCGCGCTTTTTGCTCCCTGGCATCGTAGCTCTGCTTGGTCTCCTGCAATTGACAGTGCAGGTCCCTTGCTTTCTGCTGCCACTGCGCAACTGCACTGTGGTCTGCCTCGTCTGCTTCTCTCAAAAGCCGTGCGACTGGCCCGAGGTCCCCCCGGTCCCCTCGTCGGTCTACAGAACAGGAATATGACCGCGGTGGCGGGTCGTCCTCCGGGCTGTGCTTCCCGTTGCGAGTCCAACCGTCCGCTCGCGAGTCCCCACAGCTCTGCTCTCCTCCCTCCAGTGCCTTGTCACTGTCACTTGCAACTCGTTTCGGCTTCACCTGCTCTGCCACCTGTTGCTGACGGAAAAAGTAGCGGCACCAGAACTCGTCTTCGCTCAGCTCCAGCGGCACAACCGCTTCGTGCAGCAAACAGACCTCTGCGTCTTCGCTCGTCACGCGCGCAATGTCGCGGGCCACCGCTTCGAGCGCAAAAGCGCTCGAGAACTCGCGGTAGGCGGCCAACTCCTCGTACAAAATGTCGTCCACGGGTCCAGTGCGGGCGGCGCTCCGGACGCGCTGCACGAGCGTCGAGGCTTCGTCCTGCACCGCAGCTGCAATCGTCTGCGCCTTTTCGTGGACGGCGCTCGCGTAGGTGGCCGCGTTGGCCGACGCGCTCTTGACCGCGAGCTCGAGGAGCTCCCACATGTTCGTTCGTTCGTTCGTCGCCGATAATTTGTGGTGCAAGGAGGTGATGGGTTCACTTTTTATAATGGGCCAGCGTGTCGAATGAGATGGAGATGGGTTGGGAATTCCGGAGAAGTGGTCGTGGTCAGTTTAGTGGGGGGATGCACGACCAGTGTAGTAACGGGATCCTCGAACGAATGTTCGGTTTTTTCGCAGCAGGTCCTGCTGTGTTGTTCGCTGCGAATGGCATCGGTGTTTCGGACCAGACCTGCGCGTTTGTTGTAATACCTGACCTAAATGCTCAACTACCGAAGAGCAGGATAGGAAGGCTTGTGAGCATAAGCCGTCCGACTCTGCTCTTTGGTCGTTTGCTGGCTGATCTCGTAAATAATCGGTTATGTAAATTTAAAGGCCCCGACTTGGGGCACACTCGCCTGCTTAAAATGATCAAAAGAACCTCACATTTTATGGTGCAAAATAAGTTAAACACGTATATACTTACTACTTATCGATATATCCCTATCCTAAACGGTAAATGCACTTATGCGCGACATTTGATTAGTCCATCTTGGCCAGGGCGGTATCCAAACGAACAATGCCTGCTGGGATCTCTGCTGTCTCGAAGGCGGTATACAATCCAATGGTACGATGCCAAGATCTGAACATCGCCAGTGTCAACGACATCCGAGTTCCTTTGAGCTCATTGTCACGAGTAGTTTGTAGCCGGGCCCCCAAACGATTTTCACGAGTCGAGAGCGTAAAGTCGTCGCGGACTTTGCCGAAGATTTTTACATGACACACGCCGCTAACGTGGAGATACTTCTGCAAGCGTGGAACAAACTTCGCACGCGGCAGGAGGCACGCAAGTTGAGAAAGCTCCCAATTGAACGTTCGGGTATTGCGTGCAAATTGTGGTATAGCTTGCACATTTGGCCGACGTTACGGCTTGGCATGTGGACGAAAGAGGAAGACACAGCGTTTCTTTGGTTGGTCACAGGACAAGAAGACCTAGATCTGGTGAAAAAGTGGCAAGATATTTTAAAGAGCATGCCCGTGCCGGGAAGACAAGCAGCCCATTGTTATACTCGGCACAGACAGCGCTGATCGCGGTAAACACGCGGTCAATTTTTACGCCAGAAGAAGATTAGATATTGCGTAAAGCGGTCCCGGTCTTTGGCGAAAAGTGAAACGTGGTTGCAGATTTGCTGGATGGCCGTGTGTCGGAGCAGATCCGCCATCGATGACAGCTCTCGATTGCACCAGGTCTTCGGCAAGGCAAGTTTTCACTTCGTGCATAAGTGCCCAGAGGCAGTGAGTTCAACCGGGATCAAGTGCTATGGAACGACATTTGCCATCATGTACGCGGGCGTACGCAGCCAGTGCTGCAGGACCGATACGTTGATTGCATTAACCTGGACTCGTCGTCCCGTAAGTTCACCAAGCAGAAAGATGAACTCATTCTTACAAGATAGCGCGAGTGAGGCATCGAGTCGCCCAGACTCTGGCCGCGTTTTGCTGCTTAGCTAAGTGGCCGCACAACATCTCAACTGTGTCGTCGCTCGAGACAATTGGATCCAGACGCTTATGACAAACGTCGTCGCGCACTTAAAGCTGCAAGCAAAAGCCAGACAACAGCCGTCTTCCGTCGCTCATAGAACATCATCATGCCCATCGATAGCTCGATCTAGACGAGGAAGGTACAAGACCGTAAAAATATACGCAGTTGTTACAATGACGCCACGTACTGCAAGGGCTTGATTACATTGTGTATATCGGATCAAAAAAGAAGCGAATAGGGCCCTTCAGCTCACTGTTACTGATCATATATGGTGCCGAAGCGTTTGCTTCGTGTCGTCCAGTTTATCGGAGGATCACCAAAAGTTGAAGTCATAAAGTTTGGCAATCACAGTTTTGTGATGTTTAAATTGACATAGACTCTTAAAGTCTTTTAATTTATAACTTGAGAGGTGAAGTCCCAATAATTCCTTGACCTCTCAAGGCTACATAAATCTTACGTCATAACAAGCACAAGCGCGCAAGTGTCGTGCACCACACATGTGCACCTGACTCTCATCGCTAAATAGACAAACTTATGATGCTTTCTTATTCAGCAACGATGTTCGACCTAACTTATGCACTCCGTTTGAGTAGGGCTAACCTGTATGAAATAAAACATACATTTTCGTGCGTGGCTGAAAAGCGCCATGGGCCAACTGCTATGTACAGCGTGCGACGTCGATGGTAAGACACTTAATTTCCAAGCCGAAAAGGTCCTTCGTTCACGTGCTGCTTATCACCCTCTCAAAAAATTGTCTAGCATGATGGCATCAGCCGCATCAACTTTCATCTATGGACCTAGATTATCGATCAAGATCAAGCTTCATGATATGCAACATCAAATGGTATGCGACATTATCACGGTCACACGATGCACACGAACGTACATTAGTTCAGCTTGCTAACGCCGAAGTTGTCGGTCATCTCGGCCCACTCCTTGGTCAAGTCTTTCGTAGAAGCCGAACCCGGCGAGTAGCCGATGATGTTCGGATACGATTCCATTGCCTCTAGGGCGAGAGCTTCATTGCGTGACGTGAAGCTGCCGCTGTTCACCCGAACGTTAGCCTTACACGGTCGACCAAGGTAGCTTGTACACAAGTCCGCATCGTCCATGCCGTTGTACGCGTGCAGATCTCCTTTCGTACCCGGAAGCAAAGGCTGGGTCATGTTATCGAAATGATTACTTCGGCGAGAACGTGTCCGCAGGAGTCGACATTAAAAGCGTGGCTTAATTTGTCGCCCCAATAGTTGTTAACGGCGTGCACAACGACGTTATCACCTTCCACGCCACCGACTTTGGGTGACCGACCCAAGGTTCCATGCACGTAATCGTTGACCATGGTGACGGCCGTTTTTCTTTCGTAGATAAGCAAATTCTAGTAGTGATGGCCGTCGCAAGAAGACAAAAAGTCCGTGCGTCCGTCGAAGTCCGAGTTGCTGATGGTCATTATAGCCCCACCAGCACTGGCCGTCACGACTATTTGGCGGCCGACGCGACATACCTTCACGTGGCCGGACCAGACGTTGTTGACCACCGTATGCCACCATTAGAGCCCGGTATAAAGATCGCGCCACCACCCCACACCAAATGCAGATTCAGTTCCGTGATATGGACGTTCTGGATGATCACGTTGTTGAGTAGTGACAGTCCCTTGTCGATCGGCACGCCGTTCTTGCCAATACCACGGATGGTCTTGTTGTCTTGAACGAGCACGCGTCTGATAGCAGCGTTTTCGTTTGTGACCGTCACATTTGTGCCGTTGATGCACCCGCCTGTGTTTTCCATGCCACCTTTTGACGGGATCACATCTTGACCCTGAAAGCCGTTGCGCGCCGCAATGCACTGGCGGGTTTTAATCGGTCGGCAACCGACCTCGGTGGTCGTGCCTTCAGTTTCATGAAAGCCAAGAGTCCGGTTGAGGACAACTATAAGCGGTTTGGTGTCGTTCAGGTACGCCACAAGCTCGGCGTTTGAAGTGGGGTGCACGACGTTTCCGCCAGATCCTACCGTCGTGCCAGCGCCTAGACCCGCGGGAGAGCTAACAGTGAAAGCGCCTGCAGCTTTTTTCGCAGCAAAGTGGAGAGCTGCGGCGAAGTTGTACAGGTACTGGATGCGGCACATCTTCAAGATATCACGAGCCGTGGTGCTTTGTTGCGTTAGCCCGAGACAAGGGAATGGGTGTACTGCACTGCATGGTAACTTAGAAATGACTACCTAACATCGAATTTGCCATGTAGAGGAGCGCACAGGCTCCGTATTGATGTTGAATAGCAGGGTGGACGATTTCGGAGCTCCGCATACGACCGTCGTCGGCCATGCAGGTGTTGAATGGGCCAACCAGCAGGGAAAATGTCAGCAAAACTAGAGGGTGGTCGCATGCAGTGTAACGGGGTAGCCCGTTACATTTAATTGTCATTAAAGAGAAGATGACAATAAATAATATTATGTTGAATATTCTTTAATCAATATAACAAGTATGGTGATATTGGCGGGATGACCGAAGAGTCTACCCATTGGTTGATATCTTGACGATATTAACCCACCAATCGCTGCAAGACGCGCGCAATGGACGGTGAGTAGACGTCATCATACATTCAGTTACATTGGCATAATTAAGTCAGGACAAACAAGAGAGACAATAGCACAAGACTTAATGATATTAATATAACAGTTCTACTTTTCCCTCAAGACAGAGTTTTCGGGTTCTATTTTGTCTACGCTTCCTCGGTTGCCCTGTGTACGGTTGTCGGGCACACGTCACCCTTGCGTTAAGTTCACGCAAGGTGTGTGCCCCGTTACACCTGGTAGCACTTTGTAGACCTTCCAGCGACCAAGAATCTCATCCATCATGAACATGTTAGATAAGGAAGAGAGCTTTCACGTCACACGTGAAGGCTATAACCATTTGAGTGATCTCGGATGGGCCGCGGTAGGGCGATTGTGCTCTATCGTGGGCGACACCGGCGTTACCGCCATGTTGGAGTCTCTAGACAGAGACCAATAACATGCCGCTATAGCCAAGTTCATTCAACATGAACTTGGCGCTGAACGGGAGAAAGTAGCCTTGCTACATCAGAAAGGCTCTAAACAGGCCGAGCACTTGAGAAAACTCGGTGCTTCACAGACCTAGCTGTTCAGACAGCAGCAATTTAATGCTGCTGTGGGCGGGACGACACATTCGCGTCGCCCCGAAATCTTGAAGGTGAATATCTCCATGTACTGAGAAGTCGAGGAAGACTCTCTGTTTTTATGGTTCGTCTAACCCGACAGAGCCCTAAGGGCACGTCGCATCATCGATGAGCAAATGAAACTAACATTTGCTCAGTCCCACTTGGCGGGACGTGCCAAGACTCGGGCCTTAGGGCTGGGGATGAGCGACCCATATGCTTTTGAGTCGCTCGAGTTCTTTAAGAATCGGCTCAAACGTACGTTTGAACCGCCACGGGCTAACTTCAGGGATCGGATCTGAGCTTCTGAAGCTCAAACAGGGTAAGCGTGACTTGCACACTTACGCCGGACATATACGACTCCTTCCGGGTAGTATAACTACCAACCCGGTTCATACACACACGTCGATTACTGTGTTCATGCAAGGGCTCGCAGAAGGGTCCGTCAGAAAGCTTCTGTTCCATCTGGATTTGGATACTTTAGAAGATGATATCTCAGCAGCGGTACAGTAGGATTTTAGCATGAGACACGCTCATGCTAGCTCAAACTCATATCGTCCACCGAGACGATAAGAGACCGGAGGTCCAGAACCAATGAACCTCTGCTATGTTGAGAGCGAGAGACCTCGCTCTACAAACAACAAGCGATTGCAGAAGTGCAATCGCTGTCAGAAGTTAGGGCAATACGCATATGAGTGTAGTGCTCCACGCCCAGTACCAAACAGTACTGAGCGAAATGGACGACCATTCGCCAAAAGGGCAATGGGCGTGGGTCCAGCGCTTTTACGAAGCCGTAATAGCGGAACGAACCATCAAAAAATGGACGGGGTCAGTAGGGGAGGAGCGCCCTACTGATCCAGCGACCTCAAGAGAATTTGCAAATCTCTTGACGAAAGTTGCTCCAGACACACAGTCATTGTGTGTCTCTGCACCTGGTGATGAAGTTTCGCTCATCACCTTGAAGTTGGAAGTGACAAAATATATGTCACTTCGTGCCCTAGTAGACTGTGGGGCGTCGAACACCTTTGTTTGTCGCCAGTCGCTAGAGGGTCGTAGGCTCAAGTTCATTGAGCGCGACATTCCCCTCACAAGGATCACGGTGCGCCTTGCAACAGGCGCATCGATTACCGTTAAGAAACGTGTAGTGAGAATCTAGTACACGTTAGAGGGCGAACAGTACGATGATGATTTCATCGTACTAGATTTGGATGAAAAATTTGATGTCATCCTGGGATTACCTTGGCGCAGAAGGTACGAGCCAAGCGTGAGCTGGCAGCATCGATCCGTGAAGATGCCTGCCACTTGTTCTTCAGATGTCCATCTGATGAACATCTTGGAGCGTCCACAAGCGTGTGGATGTTCTGCGAGTGAGTGAGATGGCCTCACTTGCGGTTCGGTCGTTCGCACGACTGCACAAGATCACAGTGTAGTTAATCACTACTACACTATGGAGCAAGCTCCCGGCGGCTGTACAGGAGTACAGGCTGCGCCGAAGGTCCACCACTCGAAGAAGTCGAGTGGACCGGGAAATGGATGCATGCCTAGCGGGCAGCATCTTAGAGAGAAGAAACCTGTTGCCATCAAAGGGCAACATGGAAATCCTAGGTCGACTGGAGCGTCGACCGTAGAGGATCGGTGCCTGACTGTGGTTGCACAGCCACAGTCAGAAGATGTCGAGGTAATAAGTCCCCGCGTACTTGAGGAAGGAATTCCTCAAGAGTCACTTGCTGAAGGATTAGACCTTCAGCAACCTGTGGAAAGAAGTTCCCACGAAGAAACTGAGACGTTGAACGTCTTGGTTAATGACGGATTAAGCGTAGGCTTACACGCTTGATCTGATTGTGCCTCCGAAGTTAACTTCGGAGATAACTCAGTTGCCAACGCTAGTACCGAAACGGTTCTTGCGTGATCTGCGTAGTGGCAAAGTCACGCAGATCTGCATACTCGTCACAGAGGACGAGTATGTGACGGAAATTAGGTCGGCAACAGTATATGCCAAGAACGAACGGGTTCTATGCAGCTCATCGATGGACGAAAGTGTCCTCGATGAGAAGACTCGGATTGAGCGATACACGTCTCGACCCTGGGAGTCACTTCAGGCAAATCCTTTGTATATGGATTTGATCGAATTCAGGGATGTGTTCCTTGAATCCGTACCTTGCGAGTTGCCTAAGGACAAAGGCACTCGACACAAGATCGAGCTCAGACCGAGCTCGAAGTATTGTATCATGAAGCAGTGGCCACTGCCTCGTGAACAAGTACTAGCGATCGACAAGTTCTTTGCGGATCGCTTAGCAGCGGGCCATGTGAGGGAATCAACATCCCCTCACAGCTCTCCGACCTTCTGTGTGCGAAAGGCCACAGGAGGGTGGCGGATAGTGTACGCAATCAACAAATTGAATGCTGCAACGGTACCGGCTCAGACGCCGATACCGAGGAAGGAAGTAATCATAGATGGTATGTCAAAGAGTACCATCTTTTCGTCCATGGATCTGATGAATGGCAGCTATCAGGTCCTCATGCATGAACGGGATGTTCCGTACACGGCAGTGAGCACCTTCAGCGGTATGTTGTGGGAGTGGCTAGTGATGCCACAGGGTCTGAATAATGCCCCTGCTACTTTCAACAGATGTGTGACAAATCTGTTGAGACCGGTGCGAGACTTCGCACCGAGTTACTTCGACGATGTGTTCGTCCATAGCCGGGCTATGGACGGAAAGACGGAAGTTGAAGTTTACAGAACTCACGTTCGTCAAGTCCTATAACTTATGCGCAAGCATAGGTTGTACGCGAACCTCAAGAAGTGTATATTTGCGGCTAGAAAAATACCACTTCTTGAGTGCATCGTGGGTAAACACGGCGTACGCCCTGATCCCGAAAAGATCATGGCGATCACCGAATGTCCAGTGCCAGTCGATGTCAAGGGACTTCGAAAGTTCCTTGGGCTAGCGGCGTACTTGCACAAGTACTCAGGCAACTACGCCGAAATGACGTTACATCTTTCTTGTTTACTCAAGAAAAATGTCAAGTGGTCATGGAACGCTGAGCGCCAGCGCTCCTTCGAAGGATCAAGCGGAGCTTGATGCAGTCGCCGATATTGGAGATTGCAGATCAGGACAGACCATTTCATGTGGTCTGTGACGCCAGCGATTTTGCAACCGGCTGTGCGCTAATGCATTTCGATGCAGATGGCGCAGAGCGCGTCATCTGCTATCAGTCGCGTCAGCTGCAAGCAGCTGAGCGTAATTACCCAGTGCATGACAAGGAACTCCTTGCCATGAAATATGCACTGGCTAAGTTTCGCGTCTATCTCCTCGGAAATAGACCGTTTGTTGTCTATACGGACCATGCGTCACTACGCACGGCCGTAAACAGCCCACACCTCTCGCAGAGGACGGCGAGGTGGCTGTCTTTCTTCGCGGAGTACAACTTCTCCGTGGTGTAAAGCTAGGATTACTTATCGTAGTCGCTGATGCGCTGTCCCGCCAGGACGATTCCGAGCCGGTCGCACAATCCAACAGTGAGGATAAGCCCACTGTTGCTACACTGAGAGTCAATGTTTTGTCGTCAAGTAAACTTGACGACGTGCGTTAAGCCTATGCGGGAGAGTATAGACTTTTGCGATTGATGGATCATATAATGAGCCATCGCGTAAATCTTTAAAGGTTGATCGGCTTTGAACCGTTCCACATCGTATCAGTACCCAACACGCAGCGGAATACTGTACTGTACAGCCGTTGACGGCGATACGCCTCAGTCGTCGTCCTGGCTCATAACAATTTTCGCCTGTGCATAATGTATGAGTGTAACGATGACCTAACAGGTGGTCACCGTGGTCGGGGAAAGACTTACCTTGCGGTAAGTCGTTACTTATACTGGCCCCGACTCCATCAGTTTACACGCATGTATATTCGTGCTTGCGAGGTTTGTCAACTAGTGAAGTCCGGGCCTTCATCCCGTGCACTTTTACTACCTCTACCGGTTCCGGCAGAGTGCTGGCATTCCGTTTCAATGGACCTCGTCTTTGGTTTCCACGAAGACGCTCACAAAAATAATGGTATTCTTGTATTTGTAGATCGTTTCATCAAGATAATCCATCTTGATACTGTCCCTGAGTCGACACAGCACAAGGTTGTTCTCGTTTCTTCCTCAACACAGCACAAGGCTGTGATCGTGTCTTCCTCGACACAGTTTTTCGGCGTCACGGGTTACCCCGTGAACTCGTATTCGACCGTGAACCTAGTTTCATGGCAGAGATTTGACAATCCGTGTTCCGTTCACTCGGAACACGGTTGAAGATGTCAACATCTGACCATCCAAAAACATATGTTCTGAAGGAACGTGCAATTTGTGTCCTCGAGTAGATCCTTCTAGGATACGTTCACTCGTTTCTAAGTTGGAGCAAATTCCTATTCCCTGGTGGAATTCGCCATTAACAATTCGGTGCATGATTCTACGCAACAGACACCGTTCTTCGTGAATAAATTACGCCATCCGCGTCTGCCCACCCTTTTAAGAGTGTGACTCTTTGATAGGGGGGAGGGACTCGCTCGAGCAAAAACCGTTCTGGCTCTTGCTCATCACGTATCGACACTAATGTCGGCACGTATGATGCCGATCACGTCGACATCGATGAAGACGATCACCTCAATAATAGCGATGACGCTATTATTGACTCGGATGACGATGACGATGCTGGTATATTCAGCATCGTCAACGATTATTCCATCGAGGAAGAAGACAACCTCGCTGAAGAAGAGAAGAATCTCTTAGCAGTGCGCACGAAGCGCACTTAAAGACAAAACAAAGAGTCAGCAGAAAACTTCCTGCTGACTCAAGAGGCGATAGTCCGTTTCGTTCAGGACTTCATCGCAAATGCGGTGGACCGCCAGAAACGGAACGCAGACAAGAATGGAAGAGCAAATGTTCTTTCATTTGATGTTAATGACCTATTACTAACGTCTACGGTAAACTTACCTGGACATGCAGTCACTAGTGTCGGTAGTAGTAAACAACTGTCGAAATACATTGGGTCATTTCGAGTGTTGCATCGCAAGGGCAATGCATACACGATCAAATTGCCTCGCAGGATCCGCACGCATCCTACGTTTTACGTGAGCGACTCAGGCCGTACTGTCGATACGAGCCTTCTTCTTCCGATGAAGATAGCCCCCACGTTTAAGAACATCCATCAAGTTCTTGCGTTCGCGCTCTAAACGATCCGTCTGGTCGCGCAGATATGATACCTCGGAACTTAACCGAGATATCTCCCCGCGAGCTGTCGCCAGCTCGCCGAATAGGGAGCGGACATCCCGCTCGACCTGAAGCTGCGCGGTGGCGTAATCGGCGCGATCTCTCGCCCGATCAGCCTCGCGATCCTTGCGGTTCTTTCGCACGGTGTCAGTCAAAGCGTAGCGCCGGTCGCGCTCGTGCTTCAAGTCATCGCGCAATTCATCGATTGCGCGATCCATCTCGTAAAGGTCGAGATGGTGAGCAGAATCATCTGGAGGAGGTCTTTCCTCCTCCACCACATCCTTTGGTGGACTCGCACGGTGGTCAACGCTTCCTAGTGGAGCGTATCTTGAACCACCGTGACGATTCAGGATCAAGGACGAGCTACCTCGTCCAGTGGCGGGGTTTACACCCTCTTGAAACAGCTGGGAGCCCCGCTCTCAGCTGTTGATGGACGTTGAAGGTCTCGTCCGCCAGTACGACGAGACCTATCCGATTGGTCCGAGAGACCATCGGTAAACACGCGCCCTAGGCGCTTGTAGACGGATTGAAAGTTTGCAATCGCGTCACGCATCTCAGCTGAGATGCGCGCCTTTCCCCAGGGCGAACTTAGGAAATACACGTCCCTTGGTGCACGTTGTGAGTTGACTTTTGAATCGCACAGATCACCCCAAGTAAGGCATAGAATGCCTGCCATACTCGGCAATAGCTGCAGACGGTACCTTGCACCGTTTGGCGTTCGTTTCTCGAACCTGATGCGTATCGCTTCAAGTTTCTGATCCATCCTTCTCGTCCAAATCTCTTGACATATTGGACGGACGCGTTCCACTCATCCTAAAGTTAATTTTTGTCACGCTTTTGGTTGCCATTTTAACATCGATGTCTAAGGAATACTTTGAGGGAAAGGTCTTCTTCATCGCGAAAGTTGCTCGCGCTGGAGCTTAAGCCATGAAGCTCGGTCGCGTCAAATAATAGAATTCGATAGTGCTGGTTTGTCACGCGAGACAAATTATTAATGAGACGATCGAGCAAGCGCCAAGTCTTCCTCTTACCACGCTTCGACGTGGTACCTTCGTCGGTATCACGGTTCCCAGAGTGATAACGGCTCGCGCCATCTTCCTCGCGCTTGTGCGAAGATGCACGAGCTGAACGTGGTGATAAGTTATTGTACCCATCACCGTACTCATCGTCGCTGTCGAACAGACTTTAACGCAAATCGCGAGTCCGTCTGTTCGGCAGATCCCTTGATGAAAGAATAGGCACCGCAGGTGATTGTGATACCCCTGAAGCCTCTCCCGATTTAGACACGTATAATTATTCGGAGTAGACGACCCCTAACTCGGATTCATCGTGTGTACGAGGTGTGATATTACGTGCGCGTGAAAAAAAACACATTTTATAGGGCTAAGAAGAAGCTGTAGACGACGAGACTTCTGCCGCGGAGGCTGTGCAGCAACATAATTTATCTTCTCGGAGTCACCCGCACATACATGTTGACTATGCGTGGAAAGACCAGGTATTAATGGATCTGAACCAGACAAGT
This sequence comes from Hyaloperonospora brassicae, assembly GCA_947650285.1. Classification (NCBI taxonomy): domain Eukaryota; phylum Oomycota; class Peronosporomycetes; order Peronosporales; family Peronosporaceae; genus Hyaloperonospora; species Hyaloperonospora brassicae. The sequence continues at coordinate 352,228 of CANTFL010000137.1, forward strand.
GCTCCCTGTCCCAACTGTATCCAACGAGTGAGCCCCACGTTTCGGTCGTCACACGGAGAGTATCAGTTAAAAGGGGTGATGTAACGGGGTAGCCTGTTATTTAAGGTTGCTATTGTGACAAAATAGTAACGAAGAATATTACGTTGAATATTTTGTTAGCTATATCACTACGTATATCGATTTTGTTGGGATGACCCAGTGGTCTGTTCCTCGGTTGGTATCGTGATTATATCGACCAACCAATCGATGATAGACGCGCGCAAGGGGAGGTGAGTAGACGCAATCATACTATTAGTAATATATCAATATAATGGAGTCAGGACAAACAGAGAAACAAGAGTTACAGGACTTAATTGCATACATTATTAGTTTTACTTTCACCACGACAAAAGTCTTCACCTAAGTCGTTTACCTTCCTCTGTATTGAGTAAATTCAAAGAAAAGAATTGACCTTCATGTGGTGGAGTGGCGATCGATCAATTTATGAGTCGATCCCAACTCTCCACTGGCGCCCTGACGACCGACAAACGGAGGGGTTACTCCGATTCCGTGTGTGTTACCTTCCTCACCTTGTGTACCCGTCGGTAGGGCGGGTTGCACTCTCCCAGGTGGACTCGAGTCGAACGAAAACTTGACCGTGTTGGGGATGGGGTTGTGATCGTGCGGTAATCTTCACGCGATCACGGGGTACTTGTGGGTACTAATATAAGTTACTCTGATCTCAACGAGATCGCCTTGTCCACTATGTGGTAGCTTGATCCGCGAGCTTTCTCGCGAATCTTGCACCTTGCCTTTACGTGTCTTGTTGCGTCCGATCGAAGTTGATGTTGCTTGAGAGTTCTTGAGCACACCTGGCCAAAACAATCCAGGTGTGACACTCGCGTAGACGTGTAGCGTAACTCTTTATTCGACGGGGGGCCAAAGATCCTACCCGGAAGAGATAACGTATGCCTTGTGAAGTAATTTGAACTCTGTTTACCAATCAATTTAAACCCTACCCCTATGTCTACCCGTACATCTTAACCAGATGACACACGTCGCCTTTCTAGGAAGATCGTCCCTCGTATTTATGTGGCCCACACCCAGTATATCCATCATTGTATCTTCTTGTGGCCCACCCAAGAAATCCTCGTGATCCTACTAGCGGATCGATATTCCACTTTGCGAATCGAGATCCCGTTAGCGGATCGTGATCCTACTATCGGATCGTGATCCTACTGGCGGATCGAGATCCCATTTGGACGTGATCCCGTTAGCGGTTCGCAGCTGGAGATCGGGCATGCGATCCTGGGTTAGGATCGCGGTCTTCCAATGAGATCGAGGGTCTTGTATTGCCATGTCTCACGACGGATTGCGTAACCAAAACGGGCGTGTCTACCCTATAGCCTCACACCGAGCTGGTTGATATTGTCCACTTGGGATTTGGGAACGCTATTGCCAGCCACCCATCCCAGCTTGTATCCACCAATCATAGCATTCTTGGCTTAACTAAAGCATGTGACCCTTTTAGATCGCGGATCTCAGTCCCAAGGCGATTTCCTTGTGACCGCTTTGCCACAACCGTCCCCTGCATCGTCAGTCAACATACGGTGTTGATCTGGCTGTGCAACATTGTGGGCTTCACTACTTTTCTACGCACTTTTGCATCTTCCGACACGATGTCCAATCCCGCCCATCCGGCTCAAAAATCTCTTCCGGCTTCAGGATCGAGCCCCCCGGATCGCCCTCTGCGATCCCAATTCCAGATGTCGGAACCTCGACGCCTATTAGTCCTGCGATCTCAGATGCCTCCACCGTGCCGGTGACCGAGTGTGATCGCTCGGCGGTGGTGACGTCGGCCCAGATGGGAGAAGGCTCTAGTTGGTCTTCCATCGCGATGCATCTGTCGCGATACTCTTCAAATCTCGGTCCGAACAGGACCTATGCCGGCCAACATATTCCAACTCCGGATCCGAGTGAGCCCATCTTGCTCCCCAGGACTCGGATCGAAGCCTCATGTTCGGTCGATCAAGACACGTTAAGCTCAGCAATCCATTCGCTTTACGTTCGCCTGAACCTTCAACAGACTATCGTGGATCGGTACCAGAGTAAAGAGGCTGCTTTGGAGCGGCAGATGATCCAGATTCGCCAGCTGAGCGAAGATCTTTAGGAGCTCCGCACCTCTGCGTCCCCTTTCGTCCTGTTCGTCCAGTCAAAGTACGACCGCTTGCGCGTTTGCTACGACGACGAGGTCAAGCAGCCCGAGGTCTATCGGGAGGCGTTGGCCGACCGGGTCGACCAGACCGCCGTGATCGAGCATCTGAAGTCCCAAATGATCCGGACTGTGCGAGCGCGTCATGCCGCACAGGAGAAAGCAGATCGTGAGATCGCCGAAATGCGCAAGCAGATGGAGGCGGGAGAACGGTTGGTGGTTGAAAGCGATAAGTTGTCTTACAGCCTGGACAAGACAGACCGTAAGAAGTCGAAGTACAAGAAAACCGGCCTCTAACTCCAAGAAAAGCTGAGTCGCGCGCTCAAGCAGGTATCGGGGCTTCGGGCCGAACTGGGCGAGGCGCAGAATTATCTGTCCGCCCGATCCGCTAAGTGCGATCAATTGCGTCGCATCGTATCGGATCGTGACGTTACGTTTGACCAGACTCGAGTTCAGCTCGCGGACGTGGCTTTCAAACGTGATCGCACAATACGAGATCACACGACCCTTCGGGATCGCATGGCGTTGCTGGTGCATGAGAATACTTCAGCCACAACCAATAAGGTAGGATCGTCTACCCACACGCCCGTTCCTGCGAATTTCGGACCGATGTCGAGCCTTTAAGGACCGAGTCGCAAGCGATCTCGCGATCCCTTTCCATCGTCAACTTTGCCGCTTTTCAAAAAAATGGCTCGATTTGCTGAATTCAATGCCAAGCCGTCCCCATTTTGCGATCCCAAGCCTTCGTCCGCTCCCAAGAGAACCCGCGATCCTAAGGGTTGTCGCGTTCTCAAGAGTCTCCATGATCCAGCGAAGCCTGCAGCTACCCCGAATCTGGGCAAGCAGAGGCGCCGTGGTCCGAGCTTAACCTCGTCTGAGGGGAAGGATACATCGGCAGGTGAGGATGAGACTTCAGCGGCTTTATCCGGTTCGCGACCTTCCAGTCTGCGTCGAACGTCCAATCCGGCGGCACAACTTTCGTCTGGGCTTTCTCCGGATCTGATCGTCATAGACACGCCGAGCCCTTTGTGCGATCCTCCACCTCCGGTTGATCCTGTTCTACCTGCCGTTACCAAAGTATCTCGCGTGGACCTTTTCGGAGAAGCGTACAGTGACTAGGATGGTGCCATTAGCCTTTCTGATTCGCCTAGTAATCACGTCAATCCGACGTTATCGCTGGCGGAGTATAATAACTTGCCCCCCTTCAAGGTCTATCGCGATCAGTGGATCCCTGGATATCAAAATCGCGTACGGCGATCCTTCACTCAGGTTTCTCCATGGTCGGCACGCAAGGGTAGTTGGACTAGCGTCGCGGAGATGGACACTGACTTCCTGTACCTCCACTTATCCCGTCCCAAACGCTATGACTTCCCAACGGTAATGATGTCCAGATATCTTCCTCTTACATCTGAGTGGGTACCTTAGCTGGTGTGTCAGGCCCAGGTCGTGGCCTTATATGCCCAACAGCCTTGAGAGACAGCCAAAGGTCGGATTGCGCCGATCCCCTTCCCCCGTACCGGCTGGTTCGACCGGCTTGCCTCGCTATACTTGGAGTTCGAGGATCTCAACAGACAGGCTTTGTGGGTGTCTACGCACGCGATCTTCCTTTCCAGTGAACATCGGACCAGCGATCCTGGTTCTAGGCCAATTCTGGAAACAGCGGAAGCAGCGTCGGTCGCGAGCTGGACCTTGGTGGAAGGAGATCCTTCGATTTATCTTGCAAGGTATGATCGCAGGTCATTGTGATCTGGACATCCTGTTGTATCCCTTCTTTCTGCTCTTCCGTTCTATAAAATAGGGATCCAATTAGTATCCTGGCCTAAGATGCACACCGAAGGGTATCCCCAATTTAATCTCTGCTCTCCCCTTGCTAGATGACGCTGAACCTTGGCGAGCTCACTATCGATCTTCTATCGTCGACCACCCGGGACCCGTCGATCGCAGGGTTGCCAGGTAAGTTCTTTCCTGCTTGATCGCTAGTATTTGATTCAGATAGTTCAATAAAAATATATAATCTCTCTTGATCCTCCAACTCGTTCTTCATTTTGAGATCAACTCCTTTTCTTCGGCTTTTCAACCGCCGAGGATCCCCTCGATCTGCTATCGCCACTCATTTTACATATAGCCCAGATCCATCACCTCATACAAACTCCTTGTATAATTGCCATTCCACCATTTCACGTCCACCTTTTAGCATGCTCCAACCGCTCATCGCTTCGATTACCCATTCTTCTTCGGTTTCCTAGTCATTGGACTGCATAACTTCAAACCGATTTGACTCGCACGATGCGCTCGAAATTTTGCAACAACGCGCCACAGTTCAGGTCATCTTCTTCTGTCCAGGTCGGATCGTCTTGTTGCTTCCATAGAACCAAAAAGTGTCGATGCAATCGACCATAACGAATATTACGTCCTGATCGTATATCCAAGATTTTCTCCACTTCGTATTCGTCAGCAGCCAACTCTTTTGACCAACTATCTTTCGGCAAAAATGACTCATCGAATTTCACACGATCTTCACTGTTAGTTGCCAGCAAACTACCGGGGGCTATCGGGAAACTAGAACACTGGCTTTAACTTTTAGACGTACACTATCGGGAATAATCGGTTTGGAGTCCTGAAATTTCCACCCGAACAGCATGTTCCCCACATAACTCCGCCACTCGGAACGTTCAATGCCACATATATGCTAACTTCCGAGCATAGCCGTCTTTAACTCGGTCCAAGTAGAGATAAAATTGCGATCCGCACTTAATATTACACATTTCATCATTGTCATTGTTTCGATTCGCTCGATCTTGGATCGGATATTGAGACGTTCGTTTAACATTGCTCCTGCCCTCTGATATTGATGTTGGACGTTATATCGCCATCTTCTAGGGTCAGCATCGCGTGTTTTAGTGCTCCCCAACGGTAATGTTGCTTCCAATGTCGATCTTGGATCCCAGTTATGGATCAAATAGAGCGGAGTGTCTCCACGGATCCGATCTTGTGCCGTATTCATAGCGAATGTCAATCTTTCTGCCTATATATCCCAGTCTTTCTATTCTACGTCCGTAACATACATCTTAATTGACCGAGTCAACGTCTGTACCAAACGCTTCGCAGTTCCGTTCGATTGAGGTCGGTAATACATGGTCGCACGTTGCTTTTGCCCTGCGATCCGATCAAATGCTCGAAAAAAGTCGGACATAAATCTAGTCTCCTTGTCGTGACGTATAGCTTCACTGGCTCCAAAATCTTCGAAACACACATTGTTCATATCCTTCAGCGATCGTTTGTGCCGTCCTCGACGAACTTGCTTCCGCGATCACATATACTGAGAAATCATCTATCCACAGCAGCAGTTCTGTGTTTCCTTTAAATGACCGCGGGAATGATGGGATATGATAGATCGCGATCAACTGAAATAAGTATGTAGCCTGTATGTTTCCCGGGGATCTGCCGCGGATTGCGGGTAGACCCTTCCTGGTTGTACAGTCCACGCATTCGCCAACATAACGTTGTATGCTCCGATACAATCCTCTCCAGTGAAAATTGGATCTGATCCGCTGATAAGTCCTCCCGATCCCCTAATGACCACCCTCCAAGCTAGTGTGATAATGGTGCATAAATATTGCTGCAACAATTTCGATACAACCCGACGGACCACCTTTATACGATTGTTCGATTCTTTAGCGGATTGGGGGCTGAAGAACAGCAACCCGTTTTCGTCCACTTCGTAGTCTTGAGCGACCGGAGGCACAATTTTGCATCCTCTGCGTGTAGTTGGGTCAGATCCCCATTAAGAGTATTTTTAGCTTGGCAATCCAGCTCTCTTCTTCTTGCGCGTGTTTTATTCTCTCGATCCACATCCGCTGCACCATTTCTTCATGTAAATTTCGGGTTGTTGACGTTTTCGCTGTGCAGATCGTGTGATCGCTATCATTTTCACCACGCGATCCTTCCTTTCCGGCAGGAGCAACTCGTGCAGCCTGTTGACGGATATAAAATCTGGCAATTGTTGATCAAAGTTCACAATGACACCTTACTATTGCTGCAGAGCTGCACTGGCAACTTGATCCGCGCTTTGGTTCCACTCCCTCTTCATGTGTAAGAACTCGTGGTTTGGCCAAGATCGAAATTTCTGCATTGCTATATGACGCAGTAACTGTAGCCCAGGCGCTTAACAGTCCATCTCTTCCCGCATTTGCCTGATCACTAAGTTCGAGTCACCACATATAATGACTCGTCCCCTAGTTTAATTGTCTAGCAGATGGAGACTTAACAACATACCACGATATTCTGCTGCATCCACCGTCAGATCTGTCGCATATTCCGTAGCGGCTGAGGTGATGGTCCATTATAGTGGCTTTCACACGATCGCACTTTATGCCCCGCTCTTCCGTTTATTCCGTGCCGATCCGTCAAAACTGTCAACCTACAGGCATTGATCCGTACCTACCGTGGGAGGTAGCATAGCTACCAATCATTTAGGTTTCTCCTGTGGAGCGATTGTCATCAACACATCATCTACCTCATCTCGCGGAATTATACTAGCTGAGAAAGCGCCTTGTATATCATCCTCTTCTTTGTTACATCTCTTGACCTCTAGTGTCCAATTTGATTGCAGCGCAGCCCATCTTCCCAGTCTCCCAAGGAGGCCAGAAGATTGAACTAGCCAAGCTAATGTCGAATATCGAGTAAGCACTCTGATTTCTCGGGATACAATCATGGTGTAGCATACTTCCAAGATTCAAAGTAATACTAAACCTCTTTCTCCGTCATACCATTATTAACTTCATTTGGCTTCAGTATGCGACTCGTGAATGTCACCGGCCAGTATACGCCGTCATATTCTTGCAATTTCTAGATGCCTATACTGCCCACTTACTAGCGTAAACCACGATCACTGGAAGTCGATCTGGATCAAAATGTTTGAGGATCGGGGTTAAAGAGATCTTGGCTTTCAGCAAAGTGAACGAAATGGCGGCCCTTTCCCACCGATATCGCTCATTTGGATCATGCTCACCTCCTTGTAATGTATTATCGCTACTTCCCGCCGTAGCATCACGATCTCCCATATGGCTCATCCAGAAAAATCCGCCTCTCGTAACTCGTACAACACAGATGCATAAACGGCAAAATCTCATATAAATCGACTGTAAGTGTTCAAGCTTCCCAAAACCAATTCCATGGATCGCAAAGTTGTGGGAAAAGATATGTTGACCAGCGATCCTAGATCTTAAGGATTGGCCTCCAATTCCTCCAATGATACCTGATGACCTAAGTTATCCACTTTACGCCGTCCCCAAAGGCTCTTGGTCAGACTTATAGACAGATTACATCGATTGCATGCTGTCAACAATCTTTCGACCTTGTCGTACAAGATATCCATGACGTAAACGGGATCAATATATCGTCAATATAAGATCGCCTGCCCAGCATGGACGGCGCTTGATCCGATCCGGCTCTCCCTCAGTAAACACATCAGTTAACTTGGGATGATCCGTTGCATTCGCATCCTTATCTGCGCCGATCTTAAGATACCTATATAGAGCATTATCAATCAAACGCTGATAAATCTGTGGGGCGTTCTTCAATCCAAAAGGCATCCGCAACCATTCAAGTAGACCTGACGGCGTGATAAACGCAGAGATAGATCTTGCTCGTTCGGTCATCTCTACCACCCAAAATTTGCTCGCCATGTCCAGCGAACAATACCACATTGCTTTGTCCATGTCCTGTAACAATTTAAAGATTAGTGGCATAGGGTACACCATCAGCTGTGTTAGCTGATTAACCCGTAGATAGTCGATACACAGTCGGATATCTTCTCCATTTTTCTTTATAATCACGACTATTGGTGATGCCCACAGCCATGTCGAAGGTCGGATAATCTTGGCCGACAACAGGCCTTTTATCAGATCGGCCAACTTCTCACTCAACTTTGGCGCAACATGTCGTACACGCTGAGCGATCGGCCTCGCCTCTCCCACATCAATATCAGAAACGGCTCCACGTGCTGCAGGAAGTAATGCAATTCATTTCCCGATCTACAGGTGACAACTCCTCCATATCAGTCGTCGCAAATCTCTTGATACTCTGTCAAGGGTATTCCAGGATCGCCAACTTGGACATCGTCTATTGTTATCTCGCTCGTGGATATAGTTGCCTCCGGCAGCACAGCCATGTGTTGTTCCACATCTTACGCGAACAGTTCACCTCTCTCGTGATAGTGTGTTAATCGATCCATTCAATCATTTTCCATTACTTCACCGTCGATCGTAACAGCTTTCACGTCGTCATCCAGTCGTGTAGACTAAATATGCACCTCCCAACCTATAACCATAATCCCGTCTAAGTGACAGTTGGACTGTCCTTGTAGCCGATCAGTTACCTCATGGTTGTACTTCGGTGTCATAGCCTCTTCTGCAACCATATGCTATTCACACGAATGTTCTGGCGTCTTCCGCACTGCGTTGACCGCACACGATATCATTGATGATCTATCATCCTTTTTCTTCATTAATCTCTCCACTCGTACATTCATCCTGCAACTCCTCGTTAGAGTCACCATTGGAGTCGGATAGTGAGACGATCTCTAAATAATCCTTAATGTTGTCTGATTTCCATTGGAAACGTGTCAAAATTCGGGTAGGATTCTCAAACGTAGGATGATCAACTACTGGGCTCGTGTAGGCTTCGGATTTTCTTCTTCTCGATCTGTAGTGGCTTCAAAAGCCAATATCTGCCATTCCATGTACCGTCGTGATCCTACAGATACGTATCCTTTAGGTATACGGATCATGCCTTCTGTCAAACACAACGCTAAAGGGACCCCGCATATAAAATATTAAACCACGATCGCTAACATTTGTGAGCTGCAAGAATTTAATCATTCCGGGACCATTTGTCACGGTAGGAATTTACGCCACACCCCGTCGCACCCAAAGCTTCGATCTAGGACGGTTGACGTTGATCCTGAATTCTTTTGATCTGCCGGCCGCAATGGCTATACATTTATCGTTAATGTTGACCGCCGAAATATTTGATCGGTACGGTGGTCTTTGTCCAGCAAGACAGATTTGGACTTCATCGGGCAGGAAAAGGGTTTCGTCGGCCAACTAGAAACGAAGTCCTGCAGGAATTATGAAGTTCACGCCTAGTATTTCTTCTTGACCGACTTGATCACCAACCCAGACATCAAAATGATACACTAGCGATCCGCTCAGTGCAATTTGATCTTGGTCGGTCTTACCATCCAATAAGTACTATAACCGATCCACACACATACTTTTGTTTAGTTCTCATCCATCACAAACCCTATCTTGCGAGTAAAATTAGCGGCGATGATCGAGATATCTGCACCAGAGTCAAACAGAAAAAGTGGCCCTCTCATTGTTGATATTGCCCACAATTTTGGCTTGTTAGGATAATTTTCCCGGAGTATGATACTTCTAGTATCCCCTCGACTCACCTGGGGTCAGATCGAGCTCTATCTCCACTAGGGATCGGGCATAATAGTCAACTCGATTCACACTTGATATTAAAAAGGTCCGTTTTGAACGATCACGTATATTAGAGATCGGATCGCGCCGATCCTTAACTCCTTGGTCATTTGACTTCTTCTCAACATATGCATATTCATAGCCCAGACCGCACGGCTCGTGCTAGATTCCAATCTGGCGAGCGTCCTAGTACAATATTTCCTCGACATTCGAAGGAAAATATACCCGCATGCTTGGTAGGGACATACCACTAGCGGATTATGTTAAAGAAGTCTTTCATGGGGCATTTGCCATTCTCATGTACCTCTCCACATGCTGCACACACGTAAAAGCACTTGTCCGATGGATTCCCTTTGCGACCGCACTTCTGTAACCTTAGTCTCTGTTAGCATCCACGATCATCATGTCGCGTCGATCCGCTGTGGGTGCATGCCTTCGGGTTTCCACCTCGATCACGTATACCTTCTCCATCAGTATTCTTTTGCCCGGTACGATGATCTTGATCCGATCTCTCTTGACCAGATGTAGTGGTCACACAAACTCGGCGGCGATCCTTGTCTTCGTCCGATACAATTAAGCTCGATTCCGATCCGCTATATTCGATCCGCTCACGGATTGCCCTCACCGCCCGAGCGCTTTTGGATGACGTAGGATTCGGGGAGGCATTCGCTCGCTGGTGGAACTTGTTTAGTCCTTTCGACTCTTCAACTGACGACTCTCCATCCTTTGGCATGCACGTAAAGTCTCATCCAACTCATCGACATCGAACAATCGTAGTAGGGTCAGCTGCTTGACCAGATCGTGATCGTTGAACGTGGCAATTAAATGTTCCACATGCTCACGACGTGTGTCCAATGTGGCCTTCCTCTTGTCTCTGATCGCGATCTTGGCGTGCTTAGCCGCGACATTTATCGGTGCAGATACTTCTGTGGATTTTCATCCGATCCTTTCCGTGCGAGATATTATTGTCTGCCAAAGACACACCCTGCCCTCCATACTGTACCATAAACTCATCCAGCAATCTCTTCCACTTCTTTCGAGTGGATCGATCTAGTTTTTTATACCAGTTTCCAGCGGGTCCTGTTAGTAGATCTCCGAACACCAAACACTTCTCCTCATCACGCGCTTGATGGCGCAAGAAGGCCGATTTTACCTTGCTGATTCAGCTTCTGGCCCGATCTTCATCTCGATCCTTGCCACTGAATTCTTTTAGCTCTGTCATCACCGACACCCGAATGCGTTGAGGAATGCTAGCACCATCTTGCATCGTCTCGGTCGTAGCTACCATAGCGAGTCTACGATCTTCTTGTCCCATATCATCGGGATCGATGTCGTCAGGGTCGAAAAACTTTGTTTGACTGCTGCGCGACTGCACTGAAACTATCTCCACATCGGGGTCATATCTTTCATGGGATCCAGCAGGATTGATCCTTTGGCAAGGGTAGATCGCTTGATACGATCGTTCCCGTTGATCTTGGCGAACACATTCCATGGCCTCATCGAGGTTTGCCTGCAGGAGTCCTTGCGTAGTTGTCGTCATCTGCTCTTCAGCACTTGTGGCCTTCGATCGCGAGTTCAGCTTCACCGGATTGACTCGATTGCATAGATGTGTTGCGCCACTTGGGCCTAGAGATATTCGCTGGATGCCAACCAAATCATCTGACTCCATCTCTCCTTCCGCCGAGGCATAATGTGACGATCCGGTACGATACCCCGTCGGGACTTTGGCGATCGTAGCAACCGCTTGATCCTCGGATTCGCACTTGCCCTTCAGCGGAATTCGCTTGTCATACAGCTAGCGACACGCATGGATCACCTGATCCTGATCGCATTCCAGCAGTTAGTTCGCATCGAACGCCTTAGCGACGTATTCAGCATCTTGCAACAGCTGGATTATGGCGCTGATCCCTTCCACTGCATTGTTCGCCACCTTAGTCCGGTTTATCGGGCCTTTTATCTGTCCGATTGGCCTAGGATTCAGTATACGTAGCACGGGGTCGCTCGATAGCAGATTCTTGAGCGCCTTTCAATGGATTTTCTGCGCCAGTTGATGCAACTGCCATCCTTCCAGCTTCAGATCCAAAGCATCGTCTACGAGCTTGATCGATTTCACGACCGCTTTCACGCCGTGATCGTGTCGATCCGATCTGGGCTCTTAATATTCACTCGATCTGTCTTAAAAGTCTTCTTCTTTGACATTGCCTGAGTGGTCTTGTGTAGTATTTGTTGAGTTTTCGCTGAAGAGTTTTCACTCAGCGGATCTTGGTTTGCAGCACAATCCGCGGCGGTCCCCCAAGGGACCATAGGAGGGGGTCGATATTATTTTCCTTATCGATTAATCGATCGATCTCTTCAATTTTCTTGTCATAAGACCTTCTCCCAAAACTCTAATAATCCGGGGATCCTTTAAAAACACGCGTCGGAGGCGATCCCTTTGCCCTAACGCTTCCATCCCAGGTTCAGTCTTGACTTTCACTTCTTCACTTAGGGACACACGGTGAAATTCCGAGTCACCAGAAGATCCGGGCACGCGCACCATTGTGGTGGAGTGGCGATCGATCAATTTATGAGTCGATCTCAACTCTCCACTGGCGCCCTGACGACCGACAAACGGAGGGGTTACTCCGATTCCGTGTGTGTTACCTTCCTCACCTTGTGTACCCGTCGGTAGGGCGGGTTGCACTCTCCCAGGTGGACTCGAGTCGAACGAAAACTTGACCGTGTTGGGGATGGGGTTGTGATCGTGCGGTAATCTTCACGCGATCACGGGGTACTTGTGGGTACTAATATAAGTTACCCTGATCTCAACGAGATCGCCTTGTCCACTATGTGGTAGCTTGATCCGCGAGCTTTCTCGCGAATCTTGCACCTTGCCTTTACGTGTCTTGTTGCGTCCGATCGAAGTTGATGTTGCTTGAGAGTTCTTGAGCACACCTGGCCAAAACAATCCAGGTGTGACACTTGCGTAGACGTGTAGCGTAACTCTTTGTTCGACGGGGGGGCAAAGATCCTACCCGGAAGAGATAACGTATGCCTTGTGAAGTAATTTGAACTCTGTTTACCAATCAATTTAAACCCTACCCCTATGTCTACCCGTACATCTTAACCAGATGACACACGTCGCCTTTCTAGGAAGATCGTCCCTCGTATTTATGTGGCCCACACCCAGAATATCCATCATTGTAACTTCTTGTGGCCCACCCAAGAAATCCTCGTGATCCTACTAGCGGATCTATATTCCACTTTGCGGATCGTGATCCCGTTAGCGGATCGTGATCCCACTATCGGATCGTGATCCTACTGGCGGATCGAGATCCCACTTTGCGGATCGTGATCCCGTTAGCGGTTCGCAGCTGGAGATCGGGCATGCGATCCTGGGTTAGGATCGCGGTCTTCCAATGAGATCGAGGGTCTTGTATTGCCATGTCTCACGACGGATTGCGTAACCAAAACGGGCGTGTCTACCCTATAGCCTCACACCGAGCTGGTTGATATTGTCCACTTGGGATTTGGGAACGCTATTGCCAGCCACCCATCCCAGCTTGTATCCACCAATCATAGCATTCTTGGCTTAACTAAAGCATGTGACCCTTTTAGATCGCCGATCTCAGTCCCAAGGCGATTTCCTTGTGACCACTTTGCCACATTCGGCAGTGTCGTTGGTGAACGATGAGGCACCGCCGGAGATCGGGATACCTTTCGAACACTTCATGATTCAGATACTTCTGACTCGCTAGACTAGATGACCTCAAGCTCGGATTCATCATGTGCGCTCGGTGTGGTACGACGTTCACCAGCAGAGCCCTTTGCTGCAGGCGGAGAACAAGCATCAGACAACGAATCGTCTGCCGCAGAGGCTAGCAGAGCAGCGGACTGTGCGGGTTTTGACTCACATCGCATAGACATGTTAGCTATGCGAGGCAAGGTCAGTAGTAAATGGAACTGACCCAACAAGTGCTCCCAGTCCCATTTGTGTTCAACGAGTGGCCACCATGTCTTCGATAGTCACACCGTGACTACCAGATAAGGGGGGTTGATGTAACGGGGTAGCCCATTACATTTAATTGTCATTAAAGAGAAGATGACAATAAATAATATTATGTTGAATATTCTTTAATCAATATAACAAGTATGGTGATATTGGCGGGATGACCGAAGAGTCTACCCATTGGTTGATATCTTGACGATATTAACCCACCAATCGCTGCAAGACGCGCGCAATGGACGGTGAGTAGACGTCATCATACATTCAGTTACATTGGCATAATTAAGTCAGGCCAAACAAGAGAGACAATAGCACAAGACTTAATGATATTAATATAACAGTTCTACTTTTCCCTCAAAACAGAGTTTTCGGGTTCTATTTTGTCTACGCTTCCTCGGTTGCCCTGTGTACGGTTGTCGGACACACGTCACCCTCGCGTTAAGTTCACGCAAGGGGTGTGCCCCGTTACATCCATGGAAAGCCTGTTGATCGCACCGAGCTTTCCCGTAAAGTATGCAGCGTCTTTGTACAACTTAAGCTTTGTGTGCCTTTGATTTGGCAGGTCGATCATCGTCTGTTCTCACCAGCCGATATCCTTCTTTTTTGGCAACGAGGCGTTCAAGGGTACACTTATTAAAACATAGTCGGTATCCGCATTTTGGTTTCCTCCCGAATAGTAGCCGGACTGAACGCCATATTACGTATTTCATCTACTGATTAGTTTGCCGACAAAGCTGAACAAACATCGGTCGTAGTTTCAAGTTAAAGCACCAGCAAGAAAGACTATTTCGTGCAACCAGCAGGGAGCTGCAAAAACGCGACACAGCATCCATCGGTGTGGTCACTTGTTGTCAAAGGTAGCACATTGCGCAATTTATGTATCATTCATACCTACACGGACTCTAAAAGAGATATCCCAACATCGGTACAGGCCATACCAAGGACATCTTTGCTCATGCTGACAATAGAGGGATTTTTGCCACTTCGAACACTAGTGGTGGAGCTAATGATACATGTTCGAGAATGAAAGGGTGTCAACTGATCTGCGGAACTTGTCCCTGCTCATATCAATTGATATTCCTTGTACGTTCTTGCGCTGGAGACGTGCGCAACTTCATTCAAAGTTTTCTTTATTTGGACATAAACCTCTAGAAACCTACGTGATGTTACATAGAGGTGGTTGTTGACCACAAGTACGGTCGTGTTTCTCACGTAAAAAGATAGAGTCGCGTTAACGCCCATTACACTCATATATCATCCCTGTTGTCTTATGACATGACGTCTTTCGGTCAGGCCCAAACGTTTCCATTTTATACGATCCCACACACTCCATCCTACCAACTTAGTACATTTACGGCACCTCTAGTCAATTGGAAAGACCAATTTCATCAAAGCTGCTCCAGACGTCGCTCAGTCGTCGAAATTGTTGACGAAACATGACTGGCCAATCTTGTTGTAGTCGATTGGTTCAGATAGCGCAGTAAGTATTGTTGAAGTGTGCATTGTCGATGTACGGTCAACAAAGGAAACTGAAATTTGAAACGGACAAGTGACAAGACAGCGAGGATGCGGCAGGGTGTAAACGGTCGAGTGCATTCTGATAATTCTAGAACTACTTGAAGTGTATATTCTAGAATTCATCAATATCAGGGAAAGATACAAGGCAGAATAAGAGAACACGACGAGTAAGATTAAAGAAAGACTACGGCAATACACTTATTGATTCTCTTCGACATAACAGGTATCGGCCATGCTGTCACTGGAATCGCTGTTTGCGCTCAGCCGGAGTGAGGTGCATTCAGTTCATTATTATTCTGCACAACAGTGAAGTCAACGAACCAGCTCTGCATGGCAGGGGATGTTGTTGAAAATCCAACACTCCCCTTCGTGGCGAAGCCCGCATACATGTGGCGTGAGAAACAATAAAAAAGACGATTTCGGTTTCGAATGGAATGACTACAAAAACTTTTTTTAGTTTGCTTTGTCACTGCAAACGCACGCCCGCATATGTTCTAGGAACGCTCCGCTCAATATAGATATTTTCGTGTAACCAACGATGTTCCATCGGCCACTTCTATACTTATAACGACAGATTTTGAATTAGTTGGTCGCATTCATACCCCGTAGTTCCTAAGGACGTGTGCAACTTCATTCAAAGCTTTCTTTATTTGGACATTAAACCTCTTGAAACCTATTTGAGGTTACATAGAGGTGGTTGTTGACCACAGGTACGGTCGTGTTTCTTCTGTAAAAAGGTACAGTCTAGTAATGCTTGTCGCACCAAGGGGAGAAGTACACGTTTCCATCAACGACCGCGTTTCTGTCCAAATCTAAGTCACTGCTATCAATAGCCGACAAGCCAAACGTTGGTGATCACATTTGAGGTACTATCAGAGCCTGATATGGAGGCCGCGTCGCCACCCCATCGTACGTGCGGGTTTTGTTTAATGATACGGATGTCCGGGATAATAACTTTCTCTCGGTTACCAATATTACTTTGTCCACCATCAAACTATTCTTGCCGATGCCACGGACAATTTTTTGCCTTTAACAATCACACCTCTGTTTCTGGTGCCATCTTACGTTATCTTCGGCTCAATGCCATTGGACCATATCCGCCGTTTGTACGTGAAGACCACAAGTTAGCACTTGATGTCATTTTTCCTGACAGTGTGAGTGCGATGTTTGCCCGATCGAGGCTGTTCCGGTGTCTTAATGACTGATACGATAAGGATAGTCAAGGGCTGGGGCGATCAAAGAGACTTTGGCGGCCATGGAACCTACCTGTAGCGGAGCTACACACCTCCTTAAGGCAGAGAAAGACTTAACGATCTTCGAGCAACTTTGGTTCACTGAACCCAACTTAAAGCAACAACAAGATCAGAGAGCTGACGGTCCCTGTTCCGGGGGGACCAAACAATTCAGAGAATCAACGCCCAGAGTGCACGAGGATTAGCTGCGTTATCAAGGCGCTGCTACCTCCTCAAAATATCACAAGCTGCCTCAGAGAGGCACGTGTCTTTCGGATCAAAATTGGAGCTGAACTTTATTTCTTATTACCTAAAAGGACACCTTAGAACAACGTACTGAACCTAGTAAATAATGTCTTAAAAATTTCTTGTATGATCTCATAACCAATGGGGGAGAGACATCTATCTTCAAAAACTGATACTGTGTTCTACTATCAGTTTTAAAGGAGATTTTCATCCCTTCTGTGCACCACACCTATTGTCGACTACCAGTCGACGTGTAACACCGTTATACTACCGCTCGGACCTTTTTTATGGCGATAGCTAGAATTTCCATTTTAGTTCCAAAACGCGTTTATTTCGGGTTGATCGGTCGCGGGTGCGGCCCACGTACGTCATTGTATGGTCTTTACAGATACTACTTTAATATGGTTGACAGAGTCTCAGGGACGAAGTAAAGGCTAGTTTTTCTGAAGAGAAATTGTGCAGACCGCGTCAGATTCTAGAAATTTGTAGCGCCGTTTCTTGCCATTCCTTGCAACGTCATGGTCAACTATCATAAAATAACGAGTGGAAGTACCACCACTAGCGCTGATTCAATATTTCCCTCGTTGTCACGATTATACCCGACCAGCATATGTTTTCTTGATGACGACACGCGAATAGACACCCGTTTCTGCCAAGCTCACTATCTTAACGACACACGCTCATATTACCGAGGTATACAATTAGGTGGCATCCCGTAGAAATTTAGGCCTCAATCAGTCGCCTATACGGTAAAATAATTCAAGCATTTGGTCGATGTTGCTATAAAGATAACCACAAAAACCATTATATGCGGATGCGTGTGCATCACAACAACAACGACTACTACTTTTACCACTGCCACTAGAACTAGAACTACTACTTAAACCGCCACTAGTGCTTCTACTACTATTACTACTTATGCCACTAGTACTACTACTTAGGACTCCTACCCGTTTTTTTTGACGGAATTTTGGGTACCCCCGGACCCCACCCCCCGAAGGGGCATCCACCCCCCGGGCCCCATGGGGTTTTCGGTGTGTAATGCAATACGTGCTCTGTCTTCCTCGTGTAATTCTTTAGCAGTAATACCATGCACATCATATAAATTATTTTTGCAAGTGTCACTGGTGTTGATGTCGCCTCGTGACGAAGCAACGCGCTTATAGTGGTCGCCGTATGTAGTGTCCGCGACACTGATTGATGTGTAGTACCCTTCGAGTCAAAGCAAAATTTATAGTATCCATGACTTTGAGTCTGGTGTGACACAAATTTATGTGTCATAAAATTAATAACCATGACTCTATTTGAAGCAAATTCAGCATTATTGTCTGCGCCATTGTGTATCGAAGTGGGGACTAAGTACAGTATATATACTAAACTTATAGTGGAGGATATTGAGCCGAGGATACCTCCGCAAATTTTGTGGGCACGTCGTTAAGTTTGCGAAATGCGAGCGATATACGTGTAGTCAGGGGTGAAGGCCGAGCACGGGGATGTGTATGATATGCTCTGCAGTAGTGCGACAATGAGATTGTGAAGTAATTGGGGGAATACCTGGCCGATAGGGATATGCATCCTTTGAGTTATAAGCACCGTCGACAGGTAAATTTTCCTAGTTTGGGAAAGATAACGACAGGTGGGTTTTCCTTGTCTGGGAAAGATGGCGAGGGCGCTTCTGGAAAATCCTGCTGCCACTGTCCTTCTAAAGCGTGCTTTCTCGATGGGTTGTATGATGTGCAGGGAAGATAGGGCATCTTTGAATGGAGAAACCATTGAAATGCAGATGTGTATGCAGGACTGGTAGCCGAGAGTCGTTTGTAGAGAGGGTATTAAATCTGTTGAAAATTCTATGCAATATCTACCGATATGTATCTACAAATACATATGTAAACTACCCAGCGACCCCCCTGAGGGTTTTAGTACCCCCCTCCCCGGTCCCCCCGGGGGAGAAACCCCGGGGGTTCCGGTCCGGGTAGGAGCCCTACTACTACTACTACTACTACTACTACTACTACTACTACTACTACTACTACTACTACTCCTACTACTACTACTACTACTACTACTACTACTACTACTACTACTACTACTACTACTACTACTTTTACTACTACCACTCCTCCTACTACTACTACTACTCCTACCACTCCTACTACTACTACTACTACTACTACTACTACTACTACTACTACTACTACTACTACTACTACTACTACTACTACTACTACTACTACTACTACTACTACTACTACTACTACTACTACTACTACTACTACTACTACTACTACTACTACTACTACTACTACTACTACTACTACTACTACTACTACTACTACTACTACTACTACTACTACTACTACTACTACTACTACTACTACTACTACTACTACTACTACTACTACTACTACTACTACTACTACTACTACTACTACTACTACTACTACTACTACTACTACTACTACTACTACTACTACTACTACTACTACTACTACTACTACTACTACTACTACTACTACTACTACTACTACTACTACAAAATTTATACTGGGAGCCCCAACATACCACTCATTTTTTTGCTTACAACCACTCACCCCCATTATATATATTGTGATTGGTTACTTAACAAAGAATTGATGACGCGATTACTTCTCTTGCTCTGTGCCAACTATTGATAACACAGGGACTAAATATAAAAGACCGCTCATGTCGTCATAGAGCGTAATCGTTAACATAATTATACCACCTCTGCTAGCCTCGAAAGTGCGCGTTAAGCTATCAATTTACTTTTTGCTGTAAAAAATACATTAGGAATGTTCTGCACACTAGGCAAGTAATAAAGGAAGTACAGATAAAGCAGTTTTTTTGCCGTTTACATGCACACCAAAAGAGGTATCAAGCTCCTCACTGAAGCGTATTAGATCCCGACGTGATACAGGCTGAATGTTCAAATGGGTTTTTCGATGAATTAACAAACATCTCACTGGGAATTTCAAGTAGAAATTCCCGGTCACAATTATACAGGCTATACTAACCCAGCCGCTAATGCGCTATGGCGCGCGCTGAACGAATTGCAATGCAATGAGGTAATTTATTACTTGCTTGCCAAATAGTGAATGCAATAGGCCATCGTAATGCCACTGAAACCCTCCGAGATGTATGCAATGTCAAGCAAGTAGAGCGAGCTCGCATAGTAGATAGTCGTATCCTACTAGTTGCTCTACTTGATGATCTAGTAGACCGCCCTAATGCACTATATCTTGCTAAATTTGCGACAAACAAAAAATGACGCACTTAAAATACGCTATGATACGTCAAAGCAATTTGCCGCCGCTTTAGCGTCAGAAACGTTTGGTAGATCGACTAAAAGTACAATAAAATCCGTTTTTAATTGCCTTTGACTTACGTTGAGAAAATTCACCAAAACATTAATTTTGCTTGCTATTTCACTGTCTGAAGAATATACGGGAGATGACCTTGAGGCGTCACGTCGCATACTACAGGTCGTCGAAGCCTTTTAAAATCTTGAAGAGCACTGGTACAGGTTGATGCGATCGAAATCGGCAATTGCGTACAATTAATAATGGACTAGATTATAAAAACTTCATTAACATGTCATTATTTATCTTTAAGATAAGTAAGCGTCTATACAAGAAACGGTTTGCAGCAACGTTCATATGTGATCAGTTGCTTTGTGCTCATACAACAAATTTTGAACCGAAAGCGCGCATTCAGCCTTCAATTCATGGATAACTGAGTCTACGTGGGATCTGTTGGCGAAGGAGCGCGATTGCCAGCTTTCTTGTGATATAATGCGTGTGGTTATTAGACTTCAAACTGGTCTGGATTGGGAGTCAACTAGTATCGGCTATGTATCAGCATTTCTGTTGTATCCGGCAAGGTCTCTGCTGCGGCTTTAATTATGCACATAAGAGTAAAAACTATGACTTGACACATCCATGAAGAACAATAAAACACCAAATATGGAATGTCACGGTATGTTGACTTTAAAAAACCTTGAGTGGCCTTGTAGGCACAAGTTTCATAAAAAAGCAGCAAAGGCAGCAGCATCAATACCATTTAGATCGTCAAGGGTTCTGATTTATAAAAGATTTTATTTTCCACTGAGGTGAGTGCAGCCTCCTACTCGTCAAGATGAAATGCATGTAATACCCACATTAATTGTGGAAAGATGAAGTCAATCATAAAAAAGAAAGCAAAGAAGGAACCTCGTACAGGTAGCAAGTTATACTTGACCATCTCCGTGTGCTGCTGGCAGAGGAGGTCTTAAGTCCACCACTTCAGCATGGCTGCGGGCGTCGTATTGGTGCTCTTGGTCATCAATCGCTTGGATATAAATTGGTAAATTCTACTCAGCGGGATCCATCTATAGTAAAAAGATGTGCTTTTAATTTGGCCTGGACGTCGATGAGGCACCTACAAGTATCAGGACACAACAGAAGAATTTGTCAAGAATCTTTACGATGTAATTTAGATACTACATTGGTACCTGAAACTAATCTAGGTGCTGAAGACGTAGAAAGAATTTTGGGTATCCGTAACAAGTATATGAAATGTACCTGGATATGGAAGCGCTGGGAAGAGTTGAACATAATACAGTAAAAGATAATAAGTGAGGTCGTGAATGGCTTCTTTTAACGAGGAGAATCAGTTTCGCGTATAGAACACGGTTTTGTAAATATTGTAATAATATACATTTGGCCAATTTCGGCGCGAGAGAAGCATGCATATTTTAAATGGGGTGAGTGGTAGTTGTGGAAATAGGAATGATGAAAATCGTATCCCTTCATTTATTTAAGATCGTTAATGCATTTGGGTGAGCTCGCAGGACACAAATTGGTACGAATGTGTCAATATCATTATATGGTCGATTTAAAAACATTTAACTAACATCACTCGAGAACAGGTGATGTTGGCGAAGTACTGCCGACCAGGGTAACATATTTTGGTTGCTCCGCTTAATGGTCAATGTATACTGTATGTCAATTAAAATAAATAACCAATCACTGTTAGAAGCGCGAAGGGGGTGTGCAAGAAACCCACATAGATATTTGTAGTATAATATAGTTATAATAAAACAAGGATAGATTTTTAAACAAACATAACTGTATTAAATACAGTCCCTGTTTTTCCTCAAACAGACCCTTCGAGTTCTCTTTACTTCGGCTGCGCTTCCTCGCCACGTGTACGTGACGACAGGAGCATGCATCCTGGGATATGTCTATATAGGGTCTTGCCAGTCATCTGGCAAGGAGCGTACCCTGTTACTATAAACCCTCTTCAAAATATATGTATAACGTAGGTTGAAGACCATTTGATAGTATCGGTATCGTTATTACCAAACTTTTGTATTCTTCGAATTAGCACTGCCACCTATCACTCGCGCAAAGTAGCTTTGACTTGACTACACGTATCTTAAAAGACGAACTTTGGTCTCATAATCACCACTATCTTCTTTCTTGACTCTTATTCGTTCATTCGTTAAAGTTAACCTTAACGCGTTGGAATCACACAACATTTTCGCGCATTAAATGGTGGCGAATGTTATACTCTTGGTTGTGCCCGGTGTCTCGAATTGATCGGTTGAATCAACATTTTTATCGACACCTTTTACCTTTGTGTTGTTAACTCGTCTTGCAGCTTTGAAGCTGCTACAAACTTCTAAAGTTACCCCAGTCTGCCCAATTGATGCATTGATGTTACGTGAAAAAAGCGCATATGTGTATGGATTGAGTACGTCCTGTCCAAACAAATTGCAACAAATGTGGCAGTGAGTCGTGAAACAAAGTATGATGTGCTCGTGCAAAATGAGACCCTTGCTGTATCCGTCAATTTATCAGATAAAAATTCTATGGCCGTTTTGATAATAAGAGTCTCCCGGCTGCTTAGCCAATTGATGTAATCTTTGGATGTTTTTTCGAACTCGTATAAATTTACTTATCATGCTCTCAGGAGGAGCTATAATATTAAGCTGCTCAGAATATCTCTCGCGCTTACAAAAAATTAGTATGCATTCACCCACAGCAGCTCTCATTATGACAGCTTACATGCGAAAGTACTTCTATACGAACGATGCATCTCTGATGTTTATCTTTCGATTAACCTTCTCTCCATTGATTTTCTGCATTCGTCAACATCTGTGAGGGGTATGGTATTGATCTTGAAAGATCATATTCGTTCGTAATCGTGACCTTATCAAATATTTTTGGACTCCTACCGCTATTTATTCAGTCGTCCGAACTTACACAGACACTTAAACACTTGAGTTACTAGGTTCTCCACACCAGAAAGGCATGATAGGGTGAATATTTCCCAACATACATGTTAAAAAGAGCGCATTTATTTAAAACTGAAAAATAATCATGCCTTGTACTTCATGGTCTTATCAGCAACATTGTGATATTGGCCAATCACTATTACGCACCTAATATAAAGTCGATCAATAAATACATTGTGGGCTATTTAAAGCTTAATTAACCCAACATAAACATCGCATTTAATGAGTTCGTACCTTTCTTGTACTTGTCAAAGTGCGATTCTACGTACCATTTTAAACACATGAGGAAACGCTCTATAATATTTCTGACTAAACCTTATAATTTGTTTCTCGTCCGCTACATGCGCTGTCACAAGAATGCGAGACCTAAAGAGCGCTCAACAAAATTACTATTATTGAAGTGATGTGGTCTTCATTTAATTATTATAATTTCGGTGTATCTCGTGGGTGCTGATAGTGGTGTTTTGAGAGGCGTCAAAATAGTGCAACATAGTTATGGTGAACGCATGTGCTTGAATGAAACGTGTAAGGAGAAAACCGAAAGGTGTCAAGTCCTTTTTGTAGCACATAACATGTCGAGGTGCAAACTTTAAAATATCTATAGGAGTTAAAATTATTTGCCCGTGCCGAAGCCTTTTTGTGCACATTCGTGACAAGAATCATCGTATCATGTCCACACTTTTATATTATAAGAGCTGAGTTGCTGACGGAGTGTGACTTATAGTAAAAACCAAGCTTGACATTCATTACATCTTGTCGATCGGTCTGTCTTGTATCATCTGTCGCGCGCAATCATTTGGTAAATGAAGTACGTGAGAAAGTCGTGGGCCTAGCACAAAAGAAAACACAAAAACCAAAGTTTTGCACAGTTTGCATTTATAAGTAATGCTACATTTTTCTACCTTTGGCGTCATGCCATCATTACCAAAGCATTAATTTGCCTTTGGTCATTATATAGGTAAAAGCTGCAACTTAGGCTTACATTAGAGTAATTTAAAGCGACAATGTGATTAAGTGATTTTGTGTTAAAAGCTCGAATTGCACATCCGGCTGATTTCGGATCGAGATTTTCGGGTAGATTGCAGTTTTTACAACTAAAATTTGTGTGAGCCGATTTTTTGAAAGGAAATTCTTTGACTCGATGAAGTTTGTGAGAGTAAAATATTAGTGCGTTGAGACATGTGATTTAGGGTGCAATCGTGCGTTCTGGATTTTATTGCTCCAATTTGATTGGGATTATTTGCCCTGCCATGTAAGTTTTGTCAGGAGTACTCCGCCAAAATATACCGGGGATGAAGATTTGCGAAGGAATGAGGTTTGTCGAAAAGATAAAGAAGTTAAGTGAAGGCATATACTTGCTCACAATGGAAGTGCAATCGCATCGTTAGCGCGATTGCGGTCTATCCCAAATGATAAATGTAAATAGCGATTTACGGTCATAGATATTATGATTGGAAGCTAATGTTTGCATACGGATTCGCAGATGCGATGTATCAAAGTGACTGCAAGCTCCGAGAAGACTGAATCATGATCTGTCATCGGTAAACCGATATTAATAATCCCTTGAGGTAAAAACTCGCGTTAAGACAAGGTCGCATTAGAATAAATTTTCGCATTATGTAGCTGACATGTATTACCCACTACTACACGCTATCCGTTGCGTTATTGTAATATAAAAGTTATCGATCAATTTACCGCGAGCCATACTCTGCAATCAGCAATATTGGCCCACGTTATCAGTCCGGCGTCCGCCATAACCGTCATCATTGACGAGACCGCATTGTCTCGTTGAGGTTCACCGCGCATCGTCTGTAACCGTGAATTTATATCTTTATTATCATACAAGACTAGGAAATAGATTGCCGCAAACTTCGTATTTGTGTATCTTACAAAACCCATCACTTTATGCCACCTATCTAAATCCGGTCCATGGTACAAGATCCTCGACCATCGGCCGTTAAATTGTGTTACATCAATATTGTGTACTGCACATCGCTCAGTAGAATTAACATCCGTAATACGCGCTAGATGGGTATGAGGAGATCCACATGGTACAATAGGGCGATAATAGGCAAGCGACGATGCGAAGAAGCCAATTTGGATATGAGGGGATGATGTGTGATATTCTTCGGATTTGTTGAATTGAACATTAGATCAAGCCTTTATAAATTTAGGTATACATTTCGATTTATTTTTCAAGCCTGATATTTGGCGTCTCGACGATAAAAACGTTTTTGTACCTTTCAACATGGCTTTAAAATATAATATTATCGTAAAATCTCATGTTTTATGCAAGCACACGAAATGCGTACGGACGCATCAATAAATATTAGGAAGAGATTTAAGATTGTGGGAGGGCTAAAGCGGAGAGAAGGTGAAGCGAATTATGTATCTCCATATTGTGTACCGCCGTCTCTTCATTATTGAGAAATCATACAGAGCACGCTAAAAGTATATCTGCATTTGTGGAAAAATGCTTGCATGATGGCCTCAAACTCCTTCGCGATAGCACAATTATAAGTTCCGCTGACAGATGTACACCTGGAAAACTGCACGTCGCTTTCAGAAGGAGAATATATAACGTGGGGAAAGTCAATAGGTTAATAGTCAAGTACCTTGTGATGTAGAG
Organism: Hyaloperonospora brassicae; assembly: GCA_947650285.1. Taxonomy (NCBI): domain Eukaryota; phylum Oomycota; class Peronosporomycetes; order Peronosporales; family Peronosporaceae; genus Hyaloperonospora; species Hyaloperonospora brassicae. The sequence goes on from CANTFL010000137.1 coordinate 377,814, forward strand.
ATTTTACAAGCGTGGTGTAATCTATTTTTAACTTAATATGATAAAAATGAACCCGACTTGACTGGTCGAATATCATTAAAGTCGTAGAGTCGAGGATCGAAAAAGGAAAAAGTCAACAGTTATGACCTGGTACGCCAAGACTTGACGAGCCAAGATTCGACGAGCGAAAGATCGACGAGGGATCAAGATAATAAATTGTCCATCCCTCTAGGTATTAGTACAGGACGTTGAGGGGGACGTAGGAGAACGAAAAGGATCATTATAACATCAGGAACGTAATGAGAGATGATCAATACAGTGCATAAATTGTATGTCTGAACACGTGTCCACTATTGAGTTATTTACCTGCAAAAACTAGATTATGCCTACTGTCAATACTCGAATATTATATCTTGTAGTGGTCTTGATTGGAAGCATCTAGCGTTATGTCGGCCCGGAATGGGAATCACTCGCTTTAAGCAAAAGATAAGCCTCGTCGCACAGCGAGCCAATTACCCAGTAGATGACACCTCTTCGAAGTCTCGTTGCAATGCGAATTGGTGTTTGAGTAGACGACACCGCTTAAAGACTCGTACGTGTCAATTGGGTTACTCAATCCATGGTACCTCTTAAATAATGGTCGCACGGCGAGTCGGTGTACCAGTAGACGCTACCGCTTCAAGAATCGCGAACGGAGATCCAGTAAAACAATTCCCGATCCTGTCCAATGACTCGCCAAGCAACGGGCCAATAGAATTTATAACAAGGACACTATTAGACTTCTGGTAAAAGGCATACTGCAATTGGTTTCCTGTAAAAGCATTGAAATGCCGACTTCTACCCATTAGTACGAAGTCACAAGATCATAGTGATGGAAAGTCGAAGCTCAATCAGCCTTCCTCAAACAACTGTTAGTGGTTGGAAGTATTCATGTAGGCGAGAGCTTGAACGGAACTCGAAGAGGCGAACAGCGAAGTGAATTGAACCGGCGCACGAGCCCAACTGCGCCTACCAGCTCGGCGATTAAATTGTTGTTACTATGACAACATTACCACAGATCTGACCAACTACAAAGGTATTTCTATAAAAAAACATATAATAAATTGTTTCGGCCTTATTCCTATCGATTGTTGGTTAGCAACAGCACGAGTCAGCTGCTATCGTACCCTCTACCAATAATTCGATCGAGCGAGTGCACCCGTCATGATCGGAAAATTTATTTTTTTATGTATATAAAACCACTTGATCTATCGCTTCACGCCGTATAATACCATATAACAAGAAGCTTGACTTATTACCTCTGCTGCATGTGATTACCCTTTAGGACTAGCGGAATATACGTCGAAATTATATACGCTCGCTTAGTTTAAATATTTTCGCTTTACTATGTCGGTGCACGCGGAACTCGCACCAGTGATCACAGGCAATATAATATAAATACACGAAGGCATCAGATATACATGCGATGAATGACGCGTCAGGTTTTCATGAGCATCAATATATTAAAAACAGATTTTGTTCTTGTAATTTCTTCTATCCACACAATCGCCTCCTGTCACTGCGTTCGTGAGTACTGTGAAGGCACAGCGCACGGTTGTGTCCCCCATCCATCGCTAATTTGATGGAATGGTCAATACAAGTATTGATAAATTTTTATTGTAAAATACCTGCATTCACAAGCTAATTGATTAATAATTAATTAATTATAGCGGAAAGTGACGTTTAATTGTTATATACATGACGGGTACATACCGTCCATGTCAGTACCCAAATAAGATTTGTCTGTGTTTGGCAAAAATTTTTAATTATATTATGTATGCATGGGTCTAGGTAGTTTTAATAATTGGTATGCTATCCTGTTACTTAAACTACTTAAATTATGAATTTTGTAAGCTAAGATGTTTGATTGTTGTGTTTTAATTGTGTTACGACTATAAAGAAACGACTATCCGATTGCGTATTACTTTTAAACAGGTCGATATTAAATTGTTACATGTAAAAAAATCGTATATGTACAAAACAAATACCACGATGGGATGGTTGGTTAATTACAAATGAAAATTATCGGGAGAATAAAAATCGGCGCATATAATATAATAAATGCCCGAGATCATTGAAAAATATGAAAATGCCCTTAGATAAGTGCAAAAAGAAAAAAAGTTGCGTGTTAGTAAATCAAAGTTAGGAGGTACATACAAAAGCACACATCCTTAATTGTTCTCGTTTTGAAATTACGGATTTTACCAACTATCACCCTATGCGGGAAGCCGTGGAGCCGCAGGAGTTCTGCGATTGCAGCCACAAGTTGCAGGAGTGCTGCGATTGCTGACGCAACTTGCAGAAGTAGACGCGGGACAAAGGTACGTAAACGCGTGTTCCTTTTATCGGTAGCGGCCGCAAACACGGTCATTTAACGCTAGTGTTGTAGATATATATATGATTGCTATCTTTATAATTGTTTCAGTTGCAGGTATTGATGTTCCTGCTGCTATGTTGTTGTTGTTTTGGTTGGTATATTAATACTGCTACTGCTGTTTCTGCGTGCTTTTGTAGGTACTGTGCTTGCTGATGTTTATGCTCTATTTTTGCTTTCAATACTGCTTCTACTGCTAACGTTGTGGTAGGTCCTGCGATCGCTGTAATGCTGCTGTATTGATGATTCTCCTGCTGTTTATGCTGAGAGATACAGTCGTTGCTTTGGTTAGGGTCGCGTGCACGAACATCCTCAGCACGTGCGCGTTGGTGCTCAGTAAAGAAAAGTGCGCGTGTGCGTGTGTGTATAGCTAGATACAGACAAGTATGGTAATGCTCCTACAGGGATGCGTTTTTAGACTTTCGACACTATTTGATCAACGATGATATTAATGCAACTTGAACTATGAATTGCCAGCACCCATATTGACGGGTTTGAGTAGGTCGCATCTTGCTGATGGAAATTTCATGGAGAAAGATCATAATTAAAACCAAAACCTGTATCAATGTGCTGCGCACATTAATTCTGTGGCTATATCATGACACTAACAAGAGTACACTAGGGAACGGGCCTTTTCATTTTCGTGTTTGTCTGGGGATTCTTTTTCTAATTTTTTTAAATCGTAATATATATTCTAATTATCCGAAGTATATTTTTATATTCGTGATGAAATGGGGCATATTCATTTCCGTAAATATATAATATAATTTGGAGATTCCATTACTATGTAAAAAAAGGTTCCTAAAAAACTTGATATGACAGGTGGCGATAGTGCATCCAATGGTTAAACTTGCTACAGAATTTTTTTAGCTCGATCGGTTTATAGTCTAACATTTTTGGTGGTACGTACGTCGATACGATTGCAGGTAGCATGATATAGGCTTCATGAAATGTATAGGCTACCCTGATAGTAATTATACATCTAAATGAGTTTAAAATTATGATAATGATAAAACGAGACGATATCAATCTATCGACTCAGTGACGATCGCGATAGTGGCCAGGATAGTCCCAATCGCTTATGTCTGATTTCAAGCATTGTGAGAAGGGTCAAAGAATAGAAGGTGACAGCGCACGGTGAACGTATGGACAAAGTTATAGCATTCGCCTTCAAAAATCCAACTTAAGCTTATGTATCATGTAGTTCTTAGATAATGTTCAGCCTCCTACCCAAAAAGAACTTTTTTAGTCTATTGACGGTACGACAGACGTTCCCGTGCCTAATCGTTTGTCACTGTAATCGTTTGTATACGCCCGTAAAACTATAAAAATAAATCAAATAAATTCGTTGGGCGATGTGAGCCAAATATATATATATAAAAATTTGAGGAGTATGCATAAGAAGGTACAGGGCAAAATAACTCTGCATAAAAATGTGGTAGTATTCGAGTAAAGTTAATATATTTTTTTGTTTTAGTATATGTCAAGTCTATCTCGTGAACTTTCGAGAAAACGATAAGGTATTTGCAAGATCTCTCACCCGTAATATTTCATCTTAGCTAAAATAATTATCTACTGTAGTCCAATGAGACATCTTTATGCGCCTTTCTGAAGAGTGTTTGACCACGAAAACTAATATTAATTCTTCTAGTATTGGCTAAACTTGCCAGTTAAATCCTCGGCATCTGAATAGCCATTTCGATAAGTTGAATTCACGACAAGTGTCAAGATCATTGTCGCTGATCAAAATCTTGCCTTTTTATTTTTTTATACATGGAAGATTTATTCTCTTATTATAAAGCGGCACTGCTCAACTCTATCGATGACGTTACTGATACACAATTTACAATTGAATTAAACGTGGCCTGACGAGTTATTTATGACAAAAAGATATGTTCTCCAAAACATTTCTTCTTATGTATGGTCAAAGTGATAAATACGGATTCTACGTGAATATGAAATACAAATAGGTGCGCATTTCTACTTTATGTTTCTTTATCTTGTTCATTTGTGAGATATGTTAACTCGTGCGTGATGCATAAATATCTGCCACATTATCATCAGTGTAGGTTGTATATAATGTGTCATTGTTCGATAAAACTTCACTGTATGAGATTCTACATCAATGGTACAATGTGACATCAGAAGGATTTGGTTGTCAGTAGTGCATTATGCAAAACCCATAAATCTTAGAGAGATAGAAGAAGTGTACATCTAGCTGTGCATTATCGCAATACCCCGAGAAGTTATACATATAATTTCTTTCTAGTTAAGCCTCGGATTACGTGGTTACCAGCCCTCCACTTAAAAACCGTTCTGGAAGAAAATTTGATAGTCACACATTACGCAGCATCAATATAAGGTGTGGAACCTACACAAGGTATATCATCGCCAATAACGCAGTCATATTATTTTGTACTCTGCAGATGTATAAGTAGAACGGGCCTTGTATAAGGTCCATGTGTAGTATGCCATTTTTTAATTCTGTAGGTACAGCCTGTATATACATAGTTCTCGTACCGATATTTTAGTGCCTTTTTCGTGCCGGGCTACCTTATTTCTCCTGAATGTGGTTATCGTCCTTTGGAACAAACGAGGTTGCCGGATACTCTGGTTTCCTGCCAGACCAGGTAGCCAAATATTGGTTGTTGGTTTTTCATGCCTCTTTTATAATCGTTACTAGATGGTACCGGGGTCTCCGGGGTGGCATTAGTCCATCTAGTGTGTTGCACAAAATTAAAGGCCCTTTTGTTGGTCTATAAGACATTGAATTTGCTCCACTTACTTGGCACGAGCGGCACTTCTACACAGCACCAGTGGGGCCGCAAATTAGACCGCATGAGTATCAAATGTCATTGGTTGAGTACTTAAAACGGGCCTACGTTCCAACTATTTCGAGAAGGGTATATAAAGCCAGATTTAGTAGCTGTACATAATTTTTAATGCCGAGTTTAATCGGGATTTTCCGAAAAACTAAAAACTTCCGGATGTATGCATTGCTTAACCCTATCGACGAGACTCGTGAGCTAAAAATGTTCCTTTATCATTCGATGCTTATTTATTTATTCGAAATACTGTTCCAATTATATAAAGAAGAAGGCCAAGAGGAAATATTAGTCAAGTGAAAGACTTGGTCATGGACAGGATGATGATATCACAATTTGCAGGAACGAGACCAGAGTGTCCGATGAATTGGACGTGGAATATTAGAAGATGGTAGTGAGACTTTTAAATTAGGAATGCATGTCAGTGTTAAACAGCATTTGATCCTTATAATCGCTGACGTATTTATTAACTTCTGTAATAAGTTGTTGGTGCTTATGTTTTCAGTCCTAAGTTTTTTATCATGTTGTAATGGAAATTAGAGGTAAACGTCAAACGAATTTCGGTGGCTGCTCTGTCGGGTAGCTATGTAAATTAGGTATTGTTCATGAGAATGCTAATTCGAATACGTACCTAGAAGGTTAAAATGTGACCAAATTTACGTAATTTATACATCTGGAGTTTGCCCCTGTTCTAAATAAAATTTATAGAGTTAAGGCAAAAGTGTAACATTAATTAAGCGATACTGCGATTTTCAGCGCTTGGATCCGTTATTGAAATATAAAGTTTGCTATATACAAGAAATTGTTAGCGTACAAAAATAACTGTACTTAGCTCCAAGTGAGACATGATGGATCCAAACAATCGTCTCGCGTACAGCGTATCATATGCAGTTCAAAGCAAACAGACCGATTGTTTGATGAATCTTCTGTCGAGGATACGACGTAATTCGCATTTGATAAATTCAGCTTCTCAGATCACCTCTATATAGACGGTTGAACGTGTCGGGACTTTTTGTAACTATTATTCAGATATTTTAGATCCGAAATAGTGTCGTATAATCTGAGTTTAGTAACGGCTATTGTTACTCAAAAACAAGAGCTGTGGCGCCCTGCTCTGCTATTATACGATAAATATGAATGAAAGGGCCTTAAAGCAGAATGAAAGCACGATATGGATTTATTTGGATTTACTTTAACGCTTGCTAATTTTGGACAACATCAAACGGACATGCAAAACAGGAGACGAGTAATGCGCATTCATAACACTTATTACGGCGGTGAGAAATAAATTTTTATTTGACAGAATTTTGACCATATATTTGTTGTCTTCCATAGCTAAAATCGCATGCGAATATGTGAGAAAAATTATGCAAGTACATCATAAATATTTATGTACACAATGTTGCGTTTTTTACAGAAAATATAAAATTTCTCGCTTACTGTACTTTACTGGTCAAACATTGATGTTCTTCGAATCTGAACGCTGTTAAAGATCGCTCGATACTTTGTGAAACGGTTACGGGAGATAAAACGCAATATTTATCACACTGACGTTACACTAGAGACACCCCAATCATAGAGCATGTCGTTATACGATGCTGCTCATTTCGCAAAAGGTTATTATTACCGATTTAAAATTATATATCACACACATAATCAATCGTATAGGCCTCTAATCGCTTCACGTTGTGCGGCTTTCCCACGTATCGAATGTATCGGGCTACGGAACGCGCATCGCTTGGAATACTGACTTTGGTAGAAACGGGTGTCTATTCGCGTGTCGTCATCAAGAAAACATATGCTGGTCGGGTATAATCGTGACAACGAGGGAAATATTGAATCAGCGCTAGTGGTGGTACTTCCACTCGTTATTTTATGATAGTTGACCATGACGTTGCAAGGAATGGCAAAAAACGGCGCTACAAATTTCTAGAATCTGACGCGGTCTGCACAATTTCTCTTCAGAAAAACTAGCCTTTACTTCGTCCCTGAGACTCTGTCAACCATATTAAAGTAGTATCTGGAGAGACCATACAATGACGTACGTGGGCCGCACCCGCGACCGATCAACCCGAAATAAATGTGTTTTGGAACTAAAATGGAAATTCTGGCTATCGCCATAAAAAAGGTCGGAGCGGTAGTATAACGGTGTTACACGTCGACTGGTAGTCGACAATAGGTGTGGTGCACAGAAGGGATGAAAATCTCCTTTAAAACTGATAGTAGAACACAGTATCAGTTGTTGAAGATTGATGCCTCTCATCCATTGGCTACGAGATCATACAACAAATTTTTAAGACATTAGTTACTAGGTTCAGTACGTTGTTCTAATGTAACGGGGAAGCCCGTTACATGTAATTGTCACTTTAAAAAGAAAGTGACAATAAAGAATATTAAGATGAATATTGTTTAAAAAATATCACCGATAGTGGTGATATAATGATAAAGCGACCAAAGTGTCTGCTCATTAATTAATATCTTGACGATATCAACCCACCAATCGCCGCAGGACGCGCGCAATGAGTGGTGACGATACGTCATCAGACACTCATTAATATTGACATAATTAAGTCAGATCAAACAGATAGACAGTAGCAAAAAGACTTAATTATATTAATCAAAACAGTTTTCCTCTTTCCCTATCTACGCTTCCTCGTTTGCCGCGTGTACGTCTGTCGGGGCACCCAAATCTCTTGCGTTAAGCTCACGCAAGGGTGTGCCCCGTTACAGCTGGTAGCACTTTGTAGTCCTTCCAAGGACCACAACATCCAACATGAACATGTTGGATGATGAAGAAACCTTTCATGCCACGCGTGAAGGGTTCAACCATTTGAGTGACATCGAATGGAGTGCGGTAGAACGAATGAGTTCTACCGTAGGTGAGCTCGCCATAAGCGCCATGTTGGAATCTCTAGACAGAGACCAACAACATGCCGCTATAGCCAAGTTCATCCAAAATGAACTTGTCGCCGAAAGGGAAAAGGTAGCCTTGCTTCACCAGCAAGGCTCTCAACAGGCCGAGCAGTTGAGAGAACTCGGTGCTCAACAGACAGAGCTGTTGAGACAGCAGCAATTCCATGCTGCTGTGGGCGGGACGGCACATGCGCGTCGTCCCGAGGTCATGAAGGTTGACATCTCCAAGTACAGAGGGGTCCCGGAGGACTCCCTGATACTGTGGTTCGTCGAACTCGACAGAGCCAAAAAGTCTCTTCGCTTTGACGATGAGCAAATGAAACTCACATTTGCTCAGAACCACTTGGCAGGTCGTGTCAAAACTTGGGCCTTAAGGCTCGAGAGTAGCGACCCACATGTGTTTAGGTCGCTAGATGACTTCAAGTCCCGGCTCAGATAAATGTTTAAGCCGCCACGGGATGAGTTCAGGGCTCTTTCAGAGCTCCTGAAACTCAAGCGGGGTAAGCGTGATGTGCACGCTTACGCACAACATATACGACTCCTTGCGAGTAGTATAACTGCTAACCCAGCTCATGAACACACGTTGATTACGGTGTTCATGCAAGGGCTCGCACCAGGGCCCGTCAGGAGCCACCTGTTCCGCCTTGAGCTGAATACGCTGAAAGAGGCGATATCAGCCGCGGAACAGGAAGAATTTAGCATGAGTTAGGCTCATGCTAGCTCAAACTCTTATCGTCCACTAAGACGACAAGAGTCCGGAGGTCCAGAACCAATGGACCTCTGCTATGTTGAGAGCGAGAGACCTCGCTCTTCAAATAACAAGCGATTGCTGAAGTGCAATAGCTGTCAGAAGCTGGGGCACTACGCATACGAGTGTAGTGCTCCACGCCCAGTACCAAACAGTACTAAGAGAAATGGACGACCATTCGCCAAAAGGGCAATGGGCGTGGGTCCAGCGCTGTTGCGAAGCTGCAACAGCGGAACGGACCATAAAAAAATGGTCTGGGTCAGTAGGTGCTAAGCGCCCTACTGATCCAGCAACCTCAAGAGAATTTGCAAATCTCTTGACGAAAGTTGCTCCAGACACACAGTCATTGTGTGTCTCTGCACCTGGTGATGAAGTTTCGCTCATCACCTTGAAGTTGGAAGTGACAAAATATATGTCACTTCGTGCCCTAGTAGACTGTGGGGCGTCGAACACCTTTGTTTGTCGCCAGTCGCTAGAGGGTCGTAGGCTCAAGTTCATTGAGCGCGACATTCCCCTCACAAGGATCACGGTGCGCCTTGCAACAGGCGCATCGATTACCGTTAAGAAACGTGTAGTGAGAATCTAGTACACGTTAGAGGGCGAACAGTACGACGATGATTTCATCGTACCAGATCTGGATGACAAATTTGATGTCATCCTGGGATTGCCTTGGCTCAGAAGGTACGAGCCAAGAGTGAGCTGGCAGCATCGATCCGTGAAGACGCCTGCCGCTTGTTCATCAGATCGCCATCTGATGAACGTCTTGGAGCGTCCACAAGCGTGTGGATGTACTGCAGGTGAGTGCAATGGCCTCACTTGCGGTACGGTCGTTAGCACGACTGCACAAGACCTCAGTGTAGTTGATCACAACACTGCGGAGCAAGATCCCGGCGGCTGTACAGAAGTACAGGCGGAGCCAAAGGTCCACCGCTCGAAGAAGTCGAGTGGACCGGGACATGGATGTATGCCTAGCGGACCACATCCTAGACAGAAGAAACCTGTTGCCATCAGGGGTCAACACGGTCATCCCAGGTCGACTGTAGAGTCTACCGAAAAGGGCCAGTCCCTGAATGTGGTTGCACAGCCACAGTCAAAGGACGTGGAGGAAATAAGTCCCACATTCAAGAGGAAGGATTGCCTCTTGAGGTACATGTTGAGAGAACAGGCTCTCAACAAGATTTGGAAACAAGTTCTCAGGAAGAAACTGAGACGTTGAACGTCTTGGTCAATGACGGATCAAGCATAGGCGCTTATATGCTGGATCGGATTGTGCCTCCGAAGTTAACTTCGAAGATAACTCAATTGCCAACGCTAGAACCAAAACAGTTCTTGCGCGATCTGCGTAGTGGCAAAGTCAAGCAGATCTGCATACTCGTCACAGAGGACGAGTATGTGGCCGATATTCGGTCGGCATCAGTATTTGCTAAGAACGAACGGGTTCTATGCAGCTCATCGATGGACGAAAGTGTCCTCGATGAGAAGACTCGGATTAAGCGATACACGTCTCAATCCTGGGAGTCACTTCAGGTGAATCCTTTGTATAAGGATTTGATCAAATTCAAGGATGTGTTCCCTGAATCCGTACCTTGCGAGTTGCCTAAGGATAAAGGCACTCGACACGAGATCGAGCTCAAACCGGGCTCGAAGTACTGTGTCATGAAGCAGTGGCCACTGCCTCGTGAACAAGTACTAGCGATCGACAAGTTCTTTGCCGATCGCTTAGCAGCGGTCCATGTGATGGAATCAACATCCCTCAGAGATCTCCGACCTTCTGTGTGCGAAAGGCCACAGGAGGGTGGCGGATAGTGTACGCATTCAACAAATTTAATGCTGCAACGATACCAGCTCAGATGCCGATACCGAGGAAGGAAGTAATCATAGATGGTTTGTCAAAGAGTACCATCTTTTCGTCCATGGATCTGATGGATGGATTCTATCCGATCCTCATGCGTGAACGGGACATCCCGTACATGGCAGTGAGCACCCCCTGCGGTATGTTGTGGGAGTGGCTAGTGATGCCACAGAGTCTGAATAATGCCCCTGCTACTTTCAACAGATGTGTGACAAATCTGTTGAGACCGGTGCGAGACTTCGCACCGAGTTACTTCGACGATGTGTTCGTCCAAAGCCGAGCTATGGACGGAAAGACGGACGTTGAAGTTCACAGAACTCACGTTCGTCAAGTCCTATAACTTATGCGCAAGCATAAGTTGTACGCAAATCTCAAGAAGTGTATCTTCGCGGCTAGCAAAATACCACTTCTTGAGTGCATCGTGGGTAAACACGGCGTACGCCCTGATCCCGAAAAGATCATGGCGATCACCGAATGTCCAGTGCCAGTCGATGTCAAGGGACTTCGAAAGTTCCTTCGGCTAGCGGCGTACTTGCACAAGTACTCAGGCAACTACGCCGAAATGACGTTACATCTTTCTTGTTTACTCAAGAAAAATGTCAAGTGGTCATGGAACGCTGAGCGCCAGCGCTCCTTCGAAGGATCAAGCGGAGCTTGATGCAGTCGCCGATATTGGAGATTGCAGATCAGGACAGACCATTTCATGTGGTCTGTGACGCCAGTGGTTTTGCAACCGGCGGTGCGTTGATGAAGTATGATGCAGATGACGCGAAGCGCGTTATCTGTTATCAGTCGCGTCAGCTGCAAGCGTCTGAGCGCGAATTCCCAGTGCATGACAAGGAACTCCTTGCCATGAAATATGCACTGGCTAAGTTTCGCGTCTATCACCTCGGAGATAGACCGTTTGTTGTTTATACGGACCATGCGTCACTACGCGCGGCCGTAAACAGCCTACACTTCTTGCAGAGGATGGCGAGGTGGCCATTTTTCTTCGCGGAGTACAACTTCTCCGTGGACTATAAGCCAGGAAGACTCAATGTCGTCGCTAATGCGCTTTCGCGCCAGCACGATTCCGAGCCGGTCGCACAATCCAAAAGTGAGGATAAGCCCACTGTTTCTTCACTTACAGTCAGTGTTTTGTCGTCAAGCTTACTTGACGACATACGGAACGCGTACGCAAAAGATGAGGATCTTCTGCGATAGATGGATAATCTGGTGAATTCATCCAGTGAATCATTGAGAGATTTACCGACTTTGTACCGATCCTCATCAGATCGGTACACAACGCGTACCGGACTGTTGTATTATACAGCCGTTGACTGCGACACGCCTCGTGTCGTCGTCCCCACTCATACTGATTTGCGTTTACGCATCATGTATGAGTGTCACGATGCCCCAACAGGTGGCCATCGTGGGAGAGAAAAGACTTACCTCACGGTAAGTCGTGACATTTACTGTCCACGCCAGTATAAGTTTGTACGCAAGTACATACGTGCTTGCGAAGTTTGTCAACGAGTGTAGCCTAGTCCTTCATCCCGTGCACTTTATCAACCTCTACCGGTCGCGGCAGAGTGCTGGCAGTCCGGATTAATGGACTTCGTCTTCGAGTTTCCCGAAGACGCTCACTAGAATAATGGTATTCTTGTGTTCGTTGATCGGTTCAGCAAGATGGTCCATCTTGCTGCTGTACCCGAGTCGATCAAGGCTCAAGGTTGGGCTCGTGTCTTTCTCGACGCAGTCTTTGGGCTCTACGGATTACCCCGTGAACTCGTATCCGACCGTGACCCTCGGTTCACGGCGGCATTTTGGCAAACCGTGTTCCGTTCTCTTGGAACACGGTTGAAGATGTCTAGTTCTGACCATCCCGAAACAGATGGTCAGACGGAACGTGCGAACCGTGTCCTTGAATACATTTTTCGAGGATACGTCCACTCGTTTTCGATTTGTAGCGAATTCCTCCCAATGGTGGAATTCGCCATCAACCTTCCGGTGCATGCGTCATCAACGCACACATTGTTTTACGTTAATGACTTACGCCATCCACGTGTTCCAGACCTTCTAGAGTATGACTCGTAAGAAAGGAGGAGGAGGGACTCGCTCGAGCAAAAACCGTTCTGGCTCTTGCTCTTCACGTGTCGACAATGTCGACATCGATGAAGAAGATCAACTCAATAATAGCGACAACGCTATTATTGACTCGGAAGATGATGACGATGCTGGTATATTCAGCATCGCCAACGATCATTCCAGAGAGGAAGAAGACAACCTCGCTGAAGAAGAGAACAATCTCTTAGCAGTGCGACACGAAGCGCACTGAAAAACACAACAACGAGTCAGCAGAGAACTTCCCCCTGACTCGAGAAGCTGTAGTCCGTTTCGTTCCGGACCCCATCGCAAATGCGGTGGACCTTACAGAAACGGAACGCAGACAAGAATGGAAGAGCAAATGTTCTTTCATTTGATGTTAATGACCTAATACTACTGTCTACGGTAAACTTACCTGGACATGCAGTCACTAGTGTCGGTAGTAGTAAACAACTGCCGATATACATTGGGTCATTTCGAGTGTTGCATCGCAAGGGCAATGCATACACGATCAAATTGCCTCGCAGGATCCGCACGCATCCTACGTTTTACGTGGGGCGACTCAGACCGTACTGTCGGTACGAGCCTTCTTCTTCAGATGAAGATAGCCCCCGCGTTCAAGAACATCCATCAAGTTCTTGCGTTCGCGCTCCTGACGATCCGTCTGGTCGCGCAGATATGATACCTCGGAACTCAACCGAGATATCTCCCCGCGAGCTGTCGCCAGCTCGCCGAATAGGGAGCGGACATCCCGCTCGACCTGAAGCTGCGCCGTGGCATAATAGGCGCGATCCTTTGCCCGATCAGCCTCGCGATCCTTGCGGTTCTTCTGCACGGTGTCAGTCAAAGCGTAGCGCCGGTCGCGCTCGTGCTTCAAGTCATCGCGCAATTCATCGATTGCGAGATCCATCTCGTAAGGGTCGAGATGGTGAGCAGAATCATCTGGAGGAGGTCTTTCCTCCTCCACCACATCCTTTAATGGTTGCTCATGGTGATCAACGCTTCCTTGTGGAGCGTATCTTGAGCCACCGTGAAGATTCAGGATCAAGGAGGAGCTACCTCGTCCAGTGGCGGGGGTATCTACCCTCTTGGAACAGCTGGGATCCCCGCTCTCAGCTGTTGATGGACGTTGAAGGTCTCGTCCGCCAGTATGACGAGACTCATCCGATTGGCCCTGTGGCCCATCGGTAAACACGCGTCCTAGACGCTTGTAGACGTATTGCAAGTTTGAAATCGCGTCCCGCATCTCAGCCGAGATGTGTGCCCTTCCCCAGTGCGAATCAAGGGAATACACGTCGCTCGATGCACGTTGCAAGCTATCGATACAACTCGCACAAGGATCACCCCAAGTGAGGCATGGAATGCCGGCCTCACTTGATAAACGATGCAACCGGTACCTGGCTCCGGTTGGAGTTCGCTTTTCGAACCTGAGGCGTGTCGCCTCAAGTTTCTGAAGCCACCCTTCTCCTCCAAAATTCTTGACGTTTTGGACGAACGCGTTCCACGCAGCCAAAAGCGAGCTCTTGTCACTCTTTTAGTTGGAGTTGTACCATCGATGTCTAAGAAAGACATCGAGATAAAAGTCTTTTTCAGCGCGAAAGTTGCTCGCGCTGAAATTTAAGTCGTGAAGCCCGGTCGCATCGAATAAACGGATTCGATGGTGTTGGCTTGTCCCGTGAGACAAGGTGTTGATGACCTGTTCGGTCAAACGCCACGGCTTCAGATCATCACGCTTCACAGTGGTATTTTTGGCGGTACCACGGTCTTCAGTATGACGACGGTTCGCGCCATCGTCATCACGCTCGTGCGAAGGAGCACGAGTCGGCGGTGGTAAGGAGTAATATTCCTCACCATTTTGTTCACTATCATCGTCACTGCCGAACAGACTGTGACGCAAGTCACGAATCCGTTCGTTCGGCAGTGGCCTTGGCGAACACTGAGGCGTCGCCGGTGATCGAGACGCCTCTGTAGCATTGCCCGAGTCAGACACGTCTGACTCGCCAGAGTAGATGACCTCAATGTCGGGGTCATCATGCGCACGCGGTGATGTTCCGCGTGCACCTGCAGCACCTCTTGCTGCAGGCGAAGAACGAGAAGCAGACGACGAATCGTCTGCCGCAGAAGCTGGCACAGGCACAGACTCTGTGCGCTTTAAGTGGCCCCGCATAGACATGTTAACTATGCGAGGCAGGTCTTGTTATATATAGAACAGACCCAACAAGTGCTCCCTGTCCCAATGGTGCCCAACGTGTGGCCGCCGTATATTCGATAGTCACACAGTGACTATCAGTTAGGGGGGTTGATGTAACAGGGTGGCCCGTTACATGTAATTGTCACTTTAAAGAAAGTAACAATAAAGAATATTATGATGAATATTTTTTGAGCAATATCACCGATAGTGGTGATATAATGATAAAGCGACCAAAGGGTCTGCTCATTAATTGATATCTTGACGATATCAACCCACCAATCGCCGCAGGACGCGCGCAATGAGTGGTGACGATACGTCACCAGACACTCATTAATATTGACATAATTAAGTCAGATCAAACAGATAGACAGTAGCAAAAAGACTTAATTATATAAATCAAAACAGTTTTCCCTTTTCCCTATCTACGCTTCCTCGTTTGCCGCGTGTACGTCTGTCGGGGCACCCAAATCTCTTGCGTAATGCTCACGCAAGGGTGTGCCCCGTTACATCTAAGGTGTCCTATTAGGTAATAAGAAATAAAGTTCAGCTCCGATTTTGATCCGAAAGACACGTGCCTCTCTGAGGCAGCTTGTGATATTTTGAGGAGGTAGCAGCGCCTTGATAACGCAGCTAATCCTCGTGCACTCTGGGCGTTGATTCTCTGAATTGTTTGGTCCCCCCGGAACAGGGACCGTCAGCTCTCTGATCTTGTTGTTGCTTTAAGTTGGGTTCAGTGAATCAAAGTTGCTCGAAGATCGTTAAGTCTTTCTCTGCCTTAAGGAGGTGTGTAGCTCCGCTACAGGTAGGTTCCATGGCCGCCAAAGTCTCTTTGATCGCCCCAGCCCTTGACTATCCTTATCGTATCAGTCATTAAGACACCGGAACAGCCTCGATCGGGCAAACATCGCACTCACACTGTCAGGAAAAATGACATCAAGTGCTAACTTGTGGTCTTCACGTACAAACGGCGGATATGGTCCAATGGCATTGAGCCGAAGATAACGTAAGATGGCACCAGAAACAGAGTTGTGATTGTTAAAGGCAAAAAATTGTCCGTGGCATCGGCAAGAATGGTTTGATGGTGGACAAAGTAATATTGGTAACCGAGAGAAAGTTATTATCCCGGACATCCGTATCATTAAACAAAACCCGCACGTACGATGGGGTGGCGACGCGGCCTCCATATCAGACTCTGATAGTACCTCAAATGTGATCACCAACGTTTGGCTTGTCGGCTATTGATAGCAGTGACTTAGATTTGGACAGAAACGCGGTCGTTGATGGAAACGTGTACTTCTCCCCTTGGTGCGACAAGCATTACTAGACTGTACCTTTTTACAGAAGAAACACGACCGTACCTGTGGTCAACAACCACCTCTATGTAACCTCAAATAGGTTTCAAGAGGTTTAATGTCCAAATAAAGAAAGCTTTGAATGAAGTTGCACACGTCCTTAGGAACTACGGGGTATGAATGCGACCAACTAATTCAAAATCTGTCGTTATAAGTATAGAAGTGGCCGATGGAACATCGTTGGTTACACGAAAATATCTATATTGAGCGGAGCGTTCCTAGAACATATGCGGGCGTGCGTTTGCAGTGACAAAGCAAACTAAAAAAAGTTTTTGTAGTCATTCCATTCGAAACCGAAATCGTCTTTTTTATTGTTTCTCACGCCACATGTATGCGGGCTTCGCCACGAAGGGGAGTGTTGGATTTTCAACAACATCCCCTGCCATGCAGAGCTGGTTCGTTGACTTCACTGTTGTGCAGAATAATAATGAACTGAATGCACCTCACTCCGGCTGAGCGCAAACAGCGATTCCAGTGACAGCATGGCCGATACCTGTTATGTCGAAGAGAATCAATAAGTGTATTGCCGTAGTCTTTCTTTAATCTTACTCGTCGTGTTCTCTTATTCTGCCTTGTATCTTTCCCTGATATTGATGAATTCTAGAATATACACTTCCAGTAGTTCTAGAATTATCAGAATGCACTCGACCGTTTACACCCTGCCGCATCCTCGCTGTCTTGTCACTTGTCCGTTTCAAATTTCAGTTTCCTTTGTTGACCGTACATCGACAATGCACACTTCAACAATACTTACTGCGCTATCTGAACCAATCGACTACAACAAGATTGGCCAGTCATGTTTCGCCAACAATTTCGACGACTGAGCGACGTCTGGAGCAGCTTTGATGAAATTGGTCTTTCCAATTGACTAGAGGTGCCGTAAATGTACTAAGTTGGTAGGATGGAGTGTGTGGGATCGTATAAAATGGAAACGTTTGGGCCTGACCGAAAGACGTCATGTCATAAGACAACAGGGATGATATATGAGTGTAATGGGCGTTAACGCGACTCTATCTTTTTACGTGAGAAACACGACCGTACTTGTGGTCAACAACCACCTCTATGTAACATCACGTAGGTTTCTAGAGGTTTATGTCCAAATAAAGAAAACTTTGAATGAAGTTGCGCACGTCTCCAGCGCAAGAACGTACAAGGAATATCAATTGATATGAGCAGGGACAAGTTCCGCAGATCAGTTGACACCCTTTCATTCTCGAACATGTATCATTAGCTCCACCACTAGTGTTCGAAGTGGCAAAAATCCCTCTATTGTCAGCATGTGCAAAGATGTCCTTGGTATGGCCTGTACCGATGTTGGGATATCTCTTTTAGAGTCCGTGTAGGTATGAATGATACATAAATTGCGCAATGTGCTACCTTTGACAACAAGTGACCACACCGATGGATGCTGTGTCGCGTTTTTGCAGCTCCCTGCTGGTTGCACGAAATAGTCTTTCTTGCTGGTGCTTTAACTTGAAACTACGACCGATGTTTGTTCAGCTTTGTCGGCAAACTAATCAGTAGATGAAATACGTAATATGGCGTTCAGTCCGGCTACTATTCGGGAGGAAACCAAAATGCGGATACCGACTATGTTTTAATAAGTGTACCCTTGAACGCCTCGTTGCCAAAAAAGAAGGATATCGGCTGGTGAGAACAGACGATGATCGACCTGCCAAATCAAAGGCACACAAAGCTTAAGTTGTACAAAAAGGCTGCAAACTTTACGACAAAATCGGTGCGATGAACATGGACTCTCCCTTGCATGCGACCACACTCTAGTTTTGTTGACATTTTCCCCACGAATTGGCCCATATAAAAGCTGCATGGCCGACGACGGTCGTACGCGGAGGTCCGAAATCGTCCACCCTGTTATTCAACATAAAAACGGAGTCTGAGCGCTCCTCTACATATGAAAAGTCGATGCTAGGTATTCATTCCAAAACTACCTCGCAGTGCAGTACTCCCATTCCCTAGGTAGTCATATCTAAATTGCATTGCAGTGCAGTACACCTATTTCCTTGTCTCAGGCTAACGCAACAAAGCACCACGGCTCGTGATATCTTGAAGATGTGCCGCATCCAGTACCTGTACAACTTCGCCGCAGCTCTCGACTTTGCTGCGAAAAATCTGCAGACACTTTTACGTTTAGCTCTCTCGCGGATCTAGGCACTGACACGACGGTAGAATCTGGCGGAAACGTCGTGAATCCCACTTCAAACGCCGAGCTTGTGGCGTACCTGAACGACACCAGGCCGCTTATAGTTGTCGTCAACCGGACTTTTGACTTTCATGAAACTGAAAGCACACCTGTGATGGGGTGAGCTTTTTACATATAGTTGGTACGGAATACAAATTTTTGAATATTTTTTATTTTGACAATATTCAAATAACATCACTCGAGAAAAGCGATGTCGTCGGAATTTTACCTCTAAGGGTAATATTCGTGGAGAGGTCCACTTCTTGTTTGATGTACCGTGTCATCACAGCTTATGCACCAATCGCTGCTGGACGCGCGCAATGGGTGTTGGCCGAGAAGACTCACGTAGGAGACAGTAGTTTCATATAGTCAGATTAAGACGAAAGATGATTTAGCAAGAACATAACTATATTAAATAACAGTTCTTCTTTTCCCTCAAGACAGAGCTTTCGGGTTTTGTATTGTCGTGTTCTCCCTTCCTCACGCGATGTGAACGTGACGTCGGGCGCTCGCACCCTTGTATTGTTATCAGTACAAGGGCTTGCTCAATTGTTTAAGCAAGGGCGTGCCCCGTTACACATCCACCAAGCACGGTTGCCGACCGATCAAAACCCGCCAGTGCATTGCGGCGCGCAACGGCTTTCTGGGTAAAGATTTGATCCCATCAAAAGGTGGCATGGAAAACACAGGCGGGTGCATCAACGGCACAAATGTGACGGTCACAAACGAAAACGCTGCTATCAGACGCGTGCTCGTTCAAGACAACAAGACCATCCGTGGTATTGGCAAGAACGGCGTGCCGATCGACAAGGGACTGTCACTACTCAACAACGTGATCATCCAGAACGTCCATATCACGGAACTGAATCTGCATTTGGTGTGGGGTGGTGGCGCGATCTTTATACCGGGCTCTAATGGTGGCATACGGTGGTCAACAACGTCTGGTCCGACCACGTGAAGGTATGTCGCGTCGGCCGCCAAATAGTCGTGACGGCCAGTGCTGGTGGGACTATAATGACCATCAGCAACTCGGACTTCGACGGACGCACGGACTTTTTGTCTTCTTGCGACGGCCATAACTACTGAAATTTGCTTATCTACGGACACGTTCTCGCCGAAGTATACATTTCGATAACATGACCCAGCCTTTGCTTCCGGGTACGAAAGGAGATCTGCACGCGTACAACGGCATTAACGATGCAGAGTTGTGCACAAAATACCTCGATCAACCGTTCAAGACGAGCCTTTTATTGAACAGCGGCAGATTTAAGTCACGCGATGGAGCTCTCGCCCTCGAGGCAATGAAAGCGTTTTATAATTTATTCGACTACTCCATGCTCTTGACTATTACCGGCAATGTACAAAAGCATTATGTGTTAGGATTTGGCTAGGCTATGGAGCTTTAACGAAGAAGAAGACGGCTTACGGCCGGGGATGAAAACCGAAAATTGAGTTGTATTTATGTTGTCCTTATCTCCAAAAACGAATTGCTAGTAGAAGCCGGTGACTCTCAGCCACCGATTTCGTGTCCTGTCTTCACCGCTTTCTGTTTTACTCACTATTAGGTAATTACGTCTCGTAATTACCTGTGGTAAAAACTCTGCTGTGTCATTTGCAGAATGAAAACGATTGCGTGGTTGTGGGGGACGTATCTGTGGGTGGTACAGTTCTGGTGAACCCCAAACACCAGGCCGTGAGTGTCAATCACAATTTACTTACACACGGCGGGGCTCGAACCCGCCCTCACCCGATTGGAATCCACCTTCCCAAACGACTGAGCCAATCTATTGCTCCGTATATATTGCTAACATTTCACAATATAACAGTGCCAACAACAATACAACTAAGCTAATATGCAATATACATCCTGCACATGTCGCCGCAACATCACTTACTAACAATATGCGCTTCCGTTTGGTCTTCTACATAGTGAGAAAACTTCTACGTCGACCCCAACAAAAGACTTGGCCAAAGCGTGAATTGACACGACCAGCAACTTCGGCATTGGCTAGCTGAACTAATTTTCGTTCGTGCATATTTTATAGACCGTGATAATGTTGCATACCACCTTGTTGTTGGACGTTGCTGTAGGAAGTCACAAGAATATATATTTATGGAGGATCGTATTGTACTGGCAAGGTTCGGTCACAGCCGCTAGTATTTAAAGTATATAGCACTGGATTGCGTGCAGTGAAGCACATATGGCTTGATGGCGAAGCAAGCTCTTGTACTGGCTCTTTCACAAATAAAAAATATTCCAGAACAGGGATGTCACGACATTTGAATAAGGTTTTAAACATTAACGTGATGAATAATATAACTTAACTTTAAATGTATCGATGAGTTTGGCTTTGCGAGATCTGACAGCCACGGTGATGCAGTAATTGCCTATAGGGCAATTTGTTCCCATCGCTGACCTGTTGAAGATTATATATTACGTATAGTATAAGGGTAGAATTTTAGATCAATAGCCTCGACGAACAAACAAAACAATCGCCGTATTTTGTAGGCAACACAGGCTAGTAAATGTGGTAAATCCCTACGAGATGTACCTCTTCGGGTTAAGTTGTGGCGTTTTATTAATTTATTTTTTACAATTTATTCTTCAGAAGCCTGCCTGAACTCAGCAGCCTCGAAACCTCTCAATTTCTGTGACTTTACACCAAAAAATGGAAGCCAACGCAGTACGCGCTTTTACAGCTCACCGAGCGCAGTATCCGTCCCACTAGAAGATTTTTGGTTCCTTCTGCTGAGGTTTACCGTTATTCGCTCGACAACACTATCAGCGGTGATGTTTATTGGGTCGATGGCTTGTCACTTGACAAAACTTAACATAGTCCGTTTAGAAAGATTTACCGGCTCGTCGACGACGAGTCTCCTTCTTTCGCTCGTATCGAGCGCTTCCCAAACCGGGTCTTCCTGAACCCTTGGCGCTACCAGTCTATACCTCTACAAGCTATGACTCTCGAGGTTTGACGGGAGGTATAATTTATAAACCACGCAGGGACTTAATCTAAGCGTACGCGTGTCTTATACTTAGCAAATTCGGCACTCTATTAATAAATATTTTTTCCTATCGTTGAACCGTTGATTGGCTTCTGTTATTCTACATTCTTTGAAAAATAGAGCAATGAATTTGTCGTTCAATTTGCCCGTCTTCTGCACTACGTTCTATTCACTATGTGCTCTAGTTTGACTTCTAACTAAACGAATTCGACTTGGATGAGCTTGAGGTACATGATATCGAGTTCGATGATATCTGATATGAAAGGTCTTGACTTCGACGACATCCAATGCAACGGGCTCTAGTTTCCTGATATAAATTTTGATGGTGTCTGATTTGATAGGCCTCGCATTTGGTGGCATCGACATCGCCGCCCACCGTTGCATCCGCCAACTATAATTAGATTGGAAATTTTAACTTATTCCTACATCATTATGTCGTTTTGCTCGTAAGCGAATGGTAAATCTGTACGCAGGGTTCACAAGCTAGCTCGAGCCATTAAAGTTTACGATAAAAAGGTAGATAAAATTGTTGGGACGAGTGCGCACTGAGAATAAAGTTTTAGGTTAATACGGCACAAGATTGTGCGCGCGGATACACTCCATATTACCTGATCCAAGGCTGGGATCCGATAACGACCATATAGGAAACTCTACCCCTGGATATCATCAAGACACGCGATTTGGACCCAAGGAGATGGCGAGACAGCATTCAGTTTTTTTATCTGCGAGGGCGACAGTGAAGAAGGTTCACAATAGGGATCCGAGATCAATTAGATCGACATAACAGATATGGATTCGCAAGCAATGGAGTGTGGGACGCAAGTACGTCTCGTTTTGGATCGAGTCAAGGACGCCGGAAAAAACCGCAAATATGTGTCATGGGAAATTTTGTGAGGCTGAGGTTTAGAGATATTATGCGATTAATTCAGAGGTTGCAGGAACATAGCCGTACAGATTGATTCCGGTCGTGCTCGGCTCTAGGTTAGAACAAGTGGTGCAATATCTAGATGGACCGAATGGTGGATTAAAAGCTAACAGTGGAGATCGCGTTTATTTTGATAAATCTATTTTACCTGAAGATATTATTGAGATCGGATAAACGGAAATGCATAAAAGTAGAGGGGATATTGAGGTGCGGGGGGAGAACTAATACCTGTTATTTGGATACAGAAATAGTACCTGGTACGGTGGAAGGCCCACAGCGATCTGATTTGAATCGACGAAGCAGATCTAAACACCAAAAGTTTACTTTATGAGTTTGATCGAGATCGGGTGAGACGAAATCGTTTTGAAGAAATTTAATCTCAAGAGGTAAAGATAGGCAGCTAACAGCTGGAGGTGATTGACGTACTGGAAAATTGTATGAGAAGGTGGATGAGCTGTATGTAATATAGATAGAGGCCGTGGATCGCGGATATTTGATTGCGGACGAGAAGCCGATATTATCCGAAAAAAGATACCCAAGAAGAAGTCAAGATGAGCTATATGTAAGAGTTTGTACTAAAATACAAACGCTTTCTTAAATAACTTGTGTATTAAGCGGGGAAGAGCTTGACGGATAGCCTCGATATCGCTGATCCGGGGTGACTTATCGGCACAGAGCGATACTTGGTTTTTATAGCTCATCGACCTCTATCTGGGACAGAGCGGCCAACAGATCAGTGATGGCTTGATGTTGGATGTTAAAACCTACATAATACGGTGGCATTTGTATAATGTTCGGAGATGCAAGATTAATTAATCAGGAAATATATTTAGAGCGTAGTGAACCGAGATCATACCGTCAAGGACGAACCAAAGGGTCAATTTACACCGAGCTCAGGTTATCGATCGCCCCTATATCCTCTGCTTGCAAAATTTGGCTGGAAGAGAGTCATCAAGTAGATGTTGGCGTGAGTCAATATTCGCATGTGTTAACCCTCATGCGGATCGACGATTTCGACCATCGTATTCTATGAAAAGGGTGGCGAGGTGGCCAACCACCCTACACGACGGAAAGAGATAGATGTGATATATGAAAAAGCATTCTTATCAATTTCAATGCGTAAAGTATCTCAATTCCAAGTTATTAACGCCAATTTAGTGGCCTAAAGAGCTGTTAAATGTGAATTGGTGTATATTTTCAATCCCGGCAACGGATACCATTTTAGTTTGACGAATTGTGAAAAAATAAAAAACCCTTAACTCAGCAACGATGATTCGGCTGATTCATCGTGCCAACAATAGGTGGATAGACTGGAAATGATTACGCGATCCCGATAATCTAGGGTACGCTAAGTCTGATCTCGCACACGCGGGGTAGAAGTTACTGTCCGACTGCGGTACCAATAAGTTGACGGGTATACGTGTGCTGTCGGTGATAATGAAGGTTCATCAGAATCACTTGACACCTTGCCAAAAATATCCAGGCAGGATTTATAGCCGTCATTGTCTACCCAGAGTAATTAACAAAAAGTAGGTCGATGAACGAGCAAGGCGAACGTTGGATTCAGGCAACGCTGACGTATTATCGACCACGGCGGTTCCTCATCCTTAAACGAAGCCTGAGCAAATATGCGTAGTCGTGAATTTCCAGGCCTGTGGGCAGTCTGATTTGTCATGGCATCGTGGCGATTATCGGGATCGCGCGATCTCACGGATACACATACCGATTTTGATAAGGGGTGGAGAACGACGAATAATTACATCTTTTGGGGATGAACTAGGCATGCTAACAACACTAATTTACAGAAACGCTTGCGTATTGGCGATGCGGAATCGAAATTGTTTGCAGCCCGTAAGATGGGATCGATCGGCTTAATTTGGAGTCGGTAGTGGTACAGGATCTCCTGTCATCAGCGACGATGGTCGATCCCGCAACGAGCGAGGACTTTGAATAGCGTGGCCCATATTAAGCGGTTAGCTTAGACGACTCGAAGCGTATGTACTGAAAATGTAGTCTTGATTTAGCACAACGTGCGTAGCCATGTACATTCCGAAGATTAATCGGCAGCATCTGCGTGCTTCTGATGCAACTCCACGTAAATGTTTCCGATGAGCTCAACTCTGTGACGAAAATTGTCTTGAAATTGGGTGAATGCTTTATAAACAGCGTCCTGTTATTTAATACCCGTTCTTGCTAATTCTAAATCGCATCATTACGAGCTACGAAGCAGTATAAAGCCTCATCGGTTTGCTTAAGACTCTTAACGATCTCAATTTTATAGTTTTCTTTGGTGGGGTAGTATTTTCGTATCGACTATTAAATTTGTTATATTTATAGCATAATTTAGGAGGCCCGTTATTTAAATTAAACTGCTCTCGGATCTTAAGCTTGGAATATTCCGAGCACACCTCGCAAAACGGCGTATTTCGTTGCGGCTTATGTTAAGTCTCTCGTGCAGTTTGTCATACTTACCTTATGCAAAATATAAAAACTGATGTGCGAAGATGCAGAGCTCTTACAGGTGCTCATTTAGTTCGGTTTGCGGGCTATCTACCGAGCTCACATGGCCTCATATCACGATTGCGATCAAAATATCTTGTTGCTAATCCATCTGTAACAAGAGCGAGAAGATCACTTGTTCCACTGATTTACATTCGATCGTAGATGAAGATGTAATGCGGAAGCTAGGTAGAAGAATGGTATTTCGCCAATGAAAACACAGGAGGTAGTTGTCGCTTATGAAAAATTCTATAGCAGAACATTAAGTCTACCCTAGGTAAGAACCGGACTTGTATTCTCGTCGAGCTTTTTGTGCCAGGTGAACATGGCGGTTCCTACCGAGCGATAACACCCGCCTAATACCAGCGTGAGAGTATCCTACAAAGACACAGCTGGATCATTCGAAGAAGCATTCACCACTGCAGGTGTAGACGGCTATCATCCGTAAACGTCCGGTCTAAAGTTGAAATGAAGGGTGAAATCCGATGTGGCACGATCTGGCATGGTGGGAATTCAAGTATAAATAAAAAGCACCAAACGGTCTTTACAACGCAGAGAATGCACATCTAGATCGACACGATTTGTTGCCTAACCATGTAGGGTGAGACTTAGGTAAAGCAATCACGGAATTATCACCGTTGAGTTGGGACGTGGGAGATCACAAATTGCGGCGTCAGTTAAGTCTAAAAAGGATTGAAAAAGAAAGCATATATGCTGGAATAGGTGGCCTTCGATCTTAAATTGGCCTCGCAATCTTCAATAAATTTCTTTGTCTCGACCCATTTATTTAATCTCGATCTGACCTCGCGATCACTGTCTTAGATCGCAATCCTGTATTCAGCTGTATACTGGAACAGTGTGGATCACGCCTTCATTCCAGCAATTACTCACTTTGTGTAAGCCACACAGTCGCAAAAAAGGAGGAATTATCTGGCAATATAAATGCGTGGGATCGATCGCCGTGATACAGATAGGCATAGCGATCTGAATTTTTCGGCTATTATTTGGTTAATATGGACATTATTCAACCCACTTCTAGTACACGTGTCGACTTCTCATCTGGGTTGATGTATTGTCCACCTTACGTCGAGAGAAGTTGCATGCTTGCATTAATATATATCCTTGGATTGTTAGGCCAGGGGAACAAGGACTCTCAACAACAACTCGAACTGCGATTGGACGCAGCAACATGTAGAGGCGAAGGCGCCTTATCTTACGACGTCATAAGTAGCCAGAAGGCTGGTGAATGAAGTATCCACTGTGGACAACGCGGTACAGTAGATATTAAAGTGACACGCATCGAGCAACTTACAAATATACCCATTATCGTGTTAAGATTTGCACGCGACATCTCCAATCTCAAACACGTTCAAGCTTGCCATAGACACGAGGCCACCTGTAAGAGTGCAACCCACTCTAATTACAAAACAAAAGGTGAGAAAAGCTGCTAAGAAGCAGAATTAGAGCACCCCCTCCGTTAGTCGGTCGATGAGGCGTTAGTGGAATGTTGGGTTTGGCTCTTCTTAGAGTGGTCACTACTATACTACAGCTACTACTTCGGGATATTTTGTTATATCGTTCACTGGTCTTTATAACACGACAGTTTGACTGTATCAAGCTCGGCCTGTTTGCGGCTGTAAAGGTGAAATCACCTGGCGTTGCTAGTATTAAATTAAGGTATATATTAAATACGCTACAAAGTCTGCCTCTGCCTGCCACGTTGCTTAAGCGACATCGCATCGACTTAAAACGCATAAATTCAGTATCACCATACACGCCAGTTTTGTTGTCTCAACATACACAAGTCTTTCTGAACAGATTTATAACTATATCTTAATACTTGTTGAATGCTCATTTACAAATGAGCTGCAGATTGCCGTCTGGCGTGCGTGCGCCATTGCTCTATATCGACTGACCCAGTGTCAAACGACAATTTGTTCCAAGTTACACCTTAAAGGTCAATGGCTATTTCTTTACATCGCGTACTCAATTTAACCTGCGTTAAGCTTTGTGCACACAAAATAAGTAAATACTGTACGTTGCAATTGATGCGAGTTTTTATCAACTCCTCTTTTGCCTGCTTATAAAACCATATGACTTGAGGGAGTACACACATCTATGTAGGAATGAAGCAACTACATCACGACAAAGTGTAAAACCCATGGCAAAAAGATAGGGGGAATTCAGCTATGACCGTAATTGCCTGTCGACACGGTCCCGGTCATGGTTTTACCGACCGCAGTTCACTTTCTCGGTGCTACAGACTTTGTGTAGCAAAGCTACACAGCTCCTTGAGTCAGAGAAAGACTTAACGCTCAAAGAGCAACTTTGGTTCAAAGAACCCGAATCAGAGAGTCAACAGATCAGAGAGCCTACGGTCCCTGTTCTAGGGGGACCAAACGATTCAAAAAACCAACGCACAGAGGGCACGAGGCGTAGCTTCCTTAGTAAGGCATTGCTAACTTTTCAAACAATCACCAGAAGCCTCAGAGAGGCTTGTGTCTTTCGGACCAAAAGGGGAGCTGAACTTTAATTCTTTTCAACCTAAAAGAACATCTTAGAACAATGTAATTAACCTTCTCGCTAATGTCCTGATTAAAACCTCCTAAAAGATCTCGTAATCAATGGTTGATAGACATCAGTCTTCAACAATTGATACTGTGTTCTAATATTACTTTAAGGGGATCCCATCTATTGTGTGCACCACACCTATCGTCGACCACCAGCCGACGTGTAACCCCATTACACTTTGCATCAACCACATGTTGTCCTTGCATCGACCATAATTCAGCGATAAATTAACGACGTACGACTGTTGTACATACCATACTTTACTGGTCTACTTCTAGCACCCAGCTGGATAGGAAATATAACTAAGCTATAAAACCCAATTTATGGGTTTGGCTGAAGCTCATTCGGGCGCCTTCGATGCTGCCACATTATTGATTAGCGTTACAGGGTGCTGCTGCGTGAACGCGAGAAACAGAATCATATTTGGTGTGCTACAAGGCACATATCCTCTATTGGTGTGTTTCATATGTTTAGCGTGGACAGCAATCGGGTACTTCCTAATTTTTTATATTTCCTTATATGACAATAGTGATACTACAAGAGCATCAATTTTCCCTATCACAGAATTCTTCGTTTGTCAATTCACGGATGTTTCGGGCGTTACGAGTTCCGCATCGATAACGGCCATATCGACACTGCTATATGCATCGATAGCTGCCGCGAAGTTCGGTGCAAATTTCACGCACATGACCAAATGGCTTCATCTTTTTAGCTTACGCTGACGGTTATAGGTTATCGCAACACATTTACGGACTGCGTAGTCGGTAGGAGCGGCCCATTTGTCCGCAGGCGTTGATAGAGCACGGCTTGCGTGAGAATAGATGAATAGGACTTGAATTAGCAGCGTGGGTCGCAGTATGAGGAATGAAGTACTTAATACAGAGATGGCAAAAAATCTAGCAGGTGTCGATCCCAAGAAACGAACGACCTAGTTTATTTGGCTTAGTAATGGCACACGAGTAGTGTGTTAGTTAAAAGGCGGTCTGGAGAACGCCGCAAGCGTTAGATGCGATGTGTTGGAATAGCAAGTAAACTAGACTTGCGAGAGACAAAGGTATATAGCTACAAAAACCAATCAAGTCAAACTCATGTCCTTACTTTTATGAATCGTCTGCCGCTGCACCGGTTTACAAACCTAAAAATTGTTATACGGCCGCCGTGTTGGCCGCACCAAAGATTTCGTTGTGGTTCGTCTTCCTTTAGCGAGCAACGCGTTCCTTCGGAGCGCCCTCGTCAATAAGCCAGATAAAGCAAATGACGCAATCCCATGACGCTTTAAATGAAATCGTCGACGTTGAACTTTAAGCCTTCAGGAAGGTGCACGTTCACTTTGTCGATAAAATCTTCAAATTCAGCGTAATAGGCCGTGTCTCCGATGTCTTCACCCCTTTCGCCATGATTGTGCCAAAATTGTCTCACACGACCTCCGTGTTCTTCAATTTTTTTTGAAGTCGTGCATAGATGCTCCATTTAAACTCCTGCACGGGATGGAAAGAAACCTTGGCGTATTCGGCAATTTTCATCCAAGGGCCTTTAATTTCTTTCCATTGATGGGCCATATTCGCAATCGCGTTTACACCCATTCGATTCTCATTGTCGGACATGGATCCAGCGTACATGTCGCGAAGGCCACTCGGCTGAACGTCCGCCACATCGCCACGAAGTGCGTGAACTTGTAGCAGATTGACATTGGGTGCGAAGACAACGATGCAAGGCACGAGCACAGCACGAGCAACACGCATTGATTTGTGAAGGTGGAGAAGTGATCTCTGGAGGATATGTATGATAATGAAGTAGAGTGGACCTCGAAAAACTGTGCAAACGTCACCCATCGTGCGGTTGGGACACTGATTTAAAGACATGCGACTGGTATCGATCGTATGGTCTTTATTTATAAATAGGTGCGTTTCACTGCTCTTATCTGTACTATCGTCCTTACAACAGCATGCAGCTCAATATGCCAACGGAGACCTGAAATCTGCTCAGTGGAAGCCGGCTTCTCAACTCGATGCTTGCACAGCAGCTGTAGCACAAAAACTATTCGAGAAGAAGGCGCAGTCTGGCATCGTATGGACGCCGCCTCTCCCCTCTCATCACAAAGCACAGGATACGCGAGTACGTCGCATAGCGTCGTATGGACTCTGCATCCCGTGTCAAAGATAGATTGGCCTCGCAGTAGCTGGTAGCCGCCTGATGGGACTATCTGGAAGGGGGGAGAGAAGAAAACATGTCTGCCTGTCACTCACCATTACAATGATGTGCAAGATCTCTCTGGAAGCTCTTCAATTATAAATAGGTGCGTTTCACTGCTCTTATCTGTACTATCGTCCTTACAACAGCACGCAGCTCAATATGCCAACGGAGACCTGAAATCTGCTCAGTGGAAGCCGGCTTCTCAACTCGATGCTTGCACAGCAGCTGTAGCACAAAAACTATTCGAGAAGAAGGCGCAGTCTGGCATCGTATGGACGCCGCCTCTCCCCTCTCATTACAAAGCACAGGATACGCGAGTACGTCGCATAGCGTTGTATGGACTCTGCATCCCGTGTCAAAGATAGATTGGCCTCGCAGTAGCTGGTACCGCCAGGTGGGACTATCTGGAAGGGGGGAGAGAAGAAAACATGTCTGCCAGTCACTCACCATTACAATGATGTGCAAGATCTCTCTGGAAGCTCTTCGATTATAAATAGGTGCGTTTCACTGCTCTTATCTGTACTATCGTCCTTACAACAGTATGCAGCTCAATATGCCAACGGAGACCTGAAATCTGCTCAGTGGAAGCCGGCTTCTCAACTCGATGCTTGCACAGCAGCTGTAGCACAAAAACTATTCGAGAAGAAGGCGCAGTCTGGCATCGTATGGACGCCGCCTCTCCCCTCTCATTACAAAGCACAGGATACGCGAGTACGTCGCATAGCGTCGTATGGACTCTGCATCCCGTGTCAAAGATAGATTGGCCTCGCAGTAGCTGGTACAGATGGGACTATCTGGAAGGGGGGAGAGAAGAAAACATGTCTGCAAGTCACTCACCATTACAATAATGTGCAAGATCTCTCTAGATGTTCCTCAAGTGTTAACACAGTGCAAGGTTTGGGTGAAATTGGAGGCAGTCCGTCGGGGGTTGCGAGTCGTTGCTAGGATTTAAGGTAAACTGGTCGAATCAGGTGTGTAAAGGAGCTGCTTGAGCCATTATAGCGCTGCTAGTATGATCACACTTTTTATGTTACGCCCTAAATTGACGTAAGCCTGTCGTATCGAAGCGTTAGAATATCAAGACATGATATATATATGCCTCGAAACATGAAGTAGTTGCGCTCACACGTAATTGTTTTATGGTACACGTTAAACATTCTTAACTGGAAGACTTTAATTTTCAACTCTATCTCCAACCACACAACTACATAGAATCAATTGTTTTTGTGTCGTATAGTGTATTTATCTTGACATATGACAAACGACAGCGGTATATAGCACTAAATTCTACGTTAACAGAAGCTTGAAGAATACGATCAACTTATGAGGAAAATACGACCATGCCCGGGTTCTCGCCGATTTAATATAGGGCGAAGTAGTCCCTAAACAACTGAGCCTTACATGCAATGTGTCACCTCCCGCCGCAACTGCATTATTATGAATGTACTCGGACCTACGAAAACGAGACCATTGGGATACGGTTTAATATGATCCGCCTGCGGCATAGTATAATTGGACCTAACTTGTAGCTAATCAGCTCTTCTGCAACTTTTGGTTGATACGTTAAAGTTGACGAGCTCTCCGCGGCTGAACATATGTGATGGCTGAACGATATTTCAATCGTACTGGTTTTGCACACTACTGCGTCACCGGCATCGTTGATGTTTAGGGGATAGTGGACAACACCAGGATCTACTTCTCAACTTATCTTTTGTATGCAAACTATACCTTGGCACGTGGAAGTGTGCTACGACTAATGCAACCGGCCGACGGCAGCAAGATACGCAGCGCTGCTCCACAGCTTACGAGTAGATGCTACATGACCGTGGTGCGCGAATACCTTCCCGATCCATCCGAGAATCAAAGAATGGATGAGGGGGGAGGCGGCGGTACACCCATGTGCCCCGGAGTTGTTAGGGACGGGCATGACTTGGACGACCCGGGAGTCGTACTTAAGACAATAGGTCGTAGCCACTCTTACGCTGATACAGTTTGTGGGGTCGGCAACGTTCGCCGACCTAATATTGACGATATTCGCCGGCCTAACTACGCCGACCTTCGCCTATTTAATTTCGACGACATGCACCGACAGAACTCGGACGATATTCACCGACCGGACCTTAACGACCTCCACCAAATTGACCCTACCGACTCTCATCAAACTTATTCGGACAATGTATCCCGCCCGTTCTCCGCCGATGGTGTGGATGGTACCGATACTTATCAGGATCACAGGGCGGTCCTGCTCCGCGCGGCCACCAGGGCGTGGATTTAAAACGAGGACGACGATCTGCGTCTAATGATTCCGCTTGAGGATGGGACTCTTGCGGCATGGATAATGGGGGCATCGTATTGTCTTCTTCGCCTGGGTTTCTGGTCTGCACTCACCCGCGGGCTACGAGAGTTATAATGCTTAATTTTTCGAAGCGTACATCGAACGCAAAATTATCGCAGTTGTTTCTTCGTGTGTGCGTATGCCTCAGTATTTCGCTGGGAAAACATTGCTTTTTCAACTCCTGAAACGACGAGAAGGAGAGACGGATTCCGATGCCATGAGTCGAGAACTGGTTTTGGGTGCCAAGCGGACGAGTTACGACGACGGCACGAGGCGACTGTCCTTTATTATGCCCGATCAAGCATCTGCTGCAAGCTCGTATGCCAAGACAATTCTGTTTCGCAGTAAGTGTCTTCATCTGCTGTGTCCGGCTACAATGGAGCGCGACGAAAAAATACTCCGTTGCTTCCTGCTACATCGACTGGTAAATGTCAATTGCACTCTTAAGTCCAAATTTATCCTATGTAGTGGCGGCAAGCATGTTTAAGCAATTCTGGCGTCTAGTGTGTCCTGTGCGGTGACATCCGTAACTCGTGGGTGCTCCCACGGGTAGAAGGTGCATAATTTTTGTGGCGACTTTCGTCACAGTTTAATGTCCCGGAAAACTAAAGCTGGGTACGCACATCGCTACCTCCGACGCGGAGATCTTCCTCCACCAATTTTGGCAGTTCCAACGCGTTCCCTGCTTCACCTGCTACTCGCCTTACCACTCGAGTTTAAGTTGCGGCGGGCGCACCAGCGCTTTTTACGGTCAGCATTACCGCGAGTTCACCGGTTTTCCAATTGCTCTGCCTGACGTCAGTGTATGACTTTCAACTACCTAAACATTGCCGGTCCCATGCAGCATTCACTGGAATGGCGGATTGTCTGGCGGCGACCACGGCGAAGTTAAAAGCGGATGACGACAAGGCTCTCCAACTGAGTGCCGTCTCGCAGGTATCTCCTCGTGCTACTCATTCGGTCGATACCACCGCGGCTTCGGTCGCAATAAGCCAGGCCCCTCGTGGCGACGCTACTCAAGTCAGTGAAATGTCGACAATAAAGTATTT
Organism: Hyaloperonospora brassicae; assembly: GCA_947650285.1. Taxonomy (NCBI): domain Eukaryota; phylum Oomycota; class Peronosporomycetes; order Peronosporales; family Peronosporaceae; genus Hyaloperonospora; species Hyaloperonospora brassicae. The sequence goes on from CANTFL010000137.1 coordinate 410,950, forward strand.
TGACCCGGATGCGAACAAGAAAAACCGGGATGTGCGTCTCGCGGTGGCAGTTTTCACCACAGCGGCGGGAACTCGAGTGCCACCACCCAAACATTCGCAGTCCACCACAATTAACTATTCACAAAAGCGCCTCTTTTGACGTGGACAACTGGGTCTCATAAATTTCAGAGACCACGTTCCCAGCAACCAAGAACCAGTCTAAGCCGACTATGGCCACGGGTTGTCCCAAGGGCGTCTCAAAAAATTTTTCGATCGGCGATAACGCCCTCTGCTCCCATCAAGGTAATCACTCAGCGGACTCAAGCGATTGGGGAACAAGGAGAATTACTGCGTCAAATTTAAGTTGATGCCGCGGTTCCACCTCCCACCCCAGGTGCCGGTTCGTCTCTTTTTACGAATGCAGGAAGGAGACGGAGATAAAAACCGCTCGATTACGAGTAGCGGTCGGACAAAAAGAGACCGATGAACTTACTTTCGCAGCCACAGAGAAGCAGCGCGAGGTAGACACAAAAAAGGCATGCAAAGTCGAGGCTCATGCTTAGACAGCCGAAAAAGTTATCGCTACTGAAACCGAGGGTACTTAAGACCCTGTCTCACTCGACGACGACCGGTGAATATTTGCTGTGGTTGGGGTACGAATAACGTGCTACGGGTGCGGTGGCGAACCGATTGAACACGGATGCAACGACCGCAGCAAATAATTCAAACTTTGAGCCTCCAACTGGCAAGGGATACTCTGAAAAGAAAGTCGTCTACCGAGGTCCAGGTTGCGTGAGAGAAACCGCCAGCTTGAAAACGCCTGCTGCACAGGCAAAAATGCAGAAACGGATCCACTATCCAACGTTTCCTCACCACTTACGCTCGCCGCAAACGGGGTATTTCAGGTGGGCCGCCGGAATTACCACCTGGCCCGGTGCATTTCGCGGCGAATCCTCATCCACAGGGACCGTTGGACCTGCCACCGACTTTCTCCCAGGAGTCGATAGGTCTGCAGTCACAGGATCATGATGTTTCGATGGCGGAGAGCACGGTTGCAGTGGTGACACCATGTGCCTTTATGATCTGGATGAAGGAGCTGTAACTCCGCCGCCCGGTGCCGCTAATGTGTCTATTCTAGCGGACCTGGCCAAAGCGATCGAGAAAAAGCTTACGACTTTGGGTATTAAGTACTCGAAGACCCCCAAACGGGTGCTTCTGGCTTGTCAAACCTCCCTGACTCCGGTATGAGCGACCTTTGTTTGGCGGTAGCGGTCCGGTCTTCGATGCTAAACTTTTGCACTCCAGATACTCACGAAGTGACCTTACGCGCAACCAGAATGCGCAAATTTCTAACACCGCATCTGCTGTGGTGGCGGCGGTTGCTGAGCCGGAGAGCATAAAACACATTTGAGCGTACATAACTGTGACTCGCACATCAGTTTTTCAGCACAAACCCGATTCAAAAACACTGGCTACAATGCCAGTTGGCCAATGGGACAAGTGACGGAAATATACACGTGTCTAAACTTGGCGAGCCTCGTAAATGGTCTCCCTTCTTCGATTGCTTATCTCGCCTCGATGCCGGGGTAAACTCTGCTTTCCTTCCAGCAAGCCATTTACAGTGAATCTCAACTGGCTGTGATCCGGCTCCGTATCGCACACGCCGATGCCACACTAAACGATCTGTGCACGGATTAGACCGCCACGGCAAATGGTCCAACTAGTTAAATACGATGCAGAAAGACGGAAAATTATTGGCGATGGAGACGATTTAGCAAACTGCAGCTTGATTTTCTTGCGCGACAGTCGTCAAACCGCTTAGTGAATCAAAAGATTGGGAGGTTCACAATGTTATTTGCGTTTGATTTTTACAGCTCGCACCCATTGAGCTTGAGATAGACGTGTTATTGATCCAAACGAAGGCTGTGCTCTACCACCTCTCCACAGAGGTGCGCGCGGCGATCTTCGGTATTCTCTGCAAAACTACCAACTGGCAACTGGCGCTTGACCTTATCGCTCGCGATGGTCAGCTGCTGGAAACGCAATACTGAGGGTGTCTCGGATGAGCTAGGGGGTGCGCCGTTTCAGAGCATGCCCCATGTTGACTCCGACTATTGTTGAAAAGGTCCCGTCAGCCGTGCAACAACAGTATCGGTCTCCATTTGCAGAATGTCGCGGGATTTCCCTAGCATTTGGAACACTGCTCATCTTGGTGTTGTCACTTTCGACAGAGCGAATCTAGCGAACAAACGATTTAATTCTTTTACAGGAAACGCGAGTCACAATTGGTGAGTCGATTACTATGAAAAGCTTAACACCTCCTCATGAGGCTTTGTCCATCAGCACGGACGCCAATGGTGGATCGAGTCAGAGTACGCTAGAGGTGGTGTGGCGATGTTATTAAACCTTTCTCATCGTTCACGAAAATGGTTCCGTGGTCTGAGGCGCATTAAACGTCGAACAGGAATGCTGTCCAGGTCATCCTGTTACGAGAAAGAGCTCTTCTTGTCAACGTATATGCACTATATGTCATGACTGAAAAGAGTTGATCTTTAAGAGCCTTCTACTTCTTCTACAGAATACGACGGATTCATGTTCGTTTATGGGTACTTCAACTGTAATTTAGAGTCACGACTGGACCGTTCCTATATATCGCGTCCCGGACGTCACGATGATATGTCGTTGCGACGGCTTCTCAGTTGATCGCATCTCAGTGATGTTCTTGATGGTGAAATGGAGATCGCCGAAGAAGAAAAAGCTGTACCGACATTTCATGCGGCGTCTCACACTTATTTCTACACGCTTCCGGGAGGTAGTTAGGAAAGTTCACGACTGGATAGGTGTTATGTGAGTTCTTGGCATGCTGATTGGATTCGAGACGTTGCTATGTCAATATTTGGACATGCCGCCGACCACAAAGACATCAGCATCAGAATTGGGGTGCCCCGTCATGTGGTCCGTGTTTGAACGCCGATGCGCGTGTATCCTTTTCTGGGGTGTGCTTATCCAGCCGCGGGCAATCGATGATTGCGGCCATGGCGCTAGCCCAGCTACAAGATGACGCGATTATTTCTGGTCCGACGTCGGACTATACCACAGCCCGGAGCTTAAACGACTGGTGAATCGGATGGAAGAGACGCCTTCGTAAAGGTTTGAAAGAAAACAAAAACCGCGCGTTAAGGTCTAAAAAAAGCTATATGCAGTAACTGCACCGTAGTTATGTCCGATTAGAGAATACTCTCCTGGTAGGTTGTACACCTAATACCTCAAATTCGGGAGATCATGAAAGTTGCGTCCAGCCTAGCAATTCGGTACTCCGGTGGAACTTCGGCTTAATGTGGCAGATTGTCGGCGCCTTTGGCACCGGACCGAGAAAGAACGCCTTCTCGTTCAGTACTAGTACTCGTCTGTAGAGGCTTCCCGCCGTTATACGCCGGGGTTTCGACTAAGTTTGTATACAACATCTTCGTGTCTTTCGAAGGAAAAGCGACATCCGGGCCGAATAGGTCTTAGTAATCGGCTGATGGATTAAATGACCGACCGGTAGAAAAGTATCATGAATCATTCTTTTCCTGTCTCGAAGCTACCGCTGCCTTCCTTTCCCGGGCCTCCCCTTAAGACCGGGCTGATGCTACTACTGTGACATCGGAAATTTTCTACCGACTATCTAAGTGCAACGTTGAAGAAGCTCAAACGTGATAAAGCCGCTGGAATGGATAAAACTAACAACACTTTTTACCGTAACTACGCGGACGCGCTCGGCCCTATCCTCGCAACATTTTATATAAGATGGCTGACGTGAGCGTGATCCCGGCATCGTTCGGTGAAGCGAATATAAAGTGCCTAGAGAAATATCCGGTCTCTGCCTTGCCGCTTTATCATCGCCCGAGCGCTCTCCTCGTCAGCGACTACAAGTTATTGAGCAAAATTATTTTGTTTCGGGTGAGGCCCTTGCTGTTGCATCTCGTACGGCCGGCCCAAATTAGTTTTGTTACGAAGTCGTCGATCCATTCGGAACTTGACCTTATCGCGGCGGTATGCAAAGCTGCACACTTAGCCCTCGATCTACATCAAGCAATTGTTTTACTTATCGATTTCGCATAGGCGTACGACAAGTTTCAACGTCCATATCTACTCTCGGCATTGACATGTCTTGTGCTATCATCCCACTTCGTATCCGTTGGGCGGCATTACACCGCGACACGTCGTGCCGTTTTCTCGTCAATGGATATCGCTCAAGTCGACGTGCTTTTCCTTGTGGAATGCGACAAGGCGTGTCCTTGCGCAACTTTTCTTAGTTCTAGCCCTCGATAGTGCCTATCGGGTGCTTCAAGCGCGGGAGGACATCCAAGGTGTACCCATCACATCCGGCGGGCGGACGACTGAGGTCAAGGTCTCGGGGAATGCCGATAATAGTGCTGTTTACCTTCGTCATCAGTCTTCGTTTCGCCATTTATTTCTATTCTCGATGATTTTGCTCATGTGTACGGTCTTTGGACACAACGGGTTGAATCAATTGTCATCAAGATGGACCTGCGCGGATCAGCGTAAACTTTAAGCACCTGTGTTCTCACTCTTCAGGCCCCTGGCGACACATGCAGATATCTTGTTATTATGGTGGGACGACAGGTTGCGGTGGCCGATAACTTAATCAAAGGCATCCGATCTGTTTGGAGACGACTTGTCTTATCAAGAGTGAAGACTCACATGGACAAACAACGGGCGCATCTCGCCAGTGCTATCGCTTTTCTTAAAATTACATATTTTACCACGTCACTGTTGGCCTTCTCCCACCCTGGTGACCAGACTGCACAGCTTTATTTTCTACTTTGTATGGGGAGCCCGGATGGCAAGCGTACCCGGCCAGAGTCTCTTCTGAAGTAACTTTTTTACCATTTCAACTGGGATGTCTAGCGGGGCCTTGCATTCGAGCGAAATTTATGACTATGGCAGCTATAGCAGTTGGACAACTAGCAGCATATTTTCTTCGAGGGAATTCCTACTTGGCGATTACTTGTGGGTACAGAGCGGGTCAGTTCAGGCTTACATCTCGCCTCGTTGGACGGAATACAAGCATCCTCGATATCGAGCGACTCTTTGGAAAACCGAGTCCGACATGGTTGGAAGTTCTGCGGCCAGACACGCTCTCCAAAGTGCGGTCCTTTGGTATTTCGACGTGCACTCTCGTCTTATTCGCGCGCTGCAGTCGCCTGTAATGTTGACGGTAGTGTAACACTTGATGTTCGGTGGTTGCTTGATGATCTACTGCGCGGCAGAATGCTAGCTTAAGTTGCTGCGTTGGGGCGGTTCGATCGACGATGGCTTGTCCACACCACGCCCATGGATATGTCGTGGCTGCGAGATCTACGGAGTACAGCTTTTACATTGAACGGAGTAAACTTCGCCATGGGTAAAAATTACCTTGGCGAGGCAATGTCTTGGACGGCCCTACAGACCGGCATTGTCTTGTTCTCTTCCACGCGAGTCATGGCGTCCCAGTGGATGGCGAAAAGACGACCTGTTGGGTTCTTTTAACTCGCCCTTCTTAACAATTTCCCGTCTCTGGTCTATCGCGCGATGGAATCTGGGGCCGTAATTTTGTGTTTATCGAATATGCACATATTCAATGACTACCTTTTTACTAGCGACGGTATTTCTCTCCAGCATTTTGATACCAGCATGGTATGTAGGATGCAACCGGTCTTGATGATCGCGGTGTGCGATAACGCCGCTTCATCAGCCGGTAAGAATCCTTTTTACTTATATGCGCATCCGATGCTCGCGCGGTTGTCCACCTGTAGGCCGGTATTCTGTTGGCGGCCACGATGAGGGAAAACCAAACAGCTTATCTCCCGGCGGCGCTAAATTGAAAGATTTAGATTTGTCGAACAACGGGTTGCAAAGGCGGACTATCACGTGATATCGGAATGATTGCCATTGATCACGAGGCGAGATATCAGGCGAATTCTGAGTCCTTTCCGCCCAACGCTCAGACGCTATATCGACTAGAGAGTAATACTAATCGCTATAAAATTGGGCGAAGCAAGATCTGTCGTGCCCCGTCCCTGGTGTGTAAATTCTGGTCCAGATCAGGCAAGCCATTTATTTAGGCTTACCCTAGCGCGCGCCGACTCTGGGAATACCTCCTTGATCGGTGGAGATGGCTTGGTATTTTTCACGAAGACAACTTGCATGTCAGGGTGTTTGGACTTGACCTACCGGCCCAATGCCTGGGTCGTTGTAAGGCAATCGCTAAACACAGGCGCTAATTTTTAAAAGCTTAGGCTGCGGTATTCCTGGCAGCTCGAGAGATGTGTCGTTTTGTCGTACTGACGACACTTCATGCCATCTAAGTCGAGGGCCTCCGCCATATGAAAGACCTGTCTCTATCGCATGAAGTTCACACAGCAAGGACCAAAACTATCTTTCGCCAGTAGGGTTAAGTTATTAATGTATTAACCTACCAGCCCGACATAGGGGAGGACGGGCATCGGTTTGCACAGGTCCAATCGGCTTTGGACAATACCCTACTCTGCTACGACGAATTTGTTTTGTTGCACGTACCACCTATCGAACGGTGCCCAGGAGTGCTATACTTCCTCTTTTTCATTTGAGGATCCCGCAAATATCAGGGTCTGGCGATGCTATATCTGTTATTGTCCGGCTCCACGTTATTACGCACGCCGCATTCGTTTTGTGGTTATCGAGCGTGGCTTGTGCCTCTGCCGATACTAGTAACAATATTGCTAAAACTTGGGGGCTCATCCACGGTTTGGCAGGCAAAGGCCAGCGACTGCTCCCTCTGCATGTCATTAAGGATAGTGCGCGTATGCTTTTACAATTTTGAACAAACTATCATTTGCGCCAGCAGCACTTGGTTCAGTATTCACCGAAGCAAGCGCCGTCGCCGACGATATCACTGTGTCCAGCTGGGGCCATCATTATCGCATATACAACAAAATGTCAGATCAACTCGCGAATATCGCTATGGACACAGGAACTTTCGTTCAGGCGCGGGCTTCTTAATTACCCCGGACTAGTCCAAGGGCCACGACCTTCCTTGATTCTGATGTCAATCATTAGCTGAAGACCTCTCGAACCGACTAATACGTTATACACGGCCCCATACTGCAACCGAGAAACATATTATCTGGCGCCAGGAGGCTACTCCCAGGAGTTCTACTGTCTGAGTCCTAGTGCCACCTAGTATATAAATCAGCAGTTCCCCGGTAACCATGTTGACTAGTGACAGGATATAGGCGATCTTACGCGTACCTAAATATACCTCACTCTCACACTCACAACACCAGGATCCAGAAGGTGATCACACGAGAAGAATTGAAGGACATTAATAGACAAATGAGCTCGGCATGACAGACTTGTGAAAATTATCTGAAGCGCATGTCTCTTTCAAAGATGAAAATATGCAGTTACACACAAATGTTGGGCATATCTGTATTGTATAAATCCGATTGACTGTTTAACACGCGGTAATACACCGTCGTGCTCATGCTGCTGATATGCCTACGTCATGAATGGTGCTACGTTGAAAAGGTACAGTAGTGTACCTGATCGCTGAATATATATGTGACTTAGCGCCTTAGGGTGACACTTGCCGGACCGAAGTCTGGAGATGCTATTCTCTCTAGATATCACTTGTCGTCTGCCACCTAAAGATCATTACAGCCTTCTCGCGCGTCCGGCTCAAAATCGACTATTCACCGCCCCAGCGTCGGCTTATCCGACCTAGATCGCGGTCTAGGAATTATCTTTCCACCCAATATGGGCTCAAGTCTCTAATTTTAAAACAGATAATGCCCCAAACGCCTTGGGGATCTATTACATCATTGACCACACGAAATTGATCATGCAGTCCGCTTTTGCCTCGTCCAACTTCTTCAGAGCCTTTTAGTCCGTGATTGGGGTGAATATCGTTTGAATGGGACTCTACTTTGGGATATGGCTATATAACACGGTTTCTGCCGTCTTAGTCCACATTAGCCGCTCGCTATTGGATGGGATCAGGTAGTTCTACAATTCAGTACGCAGATTCTATGACCTGGTTATATAATACCATATATTTACTAATTTCCACTACTTTTCAAGCTCTAGCACATAAAACTGACAGTTTTAATATCTGGGCCTGTTGCATGTACAGACCAAATACCACCTCGCGAGGTGAATAAATCTAGGAGACTTTGGTACAAGTAACTATGCATATCGGTTCATGTATCTAAGCCATTGCCCTCGCAAAATTGCGCGACCAAGTACTGCGGTTGGTCCTCCGCTTCTTGGATGGCTATTATTCCGCATACGTGTACACACTACCGCCTAATGGACGTCAGCTTTCGGAGATATAGAAGACAAAATCGGACCGGCCGAGGAAGATCTCTATCGATCTATCAGACGGCAATATGCACCAACAGGACTACTAGATTAGCACAGGCGTGCACAGTCTCCGGACTACCCTGGGGCAAGTCTTACCAGCGACACAGGATCTATGACCGCGTTAGTTTATCTACTCGACGTTATAACGACCAGCCAAAATCTGAGAAGAGGGCGCCTTCAACTACGCCTGCAGAAGGGGATGGATTTGACAGATTATGCGCACTCGGGTGGAGGATGAGGGAAACGACCGAGTTATTATAAGTCAGGACTCTGCTCTCCCTATGCTTTCATCGGAGCCCTCGGTTATCCAAGGATCTTCTTCGAAGCTTTGGAGGATTCACGAGGAGACCTACTCAGCCTCGTCGACCACAGCATTTCCTCAAGTGCACTATAGCAATGAATTTTTACATCATGACGACAAAGCGTGTTTTAAAACGCTCAATTCAATGCTGCGGCGTATTTTGTATATAGATAGTTTTCCAGCCGCTCTAGTTCATCAATTGCTTGAGATCTAGACGGCTGCATGGCTTCGATTGTAACGGGGCACCAAAGATTACGTACTGGCAAAAAAACCAGTACGGAGTTTACGACCACTGACTGTAGTGATAGTCAGTGCCTAGCTAGGTGTAAAACTTCACAGAGGAAGGTAGAACGACTAAGATGAAAGTCTATAGTCGTAAAATAAGTAAAACTGTTATTAATATAATTAAGACCTATAACTCTTGTATCTCTGTTTGTCCTGACTTAATTATACGAATGTAACTAAATCTGTGACGGCATCTACTTACCACCCATTGCGCGCGTCTAGCGGCGATTGGTGGGTTGAATCCATCACGATATCAACCAATGAGTAGACTCTTCAGTCATCTCAACAATATCACCATGCTTGTGATATTGTTGAAGTAATATTCAACGTAATATTCTTTATTGTCAATTTCTTCTTAAATACAGTATTATGTAACGGGCTACCCCGTTACATCGACGCTGTCTTCATGCAAAGTTAGTTGACTACCTCACCAGGACGCTAGGAACATCGCTCAGGAGTAATTTCATGCCTGGGACGCTAATTTGAACAGGCCAGCCCCGTTAGCTTTACCCTCTGTACCACACAGCCGGGGTGACTGGACGCGGCTCTGGACAAAAACGCTTACGGTGTTCATCTGATCCTAAAAATGTGTGATATCAGAAACACACTCCGTTTCGCTCAACATTGTTTGCGGAAAAAATATCGAGAAGGAAATGTAGAGTGCTGATTAGTCAGTACGAATGTCTAGAGAATGATACGCTACCGCGTCTCCGCCGGGGCCTTGAGGAGCTGAAAACGGTTGCGTAATATCGAGAAGCTTATGCGACCAAAAATTTATTGTTGAATGGACTCCAATAGAGATCTTTATTTTTAAAGCATTTAAGCGCGTCGAAAAGAGAATTCCGCATACTTACTAAGAATAGACAGCGCCTGGCACCCGGAGCTTTAACTTGAGCTGGGAAAGAACGGGTAGTAGACGCGTTTAATCGTCTATCCTGCATTCAATAGCGCATACCGAAGAGCCAGGGCGTCGCAAAAAAAGCCCATGCAACAGTTACAGACGTGTTAAAACCCAGAATGTGAGTAGGGTGCGGAAAACCTAGAGTCCAATGGCTTGCGGCATGGAGGAGGACACCTGTACACGAGAGACCTATCGCCTGAATTGGTCAGAAATATATGTTAGAACCTACATCGAATTAGATCTTCTCCGATTTACATGAACACGCTTCTGGGATCGGCAACATCATAATCATGGATTCGCGCTCTCGTATTGGAGTGTAGAGGGCTTCAGGGCTGCCGCGGTGAATTTTTTGTTGAATCCTGGAGTGGCTGATGTGACAAAACCATGACAAATGGATTATGGACAAACCGAATTGTGGCTGTTGTTACCCGAGATATTTGCTTGGTGAACATATATACGTCACAAACCTCTACCGACCGCGAACGTTGTTAATGGTTCACGGCAGTGGCCGTGGACGCAGTAGGTGACAACTTTAGCTGATAATATTTACTATGTACAAAGCTCTACACTAGAAAGGATTTGTGGGGCTAAGACAAGGAGACCTGAAAGTGCGACTCTCCAAGCACAGGTAAAATTATTACATCTGAAGGACGATCGCTTTTTATGTGGCTGTGTAAAAAACAAAATCGAAGATTCAAGCCGATCGAATTTGTTCCGTACTGGGATCCCGATTCAGCATGTCAAATTAATCAATATTAAGTGCACAGGCTTGGTAGTCCGTAATTAAATGCGTTTCGATTGACAAATGGCTTGTGCAGTCAGAGCACCAGCAATTGCAGCTGCATTTACTCGACCCCATGTATTAATCAAATTTTAAATTGGGGCAGCGACATGTCCCATAAACTATTTGAACGTCTTAGCCTGAACGTGTCAGTTAAGCCTTAATCGATATACTTACAGATGTAGGATAAAGGCATGCAGATACATCTGCGATACGGAATCTAACTGCGTAGCAGGGCGACCTGCACGAAGCGTATTCGAAAAACATGAGATACAAAGACGGAATGAGGAAAATCGTCGGGTCGAGACCCAAATCAGAGCTCATCTTCTCACGCGCGCAAAATTATTAGCTGGTACCGTCAAATAGGCTTGCCAGAAATATCTAATTATCGTTCGGGACAAAGTTTGGATCGCACAATGGATCTTCGTCGGTGGAACTTGGGCGCGTGTCAAGTTCTACTTTAAAAAAACTATTTCTACCATGCGGCAAAGGTAAAAGGCGGCATTTTGGCTCATAATGACCCTCGCGGACCGATTAGTAGCTGAATGGCAGCCTTCATTGGGATTTGTTTAGCACCAGACGTCGCCTACACAATTAGAGAGTGCGTTTGACCTTAATGCTCAAATATCTGCCGAAAGACAGGTATCGGCGATAGACGATGAGCTCCTTTTGCCTGACATATGTTCGAATGAAGTCATCCAAGTCATTAAAGCGCTGAATCGCCACAAAGCAGCTGAGTCGGATGGCCTTATTACCAATTCTTTAAGTACACTCAGGTGGTATTGGTTTCGGTAATGGTGACTATCGACAACGAGCTACTAATAGGTGGTCAACCTCCACGATCGTTTTTCCGGGGGCGATCATTCCGTTGCGGAAACATGGAGACTCGGATGAAGCGATGGAATAAATACCAATCGCTCAATTACAAACCTGGAAATAGATTATTATAAAGGTCGTCGTTACGCCATGGCACCAATCCTTAGGCAAGTTTATGGCACACTCGCAGCAAGGCTTAATCTATGGTCGTCAAATGTTAATTACTTAAAGGATGATGATGGCCGTACTGACCACAGCCAAGGACGAATTAGCGCTGCCAAAATCAATGAGACAGGCACACTTATACTTTAATTTCCGCAAAGCCATGAAACAGTTACTCGTAATTATTTTTTTGGCACTCGAGCGGTTTAAATTTACACTGAAATTTGTTACCATTTTCTGAAGTATTCATGACGAAACTACTGCCCAATCCGTTGTCAATAAGGAGCTTTCGGTGCTTCAAGTGGTGCTATCAGGTATTTGTCAAGGTTGTCCCCCCCTGCTCCGCTATTTATTTTTATCGCGGCGGAAGTGTTAGACTTAGCGATCGATGCTGGTTTTCAGATTTAACGCTTTGCGGTGCCTTAAGGACGTGGAGCCTGGCACGCTTCAGCGTTCGTATATAGAAAGATTGCGTTTTTACACAAAACGCGTCAGCTTCCCAGGGTGCTGGATCTCGTGGACAGATTTGGCCGTTTATTGGGATTAAAGGTACAACCCAATAAATTTTAACTGTTATTTCTAAACTTGGCTTTCCAAAACGTCATCACGGATTTCCGGTTGTTAAGCACGGCAGCACGACGAGGTACTTGGGTTACTAGGTCGATACTGGAGCGCTCACGGACGCTAACTGGGCATCGCCGATCCACAATACTCAACGGCGAATAGAAACTGCAGCTCAGCCCGAAGGTAGTGTTTGGATCAGTGTATAAATTCTTATCGTCATCATACTCCTCGCTAAAAAATCCATCTCAGTGGTGGTAAAGCTCCCTATCTGGGCGGAGCGGCAGAAAAGAACTCTTCAAAAGCAATTCCTCCGGAATTATTCGGCAGAGACCGATGTCAATAGGCGTAGATTGAATCCCGCAATTCTACACACACCTAAACAAGCTATAGGTTAAGGACGGGCTTCCATTTTGATCTCGTGCAAGACACAGCAAGTGAAATAGGCCATCATGTGGCTTACACAACGTCATGACATCAACTTTTCTCATGGCAGGAATTGATTTATCAAGAATTTATGCACACATGAACGGCAGGTGTAATAGGGCACACCTTGTGTCGAAACGACGCAAGGCGAGGTGCACCTGACGTGACGTACACGTGCGATGAAGCGCAAGCAAGTGGCCGGACCCGAAGACTTATGTCGATGGAAAAAGTAGAACTGGCAAATAATATAGTTATGTTTTCCTATCTAAGCATCTTTGACTTGTTCTAAATATATAAAACGATCGTCTCTTATGTGGGACTCGTGCTCACTACCCCTTGCGCGCTTTTAATAGCGATTGGTGGTTAATCTGGTTGATGTATCATGTACATAAACGAAGTGGAGCACCCACGAATATTGCCCTTGGGGGGTAATAATCTGACAACGTCACCTCTTCGAGTGACGTTAATTTGAGTATTATCTAAAACAGATAATACCTAAAAGTTGATTGTTTTTACCAATTTTTATGGAACGCGCTCACCCCGCTACATCACCCCCCTTTATCCATCAGTCACTATATGAGTGATACCTGATTAGTGACAGAGCGATTACCGTCGTGGAGCTCTGAGTACAGGAAGTACGCGTTCTTCTTTCCTCTCATTTCAGCCTCTCAGCGCATGACGAGATCGTCCACGCGCCGTGTAACAAGGCCGCGAATGAAGGGGCTGCACGGGTGCGTGCAGCCGGAAAACAAGTTGTCTAATTTAGCAAAAGGTGGTCGTTCGCCTGCTGCTGCTGATAGGCAGCCTGCAACACCCATAGTTGCAGGTGCACGTGGTCATCCACGTGCAGCTTCTTCACTTGCAGCTTCTTCACTTGCAGCTTCTTCACTTGCAGCTTCGGCTGCGGGTGGTAGTCTCATGGATCATGGCCCCGAAATAGGGGTGCTATATTCAGGCGAGTCGGATCCCCCGTTCAACTCGAAACCGTCCGAAAAGCCCGACTGTACAGTTGCACGATCGACGACTGCCACGCTTCGCGGTAATCTTGATTAGGACTTGCGGCATGAGATGTTTGGATCGTCCGATGAGTCGATAAACTCGTATCCGATATCGAACCGATCGCGCTCGTATTCATACGAGATAAGTGCAAATTATGAAGACGCGAGTCCTCGTGAAAGTGTCGATAATTCTTTGCGTAGTCATCCTAGCCAGAGCCGCTGCAATACTGGGTATTGCGGCGATCGTGGTGCCAGCTCTCATATTGGCACCACGCAGAAAGAGCAGGATCGCAACGCGTTGTGAACTGCTCCTGAGAACAATCCATGGATGCCTTCCGTATGCGAGTTGACAGATTGGTATGAATTTACCGTTGAAAGCTTTAGATCCCACTCTTTCACTCGTCGAGGATCCATAGTCTTGATTCAATCGCGATAAATAATTGCACTGAGCATGATTGCTTCATCGATGTCTTATTTGGTCATTTATGGTATCACGGCAACTACAAGATAGACAAACTATCGTTATCTCAGGCGTTGAACGCTTATATTGGTAACTTTAAAAGAGATGGCCGTGGTACATGGTTAGACAAACTAAATGTGGCACGCTTTAGGTTTTAACGGAAGTCCGTGACCGGTGCTCGGTTCAGCTTGCACCGATTGTCTCGAGAGGCAGGTTTACCTTGCCTCTCGTGGGGAGAGAAGTGTCAGAGTTGTGTTGACAATTCTGTTCGCGCCCCCAGGGAAGCATACCCCCCTAATCAACCCTACTGGAGGGCGCGGATCTCTTCTGAGATTTACCAAGGAATTGATACTTTTCAAGTCCTTTGATAACTCGCCGGGCGTTTGTTCGACGATGGGAATCCACCAAAGGGTGGGTCTCGTCGTACTGCTCGAGGTGACCGGAAACATCCATCATCATCTGGGAGCGTGGCTCCCAGCTGATCCGAGAGGGTGGATACCGCCTCCATTGGACGAGGTAACTCGATCTTGATCCTGAATCGCCACGGTGGTTCAAGACACGCGCCGCAAGTAACCGTTGATCACCGTGGGTGTCCATCAAAGGATATGGACGAGGAAGAAAAACTTCCTCCAAGTCGTTTGACTCCCCATCTCGATTCACACGAGATGGATCGCGCAATCGATCAATTGCGCGAGGATTTGGAGCACGAGCGAGACAGACGCTACGCTCTGACCGATTCTGAGCGGAAACACCGCAAGGATAGCGAGAACGAGCGTGCGAAGGACCATGCTGAGTACGCGGTCGCGCAGCTTCAGGTCGACCGCGATGTCTGCCCTCTTGTCGGTGAGCTGGCGAAAGCTCGCGGAGAGATCTTTCGTTTAAATACGCAGATCTCTTCGGTGCGTGACCAGGTTGAGAGCCTGGAGCGCGAGCGCAGGAACCTAATAGAGGTTCTTAAACTTGGGGCTATCTTTATCGTCGGAAGAAGCCTCGTACTGACAGTACGGGTGTAGATGCCCCACGTAAAACGTAGGATGCGTGCGCATCCTACGTGGCAGCTCGATCACGTATACTTTGCTTTGTCGGCGCAGCACGCGAAAGAGACCGATATAATTAGCCTGTAGTTTCATGCTACCCACGTAAGTCACTACGTGTCTACGTAGGTTTACCGTATATAGGAGGACTAAGTCGCCTTCGGCAAATGCATGATCATTTGCTCTTCCATTCTTGTCAGCGTTCCGTTTCTTCTGATCCACCGCATGAGCCACCGCCTGAGCGATGGAATCTTGCAAGAACCGAACCACTGCTTCACGAGCCAGAAGAAATCTTTCTGCTGACTCGGCATTGTTATGGTCAGTTCGCCTTGTGCGAACTGAACAAAGATTCCATTCCTTTTTCTGCTCATCAGCAAGTGTTCCATCATTATCGCTGGTATAGTCATTGGCGAGGCTGAAAATACTAACATCGTCATCATCTTCTGACTCAATTTGAGCGTCATCGCTGTTATTGAGGTGATCGGCGTCATCGACGTTGACATGATCGGCATCGGCATCATACGTGACGACGTTAGCGTCGACACGTGATGAGCTAGACCCATAACGGCGTTTGTTCGAGCGAGTCGCTCCCCCTTAACCTATAGTCACACTCTAACAGGCAGGGCAGACGTGGATGGCGTAATACATTCACGCAGAACGGTGTATGCGTTGTGGACGCATGCACGGAAATATTGATGGCAAATTCAACCATCGGCAAGAACTAACTCCAACTCGAGAACGAGTGGACGTATGCTCGAAGAATTTCTCTGAGGAAACTATTTGCACGTTCTGTCTGACCATCCGTTTCTGGATAGTCAGATGTTGACATCTTTGACCGTGTTCCGAGTGAACGGACCACATATTTTCAAGACTCCGCCGTCGACCGAGGGCCACGGTCGGACACGAGCTCACAAGGTAACCCGTGAAGTCGAAAGACCGTGTCGAGAAACAAACGAGCACAGCCCTGAGTCGTGATGGACTTGGGTACCGCAGCAAGATGCACCATCTTGCTGAACCGATCAACGAACACAAGAATGCCATTATTTTTGTGAGCGTCTTCGGGGAACCCGAAGACGAAGTACATTGAAACGGACTGCCAGCACTCTTCCGGGACAGAAAGAGGCTGTAGAGGTGCAAGATAAGAAGGACTAGGCTTCACCCATTGACAAACATCGCAAGCACGAATGTACTTGCGCACATACTAATACTGGCGGGGCCAGTAAAAGTCACGGCTCACCGTAAGGTAAGTCTTTTTCCGACCACGATGCCCGCTTGAGGGGCATCGTGACATTCGAACATGATGCGCAATCGCAACTTGTTATGGGTGGGACCGACGACACGAGGTGTGTCGTCGGTAACTGCTGTGTTGTACAACAGGCCATTGCGAGTCGTATACGGATTCAACGAGGAACGGTATCGAGCCGTCAAATCCGACAAGGATTTTCGGGATGAATATGCAAGGTGAATCATCAAACGAAGGAGATTCGTATCCTCTGCGTATGCCTTTCGCACGTCGTCGAGTAAAGGCGACGACGGCACACTGACTGAAATTGCCGCAACAGTGGACAAGGCCTCACTATTGACGCGTGGTGTTGGCTCGAAATCGGGCCGGCGCGGTAGCGCATCAGCGGCAACATTAAGTCGTCCTGGTTTATACGCCACGGAGAAGTCTTATCCGCGAATAAAGACAGCCACCTCGCCATTTGTTGCGAGAGGTGGGGACTGTTTACGGCCGTTCGTAGTGACGCATGGTCCGTATAGACGATGAACGGTCTATCTCCCAGGAGATAGACGCGGAACTTGGTCAGTGCGTACTTTATGGCAAGGAGTTACTTCTAATGAACTGGAAAATTACGCTCATCTGCTTGCAGCTGACGCGATTGATAGCAGATGACGCGCTCTGCGCCGTCTGTGTCAAATTGCATCAACGCGCAGCCGATCGCAAAATCGCTGGCATCACAGACACAAGGAATGGTCCGTCCTGATCTGCAATCTCCAGTGTGGGCGATTGCATCAATCTCTGCTTGATACCTTTAAAGGAACGCTGGCACTCAGCGTTTTATGACCACTTGACATTTTTCTTGAGTAACCAAGAAAGATGCACGGTCATATCGGCGTAGTTGCCTGAGTACTTGTGCAAGTACGCCGATAGCTCAAAGAACTTTCGAAGTCCCTTGACATCGACTGGCACGGGTCAGTCGGTGATCGCCTTGATCTTTTCGGGACCAGGGAGTACGCCGTGTTTACCCACGATGCACGCACCCAAGAAGTGGTATTTCGCTAGCCGCGAAGATACCCTTCTTAAGATTGGCGTACAGCTTATGCTTACGCATAAGTTGAAGACCCTGACGAACGTGAGTTCTGTGAACTTCCACGTCCGTCTTACGCACATAGCCCGACTATGGACGACACATCGTCGAAGTAACTCGGTGCGAAGTCTCACACCGGTCTCAACAGATTTGTCACACATCTGTTGAACGTTGCAGGGGCGTTACTCAGACCTTGTGACATCACTAGCCACTCCCACAACATACCGCTGGGGGTGCTAACTGCTGTGTACGGGATGTTCCGTTCACGCATGAGGATCTGATAGAATCCATCCATCAGATCCATGGACGAAAAAATGGTAATCTTTGACATACCATCTATGATCACGTCCTTCCTCGGTATTGGCGTCTGAGCCGGTACCGTTGCAGCATTAAATTTGTTGAATGCGTGCACTATCCGCCATCCTCCTGTGGCCTTTCGCACACAAAGGGTCGGAGAGCTGTGATGGGATGTCGATTCCCTCACTTGGCCCGCTGCTAAGCGATCGGCAAAGAACTTGTCGATCGCTAGTACTTGTTCACGAGGCAGTGGCAACTGCTTCATGACACAGTACTTCGTGCCCGGCTTGAGCTCGATCTAGTGTCGAGTGGCTTTGTCCTTAGGCAACTCGCATGGTACGGATTCAGGAATAAGTTCTCGAATTCGATCAAATCCGTATACAAAGGATTTGCCTGAAGTGACTCCCAGGATTGAGACGTGTATCGCTCAATCCGAGTCTTCTCATCGAGGACACTTTCGTCCATCGATGAGCTGCATAGAACCCGTTCGTTCTTAGCAAATACTGATGCCGACCGAATATCGGCCACATACTCGTCCTTCGCGACGAGTATGCAAATCTGCTTGACTTTGCCATTACGAAGATCGCGCAAGAACTGTTTTGGTTCCAGCATTGGCAACTGAGTTATCTCCGAAGTTAACTTCGGAGGCACAATCAGATACAGCGTATAAGCGCCTATGCTTGATCCGTCATTGACCAAGACGTTCAACGTCTCAGTTTCTTCCTGAGAACTTGTTTCCAAATCTTGTTGAGAGCCTGTTCTCTCAACATGTACCTCAAGAGGCAATCCTTCCTCTTGAATGTGGGAATTATTTCCTCCACGTCCTTTGACTGTGGCTGTGCAACCACATTCAGGGACTGGTCCTTTTCGGTAGACTCTACAGTCGACCTGGGATGACCGTGTTGACCCCTGATGGCAACAGGTTTCTTCTGTCTAGGATGTTGTCCGCTAGGCATACATCCATGTCCCGGTCTACTCGACTTGTTCGAGTGGTCGACCTTCGGTGCTGCCTGTACATCTGTACAGTCGCCGGGAGCTTGCTCCGCAGTGTTGTGATCATCTACACTGAGGTCTTGTGCAGTCGTGCTAACGACCGTACCGCAAGTGAGGCCATCGCACTCACCTGCAGTACATCCACACGCTTGTGGACGCTCCATGACGTTCATCAGATGGCCATCTGATGAACAAGCGGCAGGCGTCTTCACGGATCGATGCTGCCAGCTCACTCTTGGCTCGTACCTTCTGAGCCAAGGCAATCCCAGGATGACATCAAATTTGTCATCCAGATCTAGTACGATGAAATCATCATCGTACTGTTCGCCCTCTAACGTGTCGTGGATTCCTACTACACGTTTCTTAACAGTAATCGATGCGCCTGTTGCAAGGCGCACCGTGAGCCTTGTGAGGGGAATGTCGCGCTCAACGAACTTGAGCCTACGACCCTCTAGTGACTGGCGTCGAACAAAGTTGTTCGACGCCCCACAGTCAGCCAGACCACGAAGTGACATATCTTTTGTCACTTCTAACTTCAAGGTGATGGGTAATATCCTATCACCAGGTGCAGAGACACACAATGACTATGTGTCTAGAGCAACTTTCGTCAAAAGATTTGCAAATTCTCTTGAGGTTGCTGGATCAGTAGGGCGCTTCGCACCTACTGACCCCGATCATTTTTTGATGGTCCGTTCCGCTGTTGCGGTTTCGCAACAGCGCTGGACCCACGCCCATTGCCCTTCTTGGCAAATGGTCGACCATTTCGCTCAGTATTATTTGGAACTGGGCGAGGGGCACTACACTCGTAAGCGTAGTGTCCTAACTTCTGGCAGCAAGTGCATTTCTTCAATCGCTTGTTGTTTTGAGAGCGAGGTCTCTCGCTCTCGACATAACAGAGGTCCATGGGTTCTGGACCTCCGGACTCTTGTCGTCTTAGTGGACGATAAGAGTTTGAGCTAGCATGAGCCTAACTCATGCTAAATTCTTCCTGTTCCGCGGCTGATATCGCATCTTCCAGCGTATTCAGCTCAAGGCGGAACAGGTGGCCTATGACGGGCCCTGGTGCGAGCCCTTGCATGAACACCGTAATCAACGTGTGTTCATGAGCTGGGTTAGCAGTTATACTACTCGCAAGGAGTCGTATATGTTGTGCGTAAGCGTGCACATCACGCTTACCCTGCTTGAGTTTCAGGAACTCTGAACGAGCCCTGAACTCAGCCCGTGGCGGCTCAAACGTTTGTCTGAGCCGGGACTTGAAGTCATCTAGCGACCTAAACACATGTGGGTCGCTACTCTCGAGCCCTAAGGCCCAAGTTTTGGCACGTCCTGCCAAGTGGGTTTGATCAAATGTGAGTTTCATTTGCTCATCATCGATACGACGTACCTTTATGGCTCTATCGAGTTCGACGAACCATAATAACAGGGAGTCTTCATCGACTCCTCTGTACTTGGAGATATCAACCTTCAAGATTTAAGGACGACGTGCGGTCGTCATCCCGTTCACAGCATCATTAAATTGATGCTGTCTCAACATCTCAGTCTGTTGAGCACCAAGTTCTCTCAACTGCTCGGCCTGTTGAGAGCCTTGCTGGTGAAGCAAGGCTACGTTTTCGCGTTCGACGACAAGTTCATTCTGAATGAACTTGGCTACATGGGCATGCTGTTGGTCCCTATCAAGGGACTCCAACATGGCGCTAATGGCGGTCTCGCCGACGGTAGAGCTCATTCGCCCTACCGCGGCCCATTCGAGATCACCCAAATGGTCAAAGCCTTCATGCGTGGCGTGAAAGCTCTCCTCCTCATCCATTATGTTCATGTCGGATGAGGTGGTTTGGGTCGCTGGAAGGACTACAAAGTGACACCAGGTGTAACAGGGCACACCTTGTGTCGACATGACGCAAGATGAGGTGCACCTGACGTGACGTACACTTGAGAGGAAGCGCAAGCAAGTAGCCGGACCCGAAGACTTCTGTCGATGGAAAAAGTAGAACTGGCAAATAATATAGTTATGTTTTCCTATCTAAACATCTTTGACTTGTTCTAAATATATTAAACTACCATCTCTTATGTGGAACTTGTGCTCAACACCCATCGCGCGGCGCGCGTCTAACAGCGATTGATGGTTAATCTGGTTGATGTAACGTGTAGCCTGAAAACGTCACCTCTTCGAGTAATGTTGATTTGAGTTTTATCTAGAATAGATAATACCCAAAAATTAATATTTTTTATCAATTTTTATGTAACGACCTCACCCCGTTAAAGCAGAGGTGTGTTCCTAAGCGACAACAAGGCGACAAGTATCTACTTTTCGATGTGATGAGACTAAACTTTACCAACTTTTCCTTCCGTGTCTGTCACCAACTTTACCAAATATTGACGGCAGGAAGCGATAGTATGATGATGATCTGGCGCGTCTGAACTCTACACCGATTGGCCGTTTTACCCTGGAGGAATGGCTTTTGAAGATTTCGAGGCCATATCCTAGCCTATCCCATTCCATTATATCTGACCAGGCAGCTTACTGGCCCACATATTCTTGGGCCGATAACCCTTAGATTGTTGATCACATGGGCGAGACTTTGACTGCAAGATAGTACGAAAAAGTTAGGCCTTACCCTGTTGCTGAGCTAAAGATAAACTGGATCGGTGTCCAGAATTACGCATTTGTAATTTCAACAATTGGTACAACCAAGCATCAACATGTATAGCTACGTCGCTGGGTACTCGCCATATTACTCATTGCACATAATTTGGAGATCGGAAGTATTCTCCACGTTCATCGCAACCGGGTTCTACGGCACCCACCCGAACTAATGAATGAGTACGTTTTTATACTTAATTACATCGGGTATAAATAGAGAGGTCGGTGTGGGCGCCAGTACCCAGCAGCGCGGAATCATTGTGCTGGAACAAGAGGGCAATGGCATTCATTAGGGCAAATGACGAGTTAAACACAGCAGATCATCGTGACATGACCGACTTCAAGAATATTCGTCAGAGCCAAGCAGCACGAAGTATTTTAATCTACGCTCAGACGTTACTTCACAGGTATCCGTGGGCTGTATTCAACTCCTTCGCAAACAATCACGCTCGATCAACGTTATAAAACAACCATTCTGGTGATTTAAAGGATCAAGAAGTGCGTTGCTACCGACTTTGTTGAAACTACAGACCTCAGCACAATCTTGCGGTTGACAAGCCGCGGCATGAAACGAGACTCTTGCAACAATGTTCGCAGACTCCTGCAACAATTTTGGCACACGACGTCGAACGGCATTAAACGAGACTCGTGCAACAATTTTGGCACACGACGTCGAACTCACGGAGAATCAAGTTTGGTTAGGCTACCTAGTCGCAGTCCCCTAATTAAATCTGTACTTTACTGGGCGAGACCGCGGCAGCAGTTTCAAAAACATACAATGTTATCGCGTGGTTATGGAATCTCTGGAATACTTTAATTGGTCATGATCAAATGCGCAGGCTTGCTGGTAGAAGCTTATCTGTCATTGGACGGGGAACGCTGGAGTCTCGTATATTTGCACGACTTTGTTGCTTTTTGTACGAGTCAATATGCGCCAGGAATACCCGCTTTGGTAAAAAAATTTAATGGGCCACGCCCTTGCTCAGGCAATTGAGCAAGAACCTTGCATTGATAACAATACAAGGGTGCGTACGCCCGACGTCACGTACGGGTGGCGTGAGGAAGCGAGACCAAGACAATACAGAACCCTAAATATCTTCTGAGGGAAAAGTTGAACTGTCTATTTAATCTAGTTATTTTGTTTCTAAATCATCATTTGTCTTAGTCTAACTATATTAAACTACTGTCTCCTTCGCGAGTCTTCTGGACCAACACCCATTGCGCGCGTCCAGCAGCGATTGGTGCTTACGTTGGTTGATGACACGGTACATCAACCAAGAAGTGGACCCCTCCACGGATAATACCTTTCGAGGTAATATCCCGACAACATAACTTTTCTCGAGTTGATTGAATATTATCAAATTCGATAATGTCCAAGAATTGGTACTTTTGTACCTATTTTTATGTAACGGGCTTACCCCATTTCAAGAATCAATACCAAAAAGAACATCCAGACGAGGACCAAGGAGGAACATGATACGTATGGGCTCGCATGTGGCGTATGTTGAGCAGTGTGTGCATTACTAGTTTCTGGATAAGCGCAATCGAGTGACGTTCCACCATAATATCGTCACTCTAGACGGTAATGTCAATGATATTTGTGCATCAGGTATGCGGCAACTTCGGGGTTGTGGCTTAGCTGGAGGACCGGAGGACCTACTCACAAATCCAAGGAGCAAGTCTGCTATTTTGTCAACAAATACCGGCCAGAAAACCAAGATATCGGTCGCCTATGGCGATAATCCCCATACGAACACCTGAGTCTCTCGACAAACCGTCGCTGCTAACTAGGCTTAGAATTTATCAGACACCATGCGACCCTTAAAAGGTCAAAACGATATGCCTTCTTCTCTCTCACCACCGTTCAAGCTCTTTCACGTACTCCTTTGGCGGATCAGCCTCCTTCGCATGGGTTTACACATCAATAAGTTTAATTTTCATTTCGCACTTGATATCGTCAGTACAGAATGGGCAATATTCAGTAAAAAGAAAGAATCTGGGCGTCTTTTACCTAAACGATTTACAACATTGCTTATAAGCCCCCGGCCACTCTGGTGCTATCCGAGATATTCTGAACTTTTTCATTGGTTGTGATTTTCTAGCTGCTGCTTGGTATAGCATCGATTGACACGCCTATGACCAGAATAAAAAATGCCTTTGTCTTATCTTTACCATGACGATGTCCCTTGACCGCTACAGCTCGCTTCGCGGAAGGAAATTACATTATTTTCTTATCTCCATTGGACGGCAGTTGCCTCTTCTAAGTATGTACATATCGTGACCAGAAGGTGGTAAGACAGTCTAAAAAGACGATCCACCATAGTTGTTGCCAAGCTCGACCCTTGGCTATAATGTATCAAGAATCACGCGAATGAGCGCTACCCTTACGAGAGGCGTTAGGCCAAGCGTCATACGCAATGAAGTCGATTGCTTATCATCGAGAAGTTAATCCGGCGCAACGTCCGATTGGACCCAATGGGCTACTATGTATCCCTAAGATCTAGTCACCCCCGCGCAGTCTCTAAAAATATATAGGAGTCTTTCGTACAGTTCACTTCGGGCCCATGCTGTTTGCAGATACAGATTATACGCTGGAAAATATATATTAACCGATGAGTGTCTTCACGGTAGAAAACCCACGACTGTATTATGTCGGATCATCTCCGTGTGCCTAGATTCTCAAAAGTGTCGAAGCGAAAATGCATTATGATATTTGGCATGCGTATCGGCGTCCAAACAAATTGGGGGTCAAGAGATGACAACTGATGTATGAAAAGAGAGATTCACGTTGCTTTGTACTACTCACCGTCGCAGACATGAACCGACTTTAACTAATAGATACGTTGCTTTCCGGTCACACATTACGGGCGCTAAATTTGATTCTTTCGGTCCTTTCCAAAGTTTACAAGTAGTATGATTTGATCCGGCTGACACAATGAAGACAACAATGATTGCACGATATTGCTATGTCCCAATCTTGCGCACGATGAAGTAATTGGGGAGTGAGAGTAGATCGTGGATCTACACCGATGAACACTCGATGTACCAAATTACATTAGAGATCTGTGATTACATCACTAATCGAATTTTTTTGGGACGTGGATCGATGAACACCCAGTTCATATGTCGCTGACTGGTGGAGAATGATACCGAGTGATCTAGCGATCCAATAGGCGATGAAAGATAATCCCAACGAGGATCAGCGATCTGATATAACTGTCTCGAGAATGACGGACATGGAACGATCTGTGACGAAGCGTAGAATGGGATGATTTCCATGGAGCAACCTGGGACGAGTCGCAGATATAGATTATTTTCACGGCGTGATCAGGGACAAGGGAAGGGATTAATTGAAGCAAACCATTTGATTTTTTGTCAAGGACAAAATTTCTGTGTTGAAGCAGGTGAAGACTGGGTCACAAATTTACACGCGAAGGTTTTTTGATATACGAACATGTGGAACGTCATATTGACCGGTATCGGCAACGATCGTGAGGATTGTGGCAGAAATTTGTTTGGAAAGGTGAACCTAGGACCAGGTGGTGCGATTTGACTTTGCAACAAAGGTGCAACATCCTGCGGATCGGTGATGCTCTTTACCGGTCCCACAATGAGAGTACTGATTTTGGTAAATCATGGCTCGATATGGAAGTGAGTATATTGAGAGGAACCCAGGGAGCTATTGCAAGACGTGTGAATGGTATCGTTGATCAGGTAAACCTTGAAGGACGATATTGGAGCACGCAAATGAACAGAAGTATATCTGTTGCTAAATCGTACGGTGTCGATCCTTTGGTCATCAAATCGGTCATGTTTCCCTTGATTATGGAAATATCGCTGATGAGACTACTGATCGTAATTAATATACTCGACAGAGGTCTCTGAGTGATGTCTGAAAAGCTCAGACCTGGATGGACAGTGAAAGCTCATCGAATTGACGTCGTAGAATGATTTTGGACACATTTGGCATTTTAGGTCATATATTGGGTACTTAAGCGCTAAGAATGGGTATTTGGTACTATATTTGACATTTGGGCTATATTGGTGTTTTGGGTACGATACCTGGAATACTGGCGCTACTTTGAAGTACAAGCCACGACATTTCGACACGTATTAAAGGAGACCCTCCGGCTTGAAGGTAATACCGGTTTGGAGAGAGAACTATGGTTATGAATAGGCGTAAAGATAGGTTGGCCGGTATTTTGGGTGGTGAATGAATAGACTTGAACTCTACTCCTTCTGCTCATGACGCGCGTTCTCCCTCCAAACCCCTCCCCCTTCTTTTCCGGGAAAGATTTCTCTGGCTTCCCTGGTGTCTCAATGCACGCGTGTTACGAGGACATTGAAGACCGATCTTGGATTGTTGGCCAAGGTCGAGAAGAGCGATCCCGGAAGATTTAATTCGGATCGATCAAGTACTCACACTCAGCTCAACTGATAGTAAATCAGCAACAACGGAAAAGGACTGGACACAAGATCGCGAGACGGCTTAAGTGGTTTGAAGATCTGGACAAGGTGCTCATGACAAGACCGAGAAAGATCGAAGCAATCTACTGGATCGATAAGAACGTTTCATTTTGGTGAAACCGGAAACCTATCTGGCCCAAGCTACGCACTTCCGACAAAATTGGCCGATCCCAAGACTAGATCAGACCGATTTGGAGGCAAGATCGACGCAAGACTATTATTTGCTGAGTGGAGATTTCCGCACAGCGAAGACCCCGATCCCGAAGACGAATACAGATCGGTGTGGTCTAGGATCAAGATCGCGACATCTCGAAACAGAGATCACCGCGACTCAAGACCAAGATTTCAGAACACCTGTTTGTGGTGAGAAAATTTCCGCTTTAGAAGCGAACACTAAACCCCAAACTTTCAGCGAGATCGACATCTCTCCATGCCGTACCGAAGAGCTTAAGCCCTCCCAAACGACGGGGCACACAAGGTGAGCTCAAGTTTGTACAATGAGACACGGATCGGAGTACCCCTCCGTAAGCCGGAAAGTCTGGGCAAGTGGAAGATCAACTGTCACACAAGCGATGTTTTTAAATTCGACATCATTACACATCGGTATATATTTGGATATCTAGAAATCGATTGAGCGTGATAAAGTATGCACTTGTGATGAATGTACCTAACATAAGGTGCCGGAAGATTTTCTTCAGTTCTGTTCTTAAAGTACCACTAAAAGATGACAACACATTCGGCACAAATTTGGTATTGCTACCATTCGGATGTTTCTACAATATGTGAGCACCTCAAAAATAATAGGAATCGACAATATATTATGCTGGCTCTGTTGTGCGTACACATGCTACGGAATTTCGACACGTGCTTAATGTTTCAATATTTAAAGTAGCTAATATCGACTTGTATAATGCTCCACAGTGTAGGATAGTATCAGTAATATGTCAGGTATTGCCTTAATCAACATACAGTATCGACCTTACTTGCCACGTGCGACACAGACGTCGCTTACATACAGTACTTTTGACCCCGACGGCCAAGAGCCTCGACCGCGCCGCGCCTCTAGTACCTTCCCCGCTATCTTGGGCGGAATAGGATACAGATGACTTGATACGCAACGCAACTGCGGTTGGACGCAGAAAGCTACGCATAGGAATGGACAGATCAGATCGACCGGCTGATTTGTCTGCCAACGATCTGGCAGCACAGATCTGTTCAAGCGGTAAAAGATAAGATCAAGTGGGATTCATCATCCAATACACGGACAAGCGCTTTTTACACGGCAGATCGAGCGACCTTAGAAAAAGATAGACTTTCGATCTTGGGTTAGCATCAACTTGAAATTCGATCGTTGTGCGAGCATTCTCATGCATCGACCCTAAGTCGAGATGGGCACAGAACAGGGCTCTTTCAACGGTTCGTTTTGTACCAAAAGGACGAGCCTTCGAGATTAGTACTAAAATTGAGAACAACATCATTCAAGTCCGCTATAAAGAAATCGAGTCATCCTTGACGACAAAATGAACATTCGATATCATCAAAATACATTGACAAGAGTAGCCCCTTCGTAACTCAAAAAGTCTGAGTGCAGCGTAGTTTTTAATGAAGTGGTATGTGAATCACAAATATTCTTGATGTGATCCCATTTATACAATGGCCCTCATAATACTGAGTAGCGGTTGAGGTACTCTTATACCGCGCGTAAAGTTATCTTCTTTATCCTGTTTACACTACGGAAGATTGACTGCACACTTCTCAGTAGAATTGAATCAATGCTGAACCTGATTATGTTTGAGATGGATGTGGGAGGTCTATTTTGCAGGAACCCTCATACGATCCATTGACTCTCGATTACTCAATACGAGCAACCTTTTCCTTGATAAAAAATGATCGTAATACAGTTGATACTTTTTCCTCATGCCTCTGACTGCTTGATCCATCTGGCGACTGTGATGTAGAGAAATTATACTACGAACGATCTACACATGTGTGATTACCGGAGGTCGGCGAATTCGAGGGTAGCAAGCTGGATGAAAGCGATTCAATTATTGACGACTCAAATTTCGGCAAATTAAGTGTGATGTATGAATTTAGTGAGAAATCCCCATATACTTAGATAAGCTGAGTAACCTGTAGTCGTCGAAATCGAGGTAGTAGAAGTCAAGGTCATCGAAGTGGAGGTCGTCGACGATAGAGTGTAGTGCAGAGTGCTAGAAGATCGACGAAGATCCATTACATCAGTTTACGCATACGGAAAGAGTGGAAGGACAGAAGACCACTCAACGGTACAGCGATAGCAAAATAGATAAGCCAATCCAGTGCATAAGTTTTATTTCCGAGACACGCGTACGCTTAGAGTAAGTCCCTGCGTGGGCTAGATTATGCCTGCCGTCGAACCTCGAGAGGCATAGCTTGTAGAAGTATCAACCGGTATCGCCAAGCGTTTAGGAAGGACTACAGTGGGCAGCGCTCGCTACTAGCGAAAGAAGGACTCTCGTCGTCGACGAGCCGGCAAACCTTAGTACAGGGACCGTTTTGAGTCTCGTCAACGACGAGCCGGAGAGCCTCCAGGGAAGGCCCCAATTTTAAAAGACTTGTCTGAGTGACAAGCCGATGTTCCTAAGCCGAGGTCACTGTAATTCTTCTAGTAGGGCGGACACTATGTCCGGTGATCTGTAAAAGCGCGTACTGCATCGGCTTCCACCCGTTGGTGTGAAATCACAGGAAGAGAGAAGTTTAGAGGCTGCTGAGCTCAAGCAGGCTTCCGGAAGATTGGTTGTTAGGAATCGGTTAGGCTAGAGCCACAACTGAACCCCGAAGGAGGAAATCGCGAGGGATTAATTTCACCTACTAGTCCGTTTCGCTCACTTAACTCGGCGATTGTTTTGTTTGTACGCTGAGACTGTGAGTGAACGGATTAGACTATCTACTATATCGAATCAAATTTAATACATAAGATTGTCATCTGTACGATTGAGCAACAATTATCCGACCTACTTTTAACGTCTGCTAGTCCCTTCTCGTATTTATGTTTTTACCTCGATAATCGCGCATATTAGTTAACACGAAAGAGGAATTCGCACACGTGCTTCACATCATGATGTCTTGCAGAAATAATCCGCTCTTTTGCCGACTAATCGTATTGCGACCCGTGGTATTCCACGAAAGGATTGCTGAGTAACTTCCATGTCCGCTGCATTTCTTCAAAAACTGTCGGAACCAATAATTGTCTACCCCATCTAGACATAATGAGTTCGCACCAGTAATTTAAGCGTTTGCACGTTTCTTTCATCCCGTAAATGAACTTTTTATCCACTCGAATGCTCTGTCGGACCAGTATTTTCTTTCTCAAATCCCGCAATCTTTCTAAGTGATGCATGTGTTCGTTTTGGAAGTATATATCCTCGTTTAATCACCGATCCATCGCAGATGCAACGGCGATTTTAAGTATTCTTCAACCTGCTCTCTCCAAGTTGCCCTCCCTAGTCCTCGTCGGTACCATAAGACGCAGCCGCGTCGTCATCGCCATCGTTCAAGAACCTTTGATCTCCAGTGTGTGATAACTTCTTATTTTGCAGAAACAGACCTCGTTTTCATTTAACTTGTGCCGTCGTGCTCGGAGTTGCTAGCTTGTAGCCCTCTTTCACCTTCCGCTTTAACTAAAAATGTTCTGGTATTTCTTCTTTCTCTTTCATCACCGAGATATTTCCGTACAAGCGTTGCATCGTCTGTTTCACACTTGGGATCGCATCAATTCCAAACGCGTCTTAAAGTTTGGCCCTTCATTCCTTCATCTCTTTGTCAACCACCCGCAGGTTATTTATTGCCTCATCCAGTATGAGATCCTATGACGAATTGCACTGTATTCCTTCGCGCGCAAGAGGTAGACAGTGTAGGCCGCGAGTTTATCAATGCTAAAAACGGTGTAGGTCGTTTTGAGCATGATGCTGAGATCCGGCCATTACGCTCGAGTGATAAGTTCAATTTCAAACTGCTTGATCCACTTGCCCTTCTTCATTTTTTCAGCAATTCGGTGTAGATTACGATTCTCCTGGGAGTAGAGATCGTTTTTGGTGTCTTGAAGATGGACGGTTGCAGCTCTTCTACGCCTAGCCTTTGTTTTTCGTCATCTCCATTTCCTTGCACATCTTGCACGAAGTCTTTCACCACTTGTGCATTATTAATTTTCGTTACATGTACGTTACTCACACGTCCCGCGAATAGAACGCGATATCTTCATCTTCCTCAACCACTCCTACACTGTTGTACTAGTCACATCCATTTTGTTCTTCCTCCCCATGGTTTCCACTTTCTACCTTGCCGATGATAAATTCTCGCTTTACCTCCACCTTCAACTCAGTGTCATTTTCTATTGTCCGGTTCGACGCAGCGTGTGATGATCTCCCAGCATTCGCTAAGATTCCGCGGATCTATAGCTTCGAATGAAGGGCAATTTCGCTCGTAGTTGGTTGCTTACACCTGTTAAATAACTGCACACCCTAAAATATCGGTTCGTGGCACCAGTTGTATCATAGTAGTTATTTTAATCTGTTCACTCACAGTCTCAACGTACAAACAAAACAATCGCCGAGTTAAGTGAGCGAAACGGACTAGTAGGTGAAATTAATCCCTCGCGATTTCCTCCTTCGGGGTTCAGTTGTGGCTCTAGCCTAACCGATTCCTAACAACCAATCTTCCGGAAGCCTGCTTGAGCTCAGCAGCCTCTAAACTTCTCTCTTCCTGTGATTTCACACCAACGGGTGGAAGCCGACGCAGTACGCGCTTTTACAGATCACCGGACATAGTGTCCGCCCTACTAGAAGAATTACAGTGACCTCGGCTTAGGAACATCGGCTTGTCACTCAGACAAGTCTTTTAAAATTGGGGCCTTCCCTGGAGGCTCTCCGGCTCGTCGTTGACGAGACTCAAAACGGTCCCTGTACTAAGGTTTGCCGGCTCGTCGACGACGAGAGTCCTTCTTTCGCTAGTAGCGAGCGCTGCCCACTGTAGTCCTTCCTAAACGCTTGGCGATACCGGTTGATACTTCTACAAGCTATGCCTCTCGAGGTTCGACGGCAGGCATAATCTAGCCCACGCAGGGACTTACTCTAAGCGTACGCGTGTCTCGGAAATAAAACTTATGCACTGGATTGGCTTATCTATTTTGCTATCGCTGTACCGTTGAGTGGTCTTCTGTCCTTCCACTCTTTCCGTATGCGTAAACTGATGTAATGGATCTTCGTCGATCTTCTAGCACTCTGCACTACACTCTATCGTCGACGACCTCCACTTCGATGACCTTGACTTCTACTACCTCGATTTCGACGACTACAGGTTACTCAGCTTATCTAAGTATATGGGGATTTCTCACTAAATTCATACATCACACTTAATTTGCCGAAATTTGAGTCGTCAATAATTGAATCGCTTTCATCCAGCTTGCTACCCTCGAATTCGCCGACCTCCGGTAATCACACATGTGTAGATCGTTCGTAGTATAATTTCTCTACATCACAGTCGCCAGATGGATCAAGCAGTCAGAGGCATGAGGAAAAAGTATCAACTGTATTACGATCATTTTTTATCAAGGAAAAGGTTGCTCGTATTGAGTAATCGAGAGTCAATGGATCGTATGAGGGTTCCTGCAAAATAGACCTCCCACATCCATCTCAAACATAATCAGGTTCAGCATTGATTCAATTCTACTGAGAAGTGTGCAGTCAATCTTCCGTAGTGTAAACAGGATAAAGAAGATAACTTTACGCGCGGTATAAGAGTACCTCAACCGCTACTCAGTATTATGAGGGCCATTGTATAAATGGGATCACATCAAGAATATTTGTGATTCACATACCACTTCATTAAAAACTACGCTGCACTCAGACTTTTTGAGTTACGAAGGGGCTACTCTTGTCAATGTATTTTGATGATATCGAATGTTCATTTTGTCGTCAAGGATGACTCGATTTCTTTATAGCGGACTTGAATGATGTTGTTCTCAATTTTAGTACTAATCTCGAAGGCTCGTCCTTTTGGTACAAAACGAACCGTTGAAAGAGCCCTGTTCTGTGCCCATCTCGACTTAGGGTCGATGCATGAGAATGCTCGCACAACGATCGAATTTCAAGTTGATGCTAACCCAAGATCGAAAGTCTATCTTTTTCTAAGGTCGCTCGATCTGCCGTGTAAAAAGCGCTTGTCCGTGTATTGGATGATGAATCCCACTTGATCTTATCTTTTACCGCTTGAACAGATCTGTGCTGCCAGATCGTTGGCAGACAAATCAGCCGGTCGATCTGATCTGTCCATTCCTATGCGTAGCTTTCTGCGTCCAACCGCAGTTGCGTTGCGTATCAAGTCATCTGTATCCTATTCTGCCCAAGATAGCGGGGAAGGTACTAGAGGCGCGGCGCGGTCGAGGCTCTTGGCCGTCGGGGTCAAAAGTACTGTATGTAAGCGACGTCTGTGTCGCACGTGGCAAGTAAGGTCGATACTGTATGTTGATTAAGGCAATACCTGACATATTACTGATACTATCCTACACTGTGGAGCATTATACAAGTCGATATTAGCTACTTTAAATATTGAAACATTAAGCACGTGTCGAAATTCCGTAGCATGTGTACGCACAACAGAGCCAGCATAATATATTGTCGATTCCTATTATTTTTGAGGTGCTCACATATTGTAGAAACATCCGAATGGTAGCAATACCAAATTTGTGCCGAATGTGTTGTCATCTTTTAGTGGTACTTTAAGAACAGAACTGAAGAAAATCTTCCGGCACCTTATGTTAGGTACATTCATCACAAGTGCATACTTTATCACGCTCAATCGATTTCTAGATATCCAAATATATACCGATGTGTAATGATGTCGAATTTAAAAACATCGCTTGTGTGACAGTTGATCTTCCACTTGCCCAGACTTTCCGGCTTACGGAGGGGTACTCCGATCCGTGTCTCATTGTACAAACTTGAGCTCACCTTGTGTGCCCCGTCGTTTGGGAGGGCTTAAGCTCTTCGGTACGGCATGGAGAGATGTCGATCTCGCTGAAAGTTTGGGGTTTAGTGTTCGCTTCTAAAGCGGAAATTTTCTCACCACAAACAGGTGTTCTGAAATCTTGGTCTTGAGTCGCGGTGATCTCTGTTTCGAGATGTCGCGATCTTGATCCTAGACCACACCGATCTGTATTCGTCTTCGGGATCGGGGTCTTCGCTGTGCGGAAATCTCCACTCAGCAAATAATAGTCTTGCGTCGATCTTGCCTCCAAATCGGTCTGATCTAGTCTTGGGATCGGCCAATTTTGTCGGAAGTGCGTAGCTTGGGCCAGATAGGTTTCCGGTTTCACCAAAATGAAACGTTCTTATCGATCCAGTAGATTGCTTCGATCTTTCTCGGTCTTGTCATGAGCACCTTGTCCAGATCTTCAAACCACTTAAGCCGTCTCGCGATCTTGTGTCCAGTCCTTTTCCGTTGTTGCTGATTTACTATCAGTTGAGCTGAGTGTGAGTACTTGATCGATCCGAATTAAATCTTCCGGGATCGCTCTTCTCGACCTTGGCCAACAATCCAAGATCGGTCTTCAATGTCCTCGTAACACGCGTGCATTGAGCCACCAGGGAAGCCAGAGAAATCTTTCCCGGAAAAGAAGGGGGAGGTGTTTGGAGGGAGAACGCGCGTCATGAGCAGAAGGAGTAGAGTTCAAGTCTATTCATTCACCACCCAAAATACCGGCCAACCTATCTTTACGCCTATTCATAACCATAGTTCTCTCTCCAAACCGGTATTACCTTCAAGCCGGAGGGTCTCCTTTAATACGTGTCGAAATGTCGTGGCTTGTACTTCAAAGTAGCGCCAGTATTCCAGGTATCGTACCCAAAACACCAATATAGCCCAAATGTCAAATATAGTACCAAATACCCATTCTTAGCGCTTAAGTACCCAATATATGACCTAAAATGCCAAATGTGTCCAAAATCATTCTACGACGTCAATTCGATGAGCTTTCACTGTCCATCCAGGTCTGAGCTTTTCAGACATCACTCAGAGACCTCTGTCGAGTATATTAATTACGATCAGTAGTCTCATCAGCGATATTTCCATAATCAAGGGAAACATGACCGATTTGATGACCAAAGGATCGACACCGTACGATTTAGCAACAGATATACTTCTGTTCATTTGCGTGCTCCAATATCGTCCTTCAAGGTTTACCTGATCAACGATACCATTCACACGTCTTGCAATAGCTCCCTGGGTTCCTCTCAATATACTCACTTCCATATCGAGCCATGATTTACCAAAATCAGTACTCTCATTGTGGGACCGGTAAAGAGCATCACCGATCCGCAGGATGTTGCACCTTTGTTGCAAAGTCAAATCGCACCACCTGGTCCTAGGTTCACCTTTCCAAACAAATTTCTGCCACAATCCTCACGATCGTTGCCGATACCGGTCAATATGACGTTCCACATGTTCGTATATCAAAAAACCTTCGCGTGTAAATTTGTGACCCAGTCTTCACCTGCTTCAACACAGAAATTTTGTCCTTGACAAAAAATCAAATGGTTTGCTTCAATTAATCCCTTCCCTTGTCCCTGATCACACCGTGAAAATAATCTATATCTGCGAATCGTCCCAGGTTGCTCCATGGAAATCATCCCATTCTACGCTTCGTCACAGATCGTTCCATGTCCGTCATTCTCGAGACAGTTATATCAGATCGCTGATCCTCGTTGGGATTATCTTTCATCGCCTATTCGATCGCTAGATCACTCGGTATCATTCTCCACCAGTCAGCGACATATGAACTGGGTGTTCATCGATCCACGTCCCAAAACAATTCGATTAGTGATGTAATCACAGATCTCTAATGTAATTTGGTACATCGAGTGTTCATCGGTGTAGATCCACGATCTACTCTCACTCCCCAATTACTTCATCGTGCGCAAGATTGGGACATAGCAATATCGTGCAATCATTGTTGTCTTCATTGTGTCAGCCGGATCAAATCATACTACTTGTAAACTTTGGAAAGGACCGAAAGAATCAAATTTAGCGCCCGTAATGTGTGACCGGAAAGCAACGTATCTATTAGTTAAAGTCGGTTCATGTCTGCGACGGTGAGTAGTACAAAGCAACGTGAATCTCTCTTTTCATACATCAGTTGTCATCTCTTGACCCCCAATTTGTTTGGACGCCGATACGCATGCCAAATATCATAATGCATTTTCGCTTCGACACTTTTGAGGATCTAGGCACACGGAGATGATCCGACATAATACAGTCGTGGGTTTTCTACCGTGAAGACACTCATCGGTTAATATATATTTTCCAGCGTATAATCTGTATCTGCAAACAGCATGGGCCCGAAGTGGACTGTACGAAAGACTCCTATATATTTTTAGACACTGCGCGGGGGTGACTAGATCTTAGGGATACATAGTAGCCCATTGGGTCCAATCGGACGTTGCGCCGGATTAACTTCTCGATGATAAGCAATCGACTTCATTGCGTATGACGCTTGGCCTAACGCCTCTCGTAAGGGTAGCGCTCATTCGCGTGATTCTTGATACATTATAGCCAAGGGTCGAGCTTGGCAACAACTATGGTGGATCGTCTTTTTAGACTGTCTTACCACCTTCTGGTCACGATATGTACATACTTAGAAGAGGCAACTGCCGTCCAATGGAGATAAGAAAATAATGTAATTTCCTTCCGCGAAGCGAGCTGTAGCGGTCAAGGGACATCGTCATGGTAAAGATAAGACAAAGGCATTTTTTATTCTGGTCATAGGCGTGTCAATCGATGCTATACCAAGCAGCAGCTAGAAAATCACAACCAATGAAAAAGTTCAGAATATCTCGGATAGCACCAGAGTGGCCGGGGGCTTATAAGCAATGTTGTAAATCGTTTAGGTAAAAGACGCCCAGATTCTTTCTTTTTACTGAATATTGCCCATTCTGTACTGACGATATCAAGTGCGAAATAAAAATTAAACTTATTGATGTGTAAACCCATGCGAAGGAGGCTGATCCGCCAAAGGAGTACGTGAAAGAGCTTGAACGGTGGTGAGAGAGAAGAAGGCATATCGTTTTGACCTTTTAAGGGTCGCATGGTGTCTGATAAATTCTAAGCCTAGTTAGCAGCGACGGTTTGTCGAGAGACTCAGGTGTTCGTATGGGGATTATCGCCATAGGCGACCGATATCTTGGTTTTCTGGCCGGTATTTGTTGACAAAATAGCAGACTTGCTCCTTGGATTTGTGAGTAGGTCCTCCGGTCCTCCAGCTAAGCCACAACCCCGAAGTTGCCGCATACCTGATGCACAAATATCATTGACATTACCGTCTAGAGTGACGATATTATGGTGGAACGTCACTCGATTGCGCTTATCCAGAAACTAGTAATGCACACACTGCTCAACATACGCCACATGCGAGCCCATACGTATCATGTTCCTCCTTGGTCCTCGTCTGGATGTTCTTTTTGGTATTGATTCTTGAAATGGGGTAAGCCCGTTACATAAAAATAGGTACAAAAGTACCAATTCTTGGACATTATCGAATTTGATAATATTCAATCAACTCGAGAAAAGTTATGTTGTCGGGATATTACCTCGAAAGGTATTATCCGTGGAGGGGTCCACTTCTTGGTTGATGTACCGTGTCATCAACCAACGTAAGCACCAATCGCTGCTGGACGCGCGCAATGGGTGTTGGTCCAGAAGACTCGCGAAGGAGACAGTAGTTTAATATAGTTAGACTAAGACAAATGATGATTTAGAAACAAAATAACTAGATTAAATAGACAGTTCAACTTTTCCCTCAGAAGATATTTAGAGTTCTGTATTGTCTTGGTCTCGCTTCCTCACGCCACCCGTACGTGACGTCGGGCGTACGCACCCTTGTATTGTTATCAATGCAAGGTTCTTGCTCAATTGCCTGAGCAAGGGCGTGGCCCATTAAATTTTTTTACCAAAGCGGGTATTCCTGGCGCATATTGACTCGTACAAAAAGCAACAAAGTCGTGCAAATATACGAGACTCCAGCGTTCCCCGTCCAATGACAGATAAGCTTCTACCAGCAAGCCTGCGCATTTGATCATGACCAATTAAAGTATTCCAGAGATTCCATAACCACGCGATAACATTGTATGTTTTTGAAACTGCTGCCGCGGTCTCGCCCAGTAAAGTACAGATTTAATTAGGGGACTGCGACTAGGTAGCCTAACCAAACTTGATTCTCCGTGAGTTCGACGTCGTGTGCCAAAATTGTTGCACGAGTCTCGTTTAATGCCGTTCGACGTCGTGTGCCAAAATTGTTGCAGGAGTCTGCGAACATTGTTGCAAGAGTCTCGTTTCATGCCGCGGCTTGTCAACCGCAAGATTGTGCTGAGGTCTGTAGTTTCAACAAAGTCGGTAGCAACGCACTTCTTGATCCTTTAAATCACCAGAATGGTTGTTTTATAACGTTGATCGAGCGTGATTGTTTGCGAAGGAGTTGAATACAGCCCACGGATACCTGTGAAGTAACGTCTGAGCGTAGATTAAAATACTTCGTGCTGCTTGGCTCTGACGAATATTCTTGAAGTCGGTCATGTCACGATGATCTGCTGTGTTTAACTCGTCATTTGCCCTAATGAATGCCATTGCCCTCTTGTTCCAGCACAATGATTCCGCGCTGCTGGGTGCTGGCGCCCACACCGACCCCTCTATTTATACCCGATGTAATTAAGTATAAAAACGTACTCATTCATTAGTTCGGGTGGGTGCCGTAGAACCCGGTTGCGATGAACGTGGAGAATACTTCCGATCTCCAAATTATGTGCAATGAGTAATATGGCGAGTACCCAGCGACGTAGCTATACATGTTGATGCTTGGTTGTACCAATCGTTGAAATTACAAATGCGTAATTCTGGACACCGATCCGATTTATCTTTAGCTCAGCAACAGGGTAAGGCCTAACTTTTTCGTACTATCTTGCAGTCAAAGTCTCGCCCATGTGATCAACAATCTAAGGGTTATCGGCCCAAGAATATGTGGGCCAGTAAGCTGCCTGGTCAGATATAATGGAATGGGATAGGCTAGGATATGGCCTCGAAATCTTCAAAAGCCATTCCTCCAGGGTAAAACGGCCAATCGGTGTAGAGTTCAGACGCGCCAGATCATCATCATACTATCGCTTCCTGCCGTCAATATTTGGTAAAGTTGGTGACAGACACGGAAGGAAAAGTTGGTAAAGTTTAGTCTCATCACATCGAAAAGTAGATACTTGTCGCCTTGTTGTCGCTTAGGAACACACCTCTGCTTTAACGGGGTGAGGTCGTTACATAAAAATTGATAAAAAATATTAATTTTTGGGTATTATCTATTCTAGATAAAACTCAAATCAACATTACTCGAAGAGGTGACGTTTTCAGGCTACACGTTACATCAACCAGATTAACCATCAATCGCTGTTAGACGCGCGCCGCGCGATGGGTGTTGAGCACAAGTTCCACATAAGAGATGGTAGTTTAATATATTTAGAACAAGTCAAAGATGTTTAGATAGGAAAACATAACTATATTAATTGCCAGTTCTACTTTTTCCATCGACAGAAGTCTTCGGGTCCGGCTACTTGCTTGCGCTTCCTCGCAAGTGTACGTCACGTCAGGTGCACCTCATCTTGCGTCATGTCGACACAAGGTGTGCCCTGTTACACCTGGTGTCACTTTGTAGTCCTTCCAGCGACCCAAACCACCTCATCCGACAAGAACATAATGGATGAGGAGGAGAGCTTTCACGCCACGCATGAAGGCTTTGACCATTTGGGTGATCTCGAATGGGCCGCGGTAGGGCGAATGAGCTCTACCGTCGGCGAAACCGCCATTAGCGCCATGTTGGAGTCCCTTGATAGGGACCAACAGCATGCCCATGTAGCCAAGTTCATTCAGAATGAACTTGTCGTCGAACGCGAAAACGTAGCCTTGCTTCACCAGCAAGGCTCTCAACAGGCCGAGCAGTTGAGAGAACTTGGTGCTCAACAGACTGAGATGTTGAGACAGCATCAATTTAATGATGCTGTGAACGGGATGACGACCGCACGTCGTCCTTAAATCTTGAAGGTTGATATCTCCAAGTACAGAGGAGTCGATGAAGACTCCCTGTTATTATGGTTCGTCGAACTCGATAGAGCCATAAAGGTACGTCGTATCGATGATGAGCAAATGAAACTCACATTTGATCAAATCCACTTGTCAGGACGTGCCAAAACTTGGGCCTTAGGGCTCGAGAGTAGCGACCCACATGTGTTTAGGTCGCTAGATGACTTCAAGTCCCGGCTCAGACAAACGTTTGAGCCGCCACGGGCTGAGTTCAGGGCTCGTTCAGAGTTCCTGAAACTCAAGCAGGGTAAGCGTGATGTGCACGCTTACGCACAACATATACGACTCCTTGCGAGTAGTATAACTGCTAACCCAGCTCATGAACACACGTTGATTACGGTGTTCATGCAAGGGCTCGCACCAGGGCCCGTCATAGGCCACCTGTTCCGCCTTGAGCTGAATACGCTGGAAGATGCGATATCAGCCGCGGAACAGGAAGAATTTAGCATGAGACACGCTCATGCTAGCTCAAACTCTTATCGTCCACTAAGACGACAAGAGTCCGGAGGTCCAGAACCCATGGACCTCTGTTATGTCGAGAGCGAGAGACCTCGCTCTCAAAACAACAAGCGATTGAAGAAATGCACTTGCTGCCAGAAGTTAGGACACTACGCTTACGAGTGTAGTGCCCCTCGCCCAGTTCCAAATAATACTGAGCGAAATGGTCGACCATTTGCCAAGAAGGGCAATGGGCGTGGGTCCAGCGCTGTTGAGAAACCGCAACAGCGGAATGGACCATCAAAAAATGATCGGGGTCAGTAGGTGCGAAGCGCCCTACTGATCCAGCAACCTCAAGAGAATTTGCAAATCTTTTGACGAAAGTTGCTCTAGACACACAGTCAGTGTGTGTCTCTGCACCTGGTGATAGGATATTACCCATCACCTTGAAGTTAGAAGTGACAAAAGATATGTCACTTCGTGGTCTGGCTGACTGTGGGGCGTCGAACAACTTTGTTCGACGCCAGTCACTAGAGGGTCGTAGGCTCAAGTTCGTTGAGCGCGACATTCCCCTCGCGAGGATGACGGTGCGCCTTGCTACAGGCGCATCGATTACCGTAAAGAAACGTGTAGTGGGGATACACTACACACTAGAGAGCGAACAGTACGATGATGATTTCATCGTACTGGATCTGGATGAAAAATTTGATGTCATCCTGGGATTGCCTTGGCTCAGAAGGTACGAGCCAAGAGTGAGCTTGCAGCATCGATCCGTGAAGACGCCTGCCGCTTGTTCATCAGATGGCCATCTGATGAACGTCATGGAGCGTCCACAAGCGTGTGGATGTACTGCAGGTGAGTGCGATGGCCTCAGTTGCGGTACGGTCGTTAGCACGACTGCACAAGACCTCAGTGTAGATGATCACAACACTGCGGAGCAAGCTCCCGGTGACTGTACAGATGTACAGGCAGCACCGAAGGTCGACCACTCGAACAAGTCGAGTAGACCGGGACATGGATGTATGCCTAGCGGACAACATCCTAGACAGAAGAAACCTGTTGCCATCAGGGGTCAACACGGTCATCCCAGGTCGACTGTAGAGTCTACCGAAAAGGACCAGTCCCTGAATGTGGTTGCACAGCCACAGTCAAAGGACGTGGAGGAAATAAGTCCCACATTCAAGAGGAAGGATTGCCTCTTGAGGTACGTGTTGAGAGAACAGGCTCTCAACAAGATTTGGAAACAAGTTCTCAGGAAGAAACTGAGACGTTGAACGTCTTGGTCAATGACGGATCAAGCATAGGCGCTTATACGCTGTATCTGATTGTGCCTCCGAAGTTAACTTCGGAGATAACTCAGTTGCCAATGCTGGAACCAAAACAGTTCTTGCGCGATCTTCGTAATGGCAAAGTCAAGCAGATTTGCATACTCGTCGCGAAGGACGAGTATATGGCCGATATTCGGTCGGCATCAGTATTTGCTAAGAACGAACGGGTTCTATGCAGCTCATCGATGGACGAAAGTGTCCTCGATGAGAAGACTCAGATTGAGCGTTACACGTCTCAATCCTGTAAGTCTCTCCAGGCAAATCCTTTGTATAAGGATTTGATCGAATTCGAGAACTTATTCCTGAATCCGTACCATGCGAGTTGCCTAAGGACAAAGTCACTCGACACTAGATTGAGCTCAAGCCGGGCACGAAGTACTGTGTCATGAAGCAGTTGCCACTGCCTCGAGAACAAGTACTAGCGATCGACAAGTTCTTTGCCGATCGCTTAGCAGCGGGCCAAGTGAGGGAATCGACATCCCATCACAGCTCTCCGACCCTTTGTGTGCGAAAGGCCACAGGAGGATGGCGGATAGTGCACGCATTCAACAAATTTAATGCTGCAACGGTACCGGCTCAGACGCCAATACCGAGGAAGGACGTGATCATAGATGGTATGTCAAAGATTACCATTTTTTCGTCCATGGATCTGATGGATGGATTCTATCAGATCCTCATGCGTGAACGGAACATCCCGTTCACGGCAGTAAGTACCCCCAGCGGTATGTTGTGGGAGTGGCTAGTGATGTCACAAGGTCTGAGTAACGCCCCTGCAACGTTCAACAGATGTGTGACAAATCTGTTGAGACCGGTGTGAGACTTCGCACCGAGTTACTTCGACGATGTGTCGTCCATAGTCGGGCTATGTGCGTAAGACGGACGTGGAAGTTCACAGAACTCACGTTCGTCAGGGTCTTCAACTTATGCGTAAGCATAAGCTGTACGCCAATCTTAAGAAGGGTATCTTCGCGGCTAGCGAAATACCACTTCTTGGGTGCGTGCATCTTGGGTAAACACGGCGTACTCCCTGGTCCCGAAAAGATCAAGGCGATCACCGACTGACCCGTGCCAGTCGATGTCAAGGGACTTCGAAAGTTCTTTGAGCTATCGGCGTACTTGCACAAGTACTCAGGCAACTACGCCGAGATGACCGTGCATCTTTCTCGGTTACTCAAGAAAAATGTCAAGTGGTCATAAAACGCTGAGTGCCAGCGTTCCTTTAAAGGTATCAAGCAGAGATTGATGCAATCGCCCACACTGGAGATTGCAGATCAGGACGGACCATTCCTTGTGTCTGTGATGCCAGCGATTTTGCGATCGGCTGCGCGTTGATGCAATTTGACACAGACGGCGCAGAGCGCGTCATCTGCTATCAATCGCGTCAGCTGCAAGCAGATGAGCGTAATTTTCCAGTTCATTAGAATTAACTCCTTGCCATAAAGTACGCACTGACCAAGTTCCGCGTCTATCTCCTGGGAGATAGACCGTTCATCGTCTATACGGACCATGCGTCACTACGAACGGCCGTAAACAGTCCCCACCTCTCGCAACAAATGGCGAGGTGGCTGTCTTTATTCGCGGATAAGACTTCTCCGTGGCGTATAAACCAGGACGACTTAACGTTGCCGCTGATGCGCTACCGCGCCGGCCCGATTTCGAGCCAACACCACGCGTCAATAGTGAGGCCTTGTCCACTGTTGCGGCAATTTCAGTCAGTGTGCCGTCGTCGCCTTTACTCGACGACGTGCGAAAGGCATACGCAGAGGATACGAATCTCCTTCGTTTGATGATTCACCTTGCATATTCATCCCGAAAATCCTTGTCGGATTTGACGGCTCGATACCGTTCCTCGTTGAATCCGTATACGACTCGCAATGGCCTGCTGTACAACACAGCAGTTACCGACGACACACCTCGTGTCGTCGGTCCCACCCATAACAAGTTGCGATTGCGCATCATGTTCGAATGTCACGATGCCCCTCAAGCGGGCATCGTGGTCGGAAAAAGACTTACCTTACGGTGAGCCGTGACTTTTACTGGCCCCGCCAGTATTAGTATGTGCGCAAGTACATTCGTGCTTGCGATGTTTGTCAATGCGTGAAGCCTAGTCCTTCTTCTCTTGCACCTCTACAGCCTCTTTCTGTCCCGGAAGAGTGCTGGCAGTCCGTTTCAATGGACTTCGTCTTCGGGTTCCCCGAAGACGCTCACAAAAATAATGGCATTCTTGTGTTCGTTGATCGGTTCAGCAAGATGGTGCATCTTGCTGCGGTATCCAAGTCAATCACGACTCAGGGCTGTGCTCGTGTGTTTCTCGACACGGTCTTTCGACTTCACGGGTTACCCCGTGAATTCCTATCCGACCGTGACCCTCGGTCCACGGCGTAGTTTTGGCAATCCGTGTTCCATTCTCTTGGAACACGGTTGAAGATTTCAATCTCTGATCATCCTGAAACGGATGGTCAGACAGAACGTGCAAATAGTTTCCTCAGAGAAATTCTTCGAGCATACGTCCACTCGTTCTCGAGTTGGAGTTAGTTCTTGCCGATGGTTGAATTTGCCATCAATATTTCCGTGCATGCGTCCACAACGCATACACCGTTCTGCGTGAATGTCTTACGCCACCTACGTATTCCTGCCCTTAAACAGAGTGACGCTGGGTCAAGGGGGGCTCGCTCGAGAAAAAAATGTTTAGGCTCTGGCTCATCACGTATCATTGCACATGCCGATACATTTGATATCGATGTCGATAATGTCGACATTAACGCAGTCGTCCATAGCAGTAGCGATGACGATGCTGCTATTTGGGACAATGATGACGATGCTAGAATATTTAGCACCGTCAACGACAATACCAACGAGGAAGTGGACAACCTCACTGAAGAAGAGAAAACCTTCTAGCAGTGCGCACGAAACGCACTAAAAGACACAACAACGAGTAAGCAGAGAACTTCCTGCTGACTAGAGAGGCGGTAGTCCGTTTTGTCCAGAACTCTTTCGCAAATGCGGTGG
This sequence comes from Hyaloperonospora brassicae, assembly GCA_947650285.1. Taxonomy (NCBI): domain Eukaryota; phylum Oomycota; class Peronosporomycetes; order Peronosporales; family Peronosporaceae; genus Hyaloperonospora; species Hyaloperonospora brassicae. The sequence continues at coordinate 454,673 of CANTFL010000137.1, forward strand.
ATAGCCAAAAAAGGAACGCAGACAGGAATGGAAGAGCAAATGTTTCAATATTTGAGATAAATGACCTAGTGTTACTGTCTACGGTAAACTTACCTGGACATAAAGTCACTAGTGTCGGCAGTAGTAAACAACTGCCGAAATACATTGGGCCATTTCGTGTGTCGCACCTCAAAGGAAATGCATACACGATTGAGTTGCCTCGCAGGATGCGCACGCATCCTACGTTTTATGTTGGTCGTCTCCTCCGGTACTATCAGAACGAGGCCTCTTGCGAGAACGAAGACAGCCGGCACGCTCAAGAGCTCCCAACAGATTTTTATGATCACGGACCAAACCCTCAAGCTGGTCCTTCAGCGACGCGATCTCGCGACAGGCCACCTCTAGCTCGTCGCGCAAATGATGCTTCTCGAGTTCGCTCTCGAGTTGAAAGAACTCGAAATCCGATAGGTTTTCTCCCGATCAGTACGGCGATGTCGTACGGTCGCCAGCAAGTCGTGCAGACGATCGTATTCGTAATCGACGTCCGCTCTCAACTCGGTCAGGTAACGCTCATGGTTAACCAAAGTCTCTTGCATGCCCGGCGATTGAGCCGGACCTTGTCTTTCCACCGCCACCGGAACCATTTGTGGATTCTCATGGTGGCTGAAGCTTTCACGCAGCGCGTATCTTGAGCCACCGCGTGAAGAACGGGGGAGTGGACAAGTTACCTTGTCCGCTGGCGTGGTTATTCACCATCGTACGACAGCTGGGAGCTTCGATCCCAGCTGATGGATGACGTTAAAGGTCTCGTCCACACGTATGACGAGACTCATCCGATAGGTCCGAGGGCCCATCGGTAAACACGCACTTTTGGATCTTGTAGACGGATTGCAAGTTTGCAATCGCGTCCCGCATCTCAGCCTAGATGTGTGCCCTTCGCCAGTGCGAATCAAGGGAATACACATCCCTCTGTGCACGTTGCGAGTCGTCAGCACAGCTCGCACAGGGGCCTCCCCAAGTGAGGCAAGGAGTGCCTGCCTCACTCGACATACGATGCAGACGGTACCTTGCACCGGTTGGCTTTCTCTTTTTAAGCTTGATGCGTACCGCTTCAATTTTTTGAAGCCATCCTTCTCGTCCAAAATTTAGTACGTTTTGGACGAACGCGTTCCACGCCGCCAAAAGAAAGACCTTGTCACGCTTTTGGTTGCCATTGTACCATCGGTGCTAAAAGAAAGAATCGAGATACAAGCCTTCTTCAGCGCGAAAGTTCTTCGCGCTGGAACTCAAGGCGTGAAGCTCACTCGCATTAAATAATGCAATTGGATGATGTTGACTTGTCTCGTGAGACAAGCTATTGATGAGCCGCTCAGAAAAACGCCACGGCTTAAGCTCATCACGCTTCGAAGTGTTACCTTTGACGGAACCACGGTTATCAGTATGGTGACGGCTCGCACCATCGTCAACGCGCTCGTGCGAAGGCGCACGAGTTGATCGTGGTGATGAGTAGTCCATCTCATCACCGAATTCATTATCACTGCCGAACAGACTGTGACGCATGTCGCGAGTCCGTACGTTCGGAACGTCTCTTGATGGACGAGGCACCGCAGGTGAACGCGATGCCTTATAAAGGCTTTTCCGAGTCAGACACATTTGACTCGCCAGAGTAGCTGACCCCTAACTCGGGGTCACTGTGTGTATGAGGTGCGAGACCACATGCGCCTGCAGCAACACCTGCTGCAGGCTGAGAACGAGCAGCAGACGACGAGTCTTCCGCCGCAGAGGTGGGCGCAGCAACAGTCTGTGTCGTCTTTGGGTCACCCCGCATAGACATGTTAACTATGCGAGGAAAAGTCAGAATGAACGGATCTGACCAACAAGTGCTTACCGTCCCATTGACATCCGACGGGTGGCCACATAGTTTCGATAGTCACACGGTGACTATCAGTTAAAGGAGGGGTTATGTAAAAGGGTGCCCGTTACATGAAATTGTCTTTAAGAAGAAATTGACACTAAGGAATATTACGTTGAATATTCCTATAACAATATCACAGGCATGGTGATATTGTTGGAATGACCGAAGGGTCTACTCATTGGTTGATATCGTGATGATATCAACCCACCAATCTCTGCTAGACGCGCGCAATGGGTGGTGAGTAGACGTCATCATACACTTAGTTAGATCAATATAATTAAGTCAAGACAAACAGAGATACAAGAGTTATAGAACTTAATTATAGTAATAACAGTTTTACTTTTCTACGACCAGAGTCTTTCACCTTAGTCGTTCTATCTTCCTCTGTGTGGTTCTACACCTAGCTGGGCACTGACTATCACTACAGTCAGTGATAGTAAACTCCTTCTGGTTGACCAGTACGTAGTCGTCGGTGCCCCGTTATATTATGGGTGTAAATGAGAACGTCAGACGAATGATGGCATTAGTGGGCCCTAGGTAGGACAAGAGGAATAACATATCAGTGTATGAGCAAAAGCAAGACATTGTACGAGACTTAATAAATAAGCGTCCATTCGCAGAACGCTAGACATAGTCTATCCGTGCATACTAAGTTCACGTCATTATATAAGCACTCGAGCAATTTCCGATACGTCTCAGCCACGAAGTGCACCTCCAACGCTATGGGTAAGAATATTGTCTTATTGGACAGAATAAATCTGACTTTGCGATATAATTGGCAAATGAAGAAGCAGAAGAGATCACCATCAAGTAGAAGATAAAAACAGACACATAAAGTGCCACTTCAACAATCGGTTCGATTTAGAAAGAATCGACTCAGTTGATATTATCGTGGTGCTTCTACAAACGAGTAGCAGCCGAATGCATGTGTAAGTTTTATACAAGACTAATATAATTTCCGATTTATCTCTTGAATACTACTTGTCTCCACCGCTATTATACCTCTTTCGATTATAGGCTCAAGTACGGAAAAGTAAAACACTATTCTCAATATAGAAAATTATTTCGTGTTGGATTCTGACACTCAAATGAAGCCCGCGAAGAAAGGTTTGCTGAAGCACCTCTACACGACGGAGTCTCTGGGTAAAAGAGATACTAACGCAAACACCTGAAATCTTAAAGAGATGGAGACTGTTGCAATCGTGTGCCCGATATTAAAGTACCTGTATATAATCAATAGTTTCATCGGCGAGACGACTGCAGAAGTCTGGGGTATTTTGATAAGATTTTTTCTCCGTCAAAGAAATCGTAATTGAGTCCAGAGGTGTCGATAGCTGCATGAATGCAAGATGCAGAAGGAAGTAATTTGGTGGAGCACTTTCTCAAGTTCGATGAAGTGTGCTTGTTGATGCAAGCTACTGGAGACGAAGTGTCGCGAGAATAACCGCTCGTCATTTTGCTAGAAAGTCTATCCAAAGTGTACAATCCAATTCGCTAATATTATCGAAAACGTGACGGACATTAACCTGTTTCTAGCGGGGAGATATTACGTCGCGAGTACGAAGGGATTGTTTGCAAGGACAAGAGTAAACATGCATTGATAGCTACAAGGAGAGTATAGAGATATTTATTCGGTCGAAGCAAACGAGAAACAAGTTGGCAGGGACGTGTTTCGTCTGTGAAAAAATGTCACAAGAAACAAGATTGCTGGAAGAATCCTGGGAAGAAACAGAATGTAAAAAGCGTTTACAGTGAGTGTATAAGATGCTGCAGGGTGGCTACGGACAGTGATGCAAGTAGTCACATGTGCCCATTTAAGGATGAGTTGTGTTAATTTTATCACTCAAGAGATCAATTGACATTTCGGTTGCGAATGAAGAAAAAGTGACGGCTGCTAAAGTTAGGACAATTTGAGTTTTACTGTAGAGCCAGGAGCCCATCCGTATCGAAGACGTGCTCTACGTTCCGAAACTGGATCATAGACCTCCGTCGATTTCTATTTTGTTTGTGAAAGGACTACATATAACTTCACAAAAAATTTAAGACCAGGAAACAACACGAAGTAATGACTCCATTAACCCAGAAGAAAAAAGTGTTTATGCTAGAGTGTAAATTTGTAGAGTCTGCGAAAATGTGTGGAGAGTAAAGCCAAGCCTGTGAGATCAAGTATACGGCACGCTCAAATGGGATATCTGCCATTAAATCATTATAAACTCTCGAGAATTGTAATGAAGGATTCAAGATGATAGAGGTGTCTGGTGTTGTCGCTTTTTAAGCTGAAATACGTGTGAAGAATATATGAACAGCAATTTATGGAGAATGAAAACGACTTCACGGCTACAATTGAATCACATTGACGTAATGGGTCCAATAGAGATCAAATTTCAGGGTGGAGCAAGTTTCGTTGTAACATTACTTGGCTATTTTTTACGATATTTAGTCGCGTACTACATCGTGCACAAGTCCGAAGTGGTCGACAAATTTATTGAATTCAACATGATGATGATGATGAAATGTCAATATCGGCTAAGATACAATGCATTCGCACCGCCAAAGATGGCGAATATAAATCAACAGTGGTTTTGTTCGAGTGTGTCGACAGGCTGGAAATATACATATTCGACAGTTCCGTAGTCGACGCCGAATACAATGGATGAGCAGATGAAGGCGAAAGTGAAGGATTGAGGACGATCATTGATCAGTCACGTTCAGGATGAGAAGAAGTGTTAAGATGAAGATGTGAACACTGCAAAAGCTGTTCATTCGAATTTCATTACTATGCACTTCTCACCCGACCAAAAATTCGCTTGAAGTTTACGTCGAGCTTAAGATGGGCTTGTCGTACAAGCGCGTTTTCAGCTCGCAAGCTGAAAAGTATGCGCACATTGACAAAGCGAAACAAAAGGAGTTGGATAATTAGGCATTTTGTTGCATGCTTTTTGGGCTACACACATGATGTGAAGGGCTACCGTATTTAGACCTCTCATATAAATTGGGTGGAATGTACGAGGTCTGTGTTGTATACCAAGATCTGCTTAAGTCTAGATATGTGGAAATGGTCAGTGGCCAAGATTTCACTTATAATGTGCATCACCCTGAAGCTAACCAACAGCAAAAAGTACAATTACCCTACGCATCAATTAGCAATGATCATGATCCTGTGATGATCTCGATCCTGTGGAGGTAAACAAGCTAAAACTCGCCCAATTTCACCCCCAAGGAATTTGAATCAATCCGACTTCAGGTATTGCTGTTTGTCCGGATCCCGCTTTCGAGATCGATGGTGTAGCGGGACACGCTCTTGTTCCAGTGCCTGATCGACACAAGGAGCGTGCACCCGACGTCAAGTACACGTGGCGTGACGAAGCGCACGCAAAGCAAAATAAAAACAACAGCTCTGAATGAGGAAAAAGCAGAACTGTTATTTAATATAGTTATATTTCTTTCTAAATCATCCTTCGTTTTAATCTAGCTATATTAAAATTCCTTCTCCCATGTGGGTCTCTTGCTCACCACCCATTGCGCGCTTCCAGCAGCGATTGGAGGTTAAGTTGGTTGATGTACGGTGTACATCAACCGAGAAGTGGACTCCTCCACGAACATTACCCTTAGAGATAATGTTCCGGCAATATCACTCTTTTCGAGTGATGTTATTTGAGTATTACCAAAATGGAAAATATTAAAACAAAACTGACACTTTTGTACCAAATTTTATGTAACGAGCTCACCCCGTTACATCACTCCTTTATTAACCATCAGTCACTTTAGTAAATGATATGATTGGCAGGTGACAGGGTGGCCACCGTCGTGTCGCTCTGGGGGTGGGTTCACTTGTTGGTATTTTCCTTCTTATATCGGCTTTACAGCGCATGACGAGTCCTTCCATGCGCTGCGCCAACAAGGCCGCATCCGAAGCGGCTGCACGGATGCAGGCAGCCGGAGAACAAGACGCTCAAGCCTCGGAAGCAGGCGACAATGCGCATGCTGCTGCTAATAAGCAGCCTGCAACACCCATAGTTTCAGGTGCACGTGGTCATCCACGTGCAGCTTCTTCACCCGCAGGTTCAGCTGCAAGTGGTAGTCCTATGTACCATGGTCCCGATATAAAGGTGCTCTATTCGGGCGAGTCGGACTCGCCGGTCCGACTGGAAGCCGTACGAAAAAATCGATTGTACGGTACTTGCGTCACGAGATGGTCGGCTCATCCGACGAGTCTGAGAACTTGTCAACGGGATCGAACCGATCGAGCTCGTATTCGTGCGAGGCGAGTGTCCAACATGAGGACGTAAAACCTCATGAAGTTGTCGATGACTCTTTACGGAGTCATCGTAGCCATAGCCGCTGTAATACTATGTATTGCGGCAATCGTGGTTCCAGCTCTTACGTTGGCACCACGCAAGAGGAGCAGGAGCGTAACGCGATACGATCTGCTTTTGAGAAAGAGTTATGGATTCCTTCCGTGGGCGTGCTGAGGGAGCAGTATGGAAGTACTATTGGGAGCTGTCGGATCCCACTCTTTGACTCGTTAAGGATCCATGGTCGTGATGCCAGTGCCAATAATTTTGCACTGAGCAGGACTTTTACATCGATGTCCTCGTCGACAACAATCAGAATGATGGCCGTCAGGCTTGGCTGAACAAACTTGTTGTTGCTCGCATCAAGTTTGAGAGGAAGTCCGTGACCGGTGCTCGGTTCAGCTTGCACCGATTGTCTCGAGAGGCAGGTTTACCTTGCCTCTCGTGGGGAGAGAAGTGTCAGAGTTGTGTTGACAATTCTGTTCGCGCCCCCAGGGAAGCATACCCCCCTAATCAACCCTACTGGAGGGCGCGGATCTCTTCTGAGATTTACCAAGGAATTGAGACTTTTCAATTCCTTTGATAACTCGCCGGGCGTTTGTTCGACGATGGGAATCCACCAAAGGGTGGGTCTCGTCGTACTGCTCGAGGTGACCGGACACATCCATCATCATCTGGGAGCGTGGCTCCCAGCTGATCCGAGAGGGTGGATACCGCCTCCATTGGACGAGGTAACTCGATCTTGATCCTGAATCGCCACGGTGGTTCAAGACACGCGCCGCAAGTAACCGTTGATCACCGTGGGTGTCCATCAAAGGATATGGACGAGGAAGAAAAACTTCCTCCAAGTCGTTTGACTCCCCATCTCGATTCACACGAGATGGATCGCGCAATCGATCAATTGCGCGAGGATTTGGAGCACGAGCGAGACAGACGCTACGCTCTGACCGATTCTGAGCGGAAACACCGCAAGGATAGCGAGAACGAGCGTGCGAAGGACCATGCTGAGTACGCGGTCGCGCAGCTTCAGGTCGACCGCGATGTCTGCCCTCTTGTCGGTGAGCTGGCGACAGCTCGCGGAGAGATCTTTCGTTTAAATACGCAGATCTCTTCGGTGCGTGACCAGGTTGAGAGCCTGGAGCGCGAGCGCAGGAACCTAATAGAGGTTCTTAAACTTGGGGCTATCTTTATCGTCGGAAGAAGCCTCGTACTGACAGTACGGGTGTAGATGCCCCACGTAAAACGTAGGATGCGTGCGCATCCTACGTGGCAGCTCGATCACGTATACTTTGCCTTGTCGGCGCAGCACGCGAAAGAGACCGATATAATTGGCCTGTAGTTTCATGCTGCCCACGTAAGTCACTACGTGTCTACGTAGGTTTACCGTATATAGGAGGACTAAGTCGCCTTCGGCAAATGCATGATCATTTGCTCTTCCATTCTTGTCAGCGTTCCGTTTCTGCTGATCCACCGCATGAGCCACCGCCTGAGCGATGGAATCTTGCAAGAACCGGACCACTGCTCCATGATCCAGCAGAAATCTTTCTGCTGACTCGGCATTGTTATGGTCAGTTCGCCTTGTGCAAACTGAACAAAGATTCCATTCCTTTTTCTACTCATCAGCAAGGGTTCCATCATTATCGCTGGTATAGTCATTGGCGAGGCTGAAAATACTAACATCGTCATCATCTTCTGACTCAATTTGAGCGTCATCGCTATTATTGAGGTGATCGGCGTCATCGACGTTGACATGATCGGCATCGGCATCATATGTGACGAAGTTAGCGTCGACACGTGATGAGCAAGATCCATAACGGCGTTTGTTCGAGCGAGTCGCTCCCCCCTTAACCTATAGTCACACTCTAACAGGCAGGGCAGACGTGGATGGCGTAATACATTCACGCAGAATGGTGTATGCGTTGTGGACGCATGCACGGAAATATTGATGGCAAATTCAACCATCGGCAAGAACTAACTCCAACTCGAGAACGAGTGGACGTATGCTCGAAGAATTTCTCTGAGGAAACTATTTGCACGTTCTGTCTGACCATCCGTTTCAGGATGATCAGAGATTGAAATCTTCAACCGTGTTCCAAGAGAATGGAACACGGATTGCCAAAACTACGCCGTGGACCGAGGGTCACGGTCGGATAGGAATTCACGGGGTAACCCGTGAAGTCGAAAGACCGTGTCGAGAAACACACGAGCACAGCCCTGAGTCGTGATTGACTTGGGTACCGCAGCAAGATGCACCATCTTGCTGAACCGATCAACGAACACAAGAATGCCATTATTTTTGTGAGCGTCTTCGGGTTCCCCGAAGACGAAGTACATTGAAACGGACTGCCAGCACTCTTCCGGGACAGAAAGAGGCTGTAGAGGTGCAAGATAAGAAGGACTAGGCTTCACCCATTGACAAACATCGCAAGCACGAATGTACTTGCGCACATACTAATACTGGCGGGGTCATTAAAAGTCACGGCTCACCGTAAGGTAAGTCTTTTTCCGACCACGATGCCCGCTTGAGGGGCATCGTGACATTCGAACATGATGCGCAATCGCAACTTGTTATGGGTGGGACCGACGACACGAGGTGTGTCGTCGGTAACTGCTGTGTTGTACAGCAGGCCATTGCGAGTCGTATACGGATTCAACGAGGAACGGTATCGAGCCGTCAAATCCGACAAGGATTTTCGGGATGAATATGCAAGGTGAATCATCAAACGAAGGAGATTCGTATCCTCTGCGTATGCCTTTCGCACGTCGTCGAGTAAAGGCGACGACGGCACACTGACTGAAATTGCCGCAACAGTGGACAAGGCCTCACTATTGACGCGTGGTGTTGGCTCGAAATCGGGCCGGCGCGGTAGCGCATCAGCGGCAACATTAAGTCGTCCTGGTTTATACGCCACGGAGAAGTCTTATCCGCGAATAAAGACAGCCACCTCGCCATTTGTTTCGAGAGGTGGGGACTGTTTACGGCCGTTCGTAGTGACGCATGGTCCGTATAGACGATGAACGGTCTATCTCCCAGGAGATAGACGCGGAACTTGGTCAGTGCGTACTTTATGGCAAGGAGTTACTTCTAATGAACTGGAAAATTACGCTCATCTGCTTGCAGCTGACGCGATTGATAGCAGATGACGCGCTCTGCGCCGTCTGTGTCAAATTGCATCAACGCGCAGCCGATCGCAAAATCGCTGGCATCACAGACACAAGGAATGGTCCGTCCTGATCTGCAATCTCCAGTGTGGGCGATTGCATCAATCTCTGCTTGATACCTTTAAAGGAACGCTGGCACTCAGCGTTTTATGACCACTTGACATTTTTCTTGAGTAACCGAGAAAGATGCACGGTCATCTCGGCGTAGTTGCCTGAGTACTTGTGCAAGTACGCCGATAGCTCAAAGAACTTTCGAAGTCCCTTGACATCGACTGGCACGGGTCAGTCGGTGATCGCCTTGATCTTTTCGGGACCAGGGAGTACGCCGTGTTTACCCAAGATGCACGCACCCAAGAAGTGGTATTTCGCTAGCCGCGAAGATACCCTTCTTAAGATTGGCGTACAGCTTATGCTTACGCATAAGTTGAAGACCCTGACGAACGTGAGTTCTGTGAACTTCCACGTCCGTCTTACGCACATAGCCCGACTATGGACGACACATCGTCGAAGTAACTCGGTGCGAAGTCTCACACCGGTCTCAACAGATTTGTCACACATCTGTTGAACGTTGCAGGGGCGTTACTCAGCCCTTGTGACATCACTAGCTACTCCCACAGCATACCGCTGGGAGTACTTACTGCCGTGAACTGGATGTCCCGTTCATGCATGAGGATCGGATAGAATCCATCCATCAGATCCATGGACGAGAAGATGGTACTCTTTAACATACCGTCTATGATGACGTCCTTCCTCGGTATTGGCGTCTGAGCCGGTACCGTTGCAGCATTAAATTTGTTGTATGCGTGCACTATCCTCCATCCTCCTGTGGCCTTTCGCACACAAAGGGTCGGAGAGCTGTGATGGGATGTCGATTCCCTCACTTGGCCCGCTGCTAAGCGATCGGCAAAGAACTTGTCGATCGCTAGTACCTGTTCTCGAGGCAGTGGCAACTGCTTCATGACACAGTACTTCGTGCCCGGCTTGAGCTCAATCTAGTGTCGAGTGACTTTGTCCTTAGGCAACTCGCATGGTACGGATTCAGGAATAAGTTCTCGAATTCGATCAAATCCTTATACAAAGGATTTGCCTGGAGCGACTTACAGGATTGAGACGTGTAACGCTCAATCTGAGTCTTCTCATCGAGGACACTTTCGTCCATCGATGAGCTGCATAGAACCCGTTCGTTCTTAGCAAATACTGATGCCGACCGAATATCGGCCATATACTCGTCCTTCGCGACGAGTATGCAAATCTGCTTGACTTTGCCATTACGAAGATCGCGCAAGAACTGTTTTGGTTCCAGCATTGGCAACTGAGTTATCTCCGAAGTTAACTTCGGAGGCACAATCAGATACAGCGTATAAGCGCCTATGCTTGATCCGTCATTGACCAAGACGTTCAACGTCTCAGTTTCTTCCTGAGAACTTGTTTCCAAATCTTGTTGAGAGCCTGTTCTCTCAACATGTACCTCAAGAGGCAATCCTTCCTCTTGAATGTGGGACTTATTTCCTCCACGTCCTTTGACTGTGGCTGTGCAACCACATTCAGGGACTGGCCCTTTTCGGTAGACTCTACAGTCGACCTGGGATGACCGTGTTGACCCCTGATGGCAACAGGTTTCTTCTGTCTAGGATGTTGTCCGCTAGGCATACATCCATGTCCCGGTCCACTCGACTTGTTCGAGTGGTCGACCTTCGGTGCTGCCTGTACATCTGTACAGTCGCCGGGAGCTTGCTCCGCAGTGTTGTGATCATCTACACTGAGGTCTTGTGCAGTCGTGCTAACGACCGTACCGCAAGTGAGGCCATCGCACTCACCTGCAGTACATCCACACGCTTGTGGACGCTCCATGACGTTCATCAGATGGCCATCTGATGAACAAGCGGCAGGCGTCTTCACGGATCGATGCTGCAAGCTCACTCTTGGCTCGTACCTTCTGAGCCAAGGCAATCCCAGGATGACATCAAATTTGTCATCCAGATCCAGTACGATGAAATCATCATCGTACTGTTCGCTCTCTAGTGTGTAGTGTATCCCCACTACACGTTTCTTTACGGTAATCGATGCGCCTGTAGCAAGGCGCACCGTCATCCTCGCGAGGGGAATGTCGCGCTCAACGAACTTGAGCCTACGACCCTCTAGTGACTGGCGTCGAACAAAGTTGTTCGACGCCCCACAGTCAGCCAGACCACGAAGTGACATATCTTTTGTCACTTCTAACTTCAAGGTGATGGGTAATATCCTATCACCAGGTGCAGAGACACACACTGACTGTGTGTCTAGAGCAACTTTCGTCAAAAGATTTGCAAATTCTCTTGAGGTTGCTGGATCAGTAGGGCGCTTCGCACCTACTGACCCCGATCATTTTTTGATGGTCCATTCCGCTGTTGCGGTTTCGCAACAGCGCTGGACCCACGCCCATTGCCCTTCTTGGCAAATGGTCGACCATTTCGCTCAGTATTATTTGGAACTGGGCGAGGGGCACTACACTCGTAAGCGTAGTGTCCTAACTTCTGGCAGCAAGTGCATTTCTTCAATCGCTTGTTGTTTTGAGAGCGAGGTCTCTCGCTCTCGACATAACAGATGTCCATGGGTTCTGGACCTCCGGACTCTTGTCGTCTTAGTGGACGATAAGAGTTTGAGCTAGCATGAGCGTGTCTCATGCTAAATTCTTCCTGTTCCGCGGCTGATATCGCATCTTCCAGCGTATTCAGCTCAAGGCGGAACAGGTGGCCTATGACGGGCCCTGGTGCGAGCCCTTGCATGAACACCGTAATCAACGTGTGTTCATGAGCTGGGTTAGCAGTTATACTACTCGCAAGGAGTCGTATATGTTGTGCGTAAGCGTGCACATCACGCTTACCCTGCTTGAGTTTCAGGAACTCTGAACGAGCCCTGAACTCAGCCCGTGGCGGCTCAAACGTTTGTCTGAGCCGGGACTTGAAGTCATCTAGCGACCTAAACACATGTGGGTCGCTACTCTCGAGCCCTAAGGCCCAAGTTTTGGCACGTCCTGACAAGTGGATTTGATCAAATGTGAGTTTCATTTGCTCATCATCGATACGACGTACCTTTATGGCTCTATCGAGTTCGACGAACCATAATAACAGGGAGTCTTCATCGACTCCTCTGTACTTGGAGATATCAACCTTCAAGATTTAAGGACGACGTGCGGTCGTCATCCCGTTCACAGCATCATTAAATTGATGCTGTCTCAACATCTCAGTCTGTTGAGCACCAAGTTCTCTCAACTGCTCGGCCTGTTGAGAGCCTTGCTGGTGAAGCAAGGCTACGTTTTCGCGTTCGACGACAAGTTCATTCTGAATGAACTTGGCTACATGGGCATGCTGTTGGTCCCTATCAAGGGACTTCAACATGGCGCTAATGGCGGTTTCGCCGACGGTAGAGCTCATTCGCCCTACCGCGGCCCATTTGAGATCACCCAAATGGTCAAAGCCTTCACTTGTCACGTGAAAGCTTTCTTCCTTGTGTATCATGTTCTCGATGGATGAGAGTCTTGGTCGCTGGAAGGACTACAAAGTGATACCAGGTGTAACGGGTCACACCCCTTGCGTGAACTTAACGCAAGGGTGACGTGTGCCCGATAAGCGTACACAGGGCAACCGAAGAAACGTAGGCAAAACAGAACCCGAAAGCCCTGTCTTGAGGGAAAAGTAGAACTGTTATATAATATAGTTAAAACGTAAGTAATCATCTCTTGACTTACTCTAACTATATTAAACTTCCTTCTCCTATGTGGGTCCCTTGCTCACCACCCATTGCGCGCGTCCAGCAGCGATTGGTGGTTAGGTTGGTTGATGTACACGGTACATCAAACGAGAAGTGGACTCCTTCACGAATATTACCCTTAAAGGTGTAATACGACAACATCACTCATTTCGAGTGATGTTATTTGTCTAAACAGATGATATTTTAAATTGGTACTTTCGTACCAATTTTTATGTAACAAGCTCACCCCGTTACAGTTATGAAACGGGCTATTCCCGTTACACTGTGCTTATGGAAGTGCTATCGACCAATGACGTCTAGGACGAGCTTTTGTTGACGCTCGGAGTTCATCTCATCAACTTACGTGGCTTTTTGTAACATAAACGCATGCCTGCTGCTGCTTTTTGTTCATTCGCAGATAAATACACAATGTTCGCGAAAAGTCATTCTGGGCACTAAAGATTGATGACCTCGCGAAGACATACACAACAGCGCCCATTTCCAATCGCACTTACAATTCTAGCTTGCGAGCTCGATAAATATCCTATTATCCGATTCGCACCTTCCAGATAAAGACAAAAATTGGCTCACACAAGCGAAAGATAAAAAAGCACTCCACCGCGACAACACATGGCGTACCGAGCCCCCAAATGGTGCGCTCGAGACCTCTTCATCTCCGCTCCACGCGCAACCACTGACCCCACACCCTCTCTGTGTCTTTGTCCATCTCTTTCTCTGTCTTCTGTGCTCGATTTCCATCAGGTCAGCGTCTCCTGTACATCGTAATCGCCACGCGAAGCTGCAGGTACACGAGGGAAGCGAAAGCGCAGAGCACTTTCCCGTTGGCGCCCAGTCGTGCTATGTGCTCGGCCGCAGTGAGGAGATGAGCGACATTCGGCTGCCCCATCCGTCCGTCTCTCGTCGACACGCAGTCGTCACGCACGACCAGCGCGGGCGCATTTGTCTCATGGACTTGGACTCGGCCCAGGGCACTTTTGTGAACGGCCAAGAGATCGCGCCACACAAACCTCGAGCGCTGCACGACGGTGACCGTATCACTTTGGGGGCCAGCTCCAAGACGTTTGTCTTTCGAAATGCAGTTGTTGACGATAAAGCAAAGGGGCAGGACGAGCGCGTGCTTCCAGGAGCAGCTAGTCGAAACCCTGAACTGCAGCAAATGATGCGCGAGATGCAGAGCTTTGGAAACAAGAAGAGACACAAGAAACACGACGATCGAGAGCTGTTGGTGGCCAGTGAGGCCAAAGCTGAGGAACGACAGAAGGTGGGGTCGTACCTGCTGCTATTGAGCTTTGATTGCAAGGAGACGACTGGCTGTATTGTGCGTACTTACTCTCTTGTGTTCGTGCCATGACCGTGTGTGTACTTGTGACAGAGACAAGCTGAGATCGCAGCGATGACTGCTCAAATGATGCAAACACCTGCTGAAGTTGCTACAAACGTTATTGCCTCGGAAGAGAAGCGAGTGCGAGACAATAGCGGCGAGGAAAGCAGCTCAGCAGAACATGAAAGCGAGGGTGACAACGAAGATGACAATGACGTTGCCCTTCGATATGGCTTGCCCAAGTCTCACGAAGTTGTTCTTGAGAGCCACATCAAAGGACTTGCTTGCGTTGCTGTGGATCTGCCTGGCGCTAGGGTGGCCACCGGGTCCACAGATTACCACGTCAAGTTGTGGGACTTTGCAGGTATGGCACGTCACGTCCGCCCATTCCGTGATGTTGAGGTGGACGAGGGCCACCCGGTTGTGGCTGTGAGCTACAGTCCTTCCGGAGATCGCTTGCTAGTGGTCACCGGATCATCGCAGCCAAAGGTAATTACACGTGAGGGAGTGGAGGAAGTGCAGTTTGCAAAGGGAGATATGTATGTTGTCGACATGGCTAACACCAATGGACACACGCACACAGCAACTGGTGGCCAATGGCATCCGAAAGTACGCGAGCAAATGATAACGAGCTCATTAGACGGTACAGTTCGATTGTGGAACCTCGAGGGTAAACAGACGTTCAACAAGCTCGTCAATACGTCCGTGTTCAAGTTGAAGGACCGCCGGGGTCGACGCTGCGGAGTAACAGCCTGCCGTTTCAACCCAGAAGGTGGGCTAATTGCAGGAGCCACCATGGACGGTCAAGTGCAGTGCATCGATCCGCGCAAGGCTTATGCTGGGGCTGCAATTGTTATTCGTGATGCACATGCGGACGGTGGGGGTGGTGTCGGCGTTTCTTCGATTCGATTTTCGCCTGACGGCAAATTGATGGCATCCCGATCCTGCTCGGACGACACTGTAAAGATCTGGGATATGCGTAAGACCAAGCAGAGTTTGAAGGTGTTCCATGGCATTGAGGGCGTCTTTGGGACATGCAATCTTGCTTTTAACCACAGCGGTACGGCCATCGCTGCTGGAACTTCTGTTCAGAAGGGCAAGGGCCTGCATGGACAAGTCTTGTTCCTGGATGTGCATACACCTGGCCTCCTGGAGCCCGTCGCCCGCATTGACATGAAGGAAGACGAAAGCGCAGTATGTGTGGAGTGGCACCACGGTATAAATCAGATATTTGTCGGCAGCTCTACGGGAGCTTGTCGAGTTCGGTATGACCCGCGACAAAGTACCAAGGGTGTTCTCTTGAGTGCTACAAAGAAGCTGAAGGCACAAGGCAATGACTCGGGAGTGCGCATTGACAGCGCCGGCAAAGTGTACACGCCGCACGCGCTACCTATGTATCGTGATGATACTCCAGGGTCGCACAAGCGAAAATTCGAGAAAGTGCGTGCGGACCCAAAGAAATCTCATGCGCCCGAGAGGCCCATGACGGGTCCAGGCATGGGTGGTAAGATCAGCGGCAGTACTACTTTCACGCAGTACTTCATGAGTAGTCATATCAAGTCTTCGTTCCGAGAGGAAGATCCGCGACAGGCGATTTTGAAGTACGCGAAGGAGGCAGAAACGGATCCCCAATTCTTTGGGGCCGCTTACAGCAAGGAGAAGATGGACCCGCGCTACCAGCTTGCGAAGCAGACTGTTGAAGAGGAAAAGCTTGCAAGAGAGGAGGAAGATCGGCGACTATTGCAGCCATAGGCAGCACGGTCGACAATGATCGAGTGCGCGAGTAACGAACATGCTGACGTCAAAGACGACGTTCACAAGTTGAATTCATGCGGTCTCGATCTCGCTATTGCTACAATGATGCACGGGCGCTCTTCGTATACGGTGGTGACCTGTTGCAACTTCTACTGGGTCAAGACGCCGTGGCTGCTGGTGTACACAAATGGTTGGCACTGTTTGCATCGCTAGACCTGCAACTGTTTCTTATGTCGGTTGCACAGACCTCTGCACCGGGCGACACTCAAGCAATTGGCAGCGCTGCACTGCTGTGAAGAGTGCGTGGAGCATTTTCCTTGTCGCTGGGCACCCTTCTTGCACCCGGGGGCTGTACACAGCCTCCCACCTCCATGTGCTCGACACAAGCCTCCGCCCTGGCTGCTTGTCCCGCAGCCTTCGACTCGGCAGCGAGCGCCGCCACCGTGACGTTTGCACCGACGCAGGGTCTGCGCGCCACGCGTGCAGCCTTCGACCACACAGCGCCTGCCGCCTCCGTGTCGGATGCACTTTCCTTTGCTCTGCATTTTGGTGTTGCACCCGGCGACTGCACATTTGCCTTTGGACTTCTTGCACGCCACCAGCAGTTGCTGCTGTCGTTGCTGGAGCTGCTGGGGCTGCTGGGGCTTTGTTTGTTGGCTCTCGTCTTGTGGGGCGTCCATGTCTTCGAAGAGCGCAATCAATTCACGGGCGTCAACTTCATCCAGTAGAGGGACCTCGTTGGGCACGGCTGAAAGTGGGATATCGGAGTAGAGCAGCGCGAGTGACTTGATCCGGCAGTGTGATGGATCAAACATTGGCTCAGTTAATCGCTGGAGGTCGTGCGACACAATGAGCTCTGCTGGACCAGCTAGCGGATCGACGCTCGTCAAGTGGAGTGGAAGGTCCAGCGATTCGGGTACCCATGGGAACTCGGGTGCTGACGACGGAGGAGAGGGGAACAACGGGTCCTCATGAGCTGCTGACGGGGGCATGAACGGATAGTCCATCGGGTCGTAGTCGTCGATCAACGACGCCGTATTCAGCGGCGACAGAAGCACGCCAGGGCTGGGTATCACCAAATTGAGCAGGGCCAACATGTCGCTGCCGCCTACGAAGTCTCCGAGTCGAGCGTTTGACCTGAGACCTTCAGGCAGGCTGTGGTGATAGATGTTCATCGCAACGGGTCTAGTTGTGGTCGTAAGAGAGGGGGATTTCCAAAGTGAGCTAGGAGTGTGCAACGAACGGGGAGCTGCTCCGAATAGCAAAAGGTGCGAGCAGTCATAGCGGAGGGTTGAGGCGCGAGTGGCCAAGTGGCAGGAGCCACAGATCAAGACAGATATGGACAATGTGCGACAACTGATGGACACAGAAACGGGTGAGCGAGTTTATGGTGCCCAGGCATCTAGTCTCTCATCTCACACGAGCGAGCAGCTACAGAGACAACGACGCTTCAAGTGGAGCAGTACAGGGCTCTGGATTGAACTAGCGCCTACACGACGGACATCGTGGTCAACAACAACAACGGAGAAGCGTCTCTTTCAATCAAGTTCAAGCCCACATGTATGCAATGGATTGCGTCTCCATTGAAGGCGTGCGGTTGTCGAGGGTCGGTCGGTGAGCAGCCAGTTCGACTGATACGCTGGCGCCAGCATTCGTTGCAATAGGTCTGACGTGCCAACAAGAGTACAGTAAAGTACTCGGAAGGGTCCCTCTCGTTCTTCCTTCGCGTACTTGTCGGGTACAGTCGACGGCCTGATACACGACATTCCGCTACCCTCCATGTCAGGTCACTCGTTAGCCGTTTGCCGTGATACCGCAGTGCAAACACAGACGTCGACGCCGCATTCGCCGACACGACGAGACCACTATCCTGTTCGTTTCTCAACTTGACCGATGTCCATAGCGTTCAGGCGGTGAGTTGCTGCCATTGTCTTGGCAGTCCAAATGTCCTTTCGCGCGTCCTTTCCCAACGCAAACCCAATTTGTCGAACAGTGGGTGTCCATTCACAGGATAGGCGAGTGCATTGGCAAGGACCACGAGGTCCACGCCGCTAGAAAAGAGCTGTGAGGTACGAACGAATGGTACCCTGTGAGTTCGTTTGACCTCTACTTGCTCGTCAACAAGACGTCGATGTCCGATGAATGGCGTGGTTCAACACGCGACGAGATGGAGTACGTGTGTTGTAGCCTTCTCTTGATCCACGCGCTGTCTTCTCCGCTTTTGATTGACCACAATTGTCACACGTGGCTGCAGCTTTTCGACGCAGATGCTTCTCGTTCTTCCTACACATCTTCGTATCGTTTATTTTGTAGCGAAGGTAACGTCCGCAACATATTACGAGCCCTGCAACAGCCTCAGTCTCAGGCATCCGTAAAACACGGACGTGGTACGATTGAGCTTATTCAGGTGCTACTTTTCGTAGCTGAGGGCTACCACAGCACGCGTGCTTCGAGCCCAATGTCCACGGCGAAAGTCACAATTGGCGGTGCTATTGTTCCACTGTTCTGCCGCTCGGTCAATCGCTTTCTATCGGCACGAGGTCAACTTCGGTCGTTGAAGCGATTTACGGGCGGCCACGCAAGACGGTGCTAGTGCTTTGGTCTTGCTGGACTCTCGACTGTGCGACGTAGATATATGAGTGCGCTGGGACAGCATATGGAAGCGGCAACTACGGTCCGTCGCATCGGAGATGACACACGGAGAAGAACAAGCCATATGCATAACCGGGCTTGACAACTACTGCGGGAATGACACCCTAGTTGTTGTCATGTATCAAAGACCTGACCCGGCAGGTGACGGATCGATCTCTCCATATTTATGTTCGAGAAGCCCGTCAAGCAGACAGAACAGTTGCATCTGTTGCTGCCAAATGGAGATCCCATTCGTCGTCGATACAGACAGTTCTTGACTGGTATTTTCTGTCATGTCGGACCAGCTTTACCATTGTGCCATCGTGTTTTGCAGACGACGGCGTCGCGTTAGCACCGATGATGCCACGACCGCTGGCGGATTCACAAACGTGTGTTTGTCAATAGATATCTCTCGACAAGAACGAGACACTGTGAGAAGCGCGCAAGATCCTCTGTACACAAAGCTGTGGAGTGATCGTGCAACAGCTAAATGCTCCCGAGCTGACGTGTGCACTGGAAACATCGTCAGCATTTCCACATCACAGCAACGTCACGTCGGCGTTGTGCACTTATCTGCGGGCGCTCGTTTACCGGAACGCGCTACGTTTTGTTTTTCAGGCGCGAAAGCTGCAGACATTATTGCTACTTTCCGGCACTTTCGGCGGAGTACCTAGCGGTGACTCCGAACCCTCCAAGCGCGCGTTCCGGAAATTGCAATGGAAGGCCGCTCCAGCGTCGCGCTCAATTGCAGCGTTGTGTCCTCTGTGGTTGTCAACACTGATATCATTCCAACTCAGCTGAACGCAGCGAAACTGCGCCAGGGATGGGAATACGGTATCAGTGATACGTTCTCAAGCTACGCTGCTAAGCCTGTCCAGCCGCGGTCCCGTCTTCTATCGTACCCTACGACTTACATTGCACCGTGATTATCCCACGAACCTGCGGTAGCCATACAATTGCACTCGCTGCAAGTCGTGGCGCTCTGTATAGAGCTATGGAGTTGCTTGTCTGTGCTCTGGCATTAAGTATCGTTGCCAGCCATACCTCTGCTTCGTCACGAGCGTGAAAACATCTACCTCTGCATCAAGGAATGCTGCTCTCAGCGGAGCTATGTTGTCCATTACACATCCACCTCGGAAGTTTCACATGTACGCACGAGGTGCACTACATACAGAGCGTTCTGTCGAGGTTACACAAGTTGACGTATAAGAAATTAAGCACGGAAGCGCCACATCCGTCAACTCGGGGTAGCGACAATGATACTTCCTACACACTCGCAAGGGACATTATCGCCACGCGCAGTCAAGCGTGTTCCAAACACCTCTGCATCGACTCTTGTCCAACACGTCGAACGAAAAGACCACAACACGAACGGAATGGCCAACTCACACGACAAGTCTGATTTCCGTCAGGTAAAGTGCACCGCTGGTACATTCGCTTTACAATTCTGCTGTCCATGCGTTGGGTCTCAATCGACGTTAGCAACGCGCAAACTACCGTTTGTTGCACGCTCAATGCACTGTCGTTTCCCACACTCAATCACATGCATGCCACCACTTTGCTTACCTATACTCGATCGAAACAGCGCATCTGATTGCTCAAGAACCACAAGTCGTTTGCGCCAAAAGAAGTGCTGCTGCTGTAAAGTGCTCCATTGCTCAAAAGCTGCAATCGAAATAAAGTCGCATGCGGACATCGAATCGTCCGCGCGCTATTCGTCGTACACTTTCTGCCACACCCAAGCGCACTGTTGTGCAACGTGGCTTCGTCGTCGTGCAATTGTCACGATCGCGCGAACAAGCAGTAAATCGATAGTACTGTATCTACAACAGTATACTGTACCCTCTCCTATCGCGTCACAATACACTACAGTACGTATGCACCACAAAACAACAACAACAGCTACTACAGTACTACTCCACGCGTCTCACAGTCACATATCCATCGCCCCAGGCAGATGGCTCGCAAGGCAAAGACGACGTCGACGATGGTGCGAGCCACTCGCATCAATAAGGACGTCAAGACGACGCTCGCGCACAGTCGCGTGCTGTCGTTCCTCTACGACTTCATGTGGAGCTACCGCTACTTCCCGCAGCTCGCCTGTCTACTCCTGCTCGTCGAGGCGGGTGTGGGCTACCTGATCATCCAGAACGTGCCCTGTACGTTGATGCGCCGCTACTGAACCCACTCCACTCCAAATCCATACTAGAAGACCTATAAGACCTCATTGCCGCTTGTTGTTGTGTACTGTGTGCAGATACGGAGATTGACTGGTCCACGTACATGCAGCAAGTGGAGCTGTTCAAGCGCGGCGAGCGCGACTACCTCAACATTGGCGGCGACACTGGACCGCTCGTGTACCCGGCGGGGTTCGTCTACCTCTTTTCGTTCCTGCACTCGGTCACGGACGACGGTCAAAATATCCGGCGGGCCCAGTACATCTTTCTAGGGTTCTACCTCGTGACAATTGCCACCGTGCTGGCGATCTACTACCGCGCACGCGTCCTGCCGCCCTGGGCCACCGTCTTCTTGTGCATATCGAAGCGTCTGCACTCGATCTACATGTTGCGCATGTTCAACGACGGCGTGGCGATGATGCTGCTGTTCCTTGCTGTGTACTTGTTTGCACGCCAACGCTGGCGCTGGGGCTGTGTGCTCTTCAGTCTCGCAGTGTCGATCAAGATGAACGTCTTGCTGTTCGCACCGGCACTGTTCTTCTTGTTGCTGCAGTCGTGTGGTATTCTGCGCACGGCGTGGTACTTATTGGTCTGCGCAGCTATTCAGGTTGCGTTGGGCTACCCGTTCCTCAAGCACAACTGGTGGGGCTACGTGAACAGAGCGTTTGACCTCAGCCGCGTGTTTGCGTTCAAGTGGACGGTCAATTGGCGGTTCCTGGACGAAGCAACGTTCGTGTCGGGCGGATTCGCACTGCTGTTGCTACTGGGGCACGTGTTCTTCATGGTACTGCTTCTCGACAAGCACTTTCACATCGTGGGCACGATCCGCGCGGTGATGATGAAGCCGTTCGCTGTCTACGAGCCATTCCCCATCCAGAGTGAGATCGTCGTGACGTCGCTCTTCGTCATGAACTTTGTCGGCGTCGTCTTCTCGCGCACGCTGCACTACCAATTCTACGCATGGTACTACCCGACGCTGCCGTACCTGCTGTGGTGTTCCGACCTCCCGCTGCTGCTCAAGATGGCGGCGCTGCTGAACAACGAGTACGCGTTCAACACGTTCCCGTCGACCACCATGAGCTCGATCATGCTGCAGCTCACCAACCTGTTCCTGCTCATCACGCTGTACCTGAACCAGAAGTCGAACTCGTTCGTGCCGTACCTGGACGCCGAGTCGCGGCTCAAGCTGACCGCCTTCGTGAACGAAGAGTGCTTCGACGGCGCGCGTCAGCTCGCGCTGTACTACGGCAGCGTGACGGAGAATCTGGCCGACGGGGCGCGAGTCGCGTCCATTGACGAGCACGAGGTGGTGCTGTCGCTGCCCACGATGAAGCTGACGCTCGCAGTGGGCTTTGGGAGTAGCGGACCGGTCACGGGCGAGGGCTACGGCCGTCAGGTGCTGACGGAGATGCTGCGTGAGGCGGGCGCGGGCCTTCGGGCCGGCAACACGATGGGCAAACTCATCAGCCGCGAGTACACGAAGGAGAAGGAGCTCGAGCGGCTCGTGAACGCGCTGGACGAGCCGCACGAGCGGACGGACGCGCGCCAGTCGCTGCGGCAGCGGACGACCGCGACAACAGTGACGACGACGACGACGTCGACGATGACGACGACGAGCGTGTAATCGAATACCTCTGTCACGTGTTTCGTGTTGTGCCCTTTATTACCTGTGAGACTGTATATATGTACCCGTCCTCCTCCGAGTGGCTGCCCAGCGTCCAGGACCCATGACGGTGGCTTTGGCCTTCGAGGGCGACGACGGCGCGCGCGCCATGGAGACGCAGGTGCAGGTCCACGAGAGCGACGGCGTGCGCGCGCGGGACGTCGACGTGTGCGCGTACTTTGACGTTGCGCGCACCGTGGAGCAGATCCGTCGCGGCGGCTACACGACAGTGGCGCTGCAGTTTCCCGACTCGCTGCTGCCGGACGCCCGAGAGGTTCAGAAGGAGCTAAAGGAGCGCCTGAGTGGCCAATGGGAGCGCGTGTTTGTGCTCGGGGACACGTCGTACGGCAGCTGCTGCGTGGACGAAGTGGCGGCGCAGCATCTCGTCGCGGACTGCATTGTGCACTACGGCCGCTCGTGTCTAAGGTGCCGACTGCTGTCAATGTGTAAAGGCAGAGGGCGGATGGGTGGAACGAGTCCGTGTTGTAGGTTGGACGCGTGACGTTACTGTTGATAACGTTGTTGTTGTTGTTGTTGTGGGTATGTAGCACGACGACCAAAATTCCAGTGATCTACGTGTTTGGCAACGCGCCGATCGAAGTCGATGTCTGCGTGCAACAGTTGAGCGAGCAGATTGTGGCTGTGGATACGAAAAAGGTGTTGGTGCTGCTGTATGAGCCGCGCTATCACCATGCAAGTCGTGCTGTCTTCGAAGGACTTGAGACGAAATGCGGCGATCGGAAGCTGGTGTTTGGCACCATGAAGACTTTCTACGACCCGATGGAGGAGGCACAAAAGGGTGAGACGGTGAGTGACGATAGCAATGCTTCGCTGTCAGTGCTCCACATAGGAGGACAGGAGATTGTCGTGCACTCAGAGACTACCGAAATCACTCCGGAAACGTTTGCGCTGCTGTATATCGGAGCCGAGTCGGCACATCTCACTAGTATTCTGATGCGACACAGCACTGTGGATTGCTTCTCGTACAACCCTGAGATGATGTCGACTCGCAAGGAGGGCGCATCTGTCAACCGTGCGCTCATGAGACGGTAGGCTTTTGGTTTCTTCGGGGTACAAGGATGATACGGTAATACTTACGTGCTGCTTGATTGGTAGTTTCTTCCTTGTCCAGCAAGCCAAGGAGGCACGAATTTACGGTATTTTAATGGGCACGCTTGGTGTCAACAAGTATCTCGACGTGGTGCATGGTCTCCAGAACCTGATTAAAAAGTGAGAGTCCGCAAGGTATATTGGGGCAGTGAATCGTGGCTGTGCTGGTATACTAACAAACGGTTTTGCACGTACGCGCGTTTCAGAAGTGGACGTAAGTCTTACCTGTTCGTCGTGGGTAAAGTCAATGTGCCCAAACTCGCAAACTTCGCCGAGATCGACGCTTTTGTGCTTGTGGCATGTCAGCAAAACACGTTGATGGACAGCAAGGAGTTCTACAAGCCCATCGTGACGCCGTACGAGCTGCAGCTTGCGTTGTCATCCACCGAAGAGTGGGATGGCCATTACAAGACGGACTTTCGCGAGGTAATACCAGCACTCGAGCACGCGGTGCGGAGCGTGGAACAGCTTTCTGGCCGAGACGAAGACGAGAACGCCGACAAACCTTTTTTCTCACTGGTTTCTGGGACATACAAAACGTTATCACGGACAACGGCAGCTGGCCGTGCGACTACTGCTCACGCCCTCACAGCATCTGCTGAAGAGCCCGACGCATCAAGTGCGCTGCAGGTCAAGAACGAACGCAAGGAGCTTACGATGTATCACAGTGAGGCTGGTGACTATTTGGCTACACGTGAATACCAAGGTTTGGACCCACGCATTGGTAAGACGCTTGCACACGCTGCTACTGAAGGCAGCACAGGCATCGCGCGGGGATACACGCATGAAATGGAATAGAGATTTACAACACGCAGAAAGCTATTGCACAATTGGGCTGCCCACCCAGTCCGTGTGCGAGTCGAAAAGGAGGTTCTCGGTGCCGTTGTTTTCTTGCCCTACGTTGTCGATGCACGATGCGAGTGACCGACCTTCTTGTGTCGAATACATCCCTGAGTAATGAAGTACTTGACGCTTTTATGTTTCTCAGATTGTACATGTGTTTAATAAATATTTTAAGCTTTATTTACACCGAATTCCATCGGAGTCGTGAAGTCAACCTTTCGACAGCGGATGTTGTTGCCACTTGATGAGTTGAATAAAAAGAGG
Organism: Hyaloperonospora brassicae; assembly: GCA_947650285.1. Lineage (NCBI taxonomy): Eukaryota > Oomycota > Peronosporomycetes > Peronosporales > Peronosporaceae > Hyaloperonospora > Hyaloperonospora brassicae. The sequence continues at coordinate 479,538 of CANTFL010000137.1, forward strand.
AATACCCAACTAAACGGAGCGCTTTGTTGGTGAGCTGCATTTGATATAATTATTATGTAAACAGAGTACATTTTATGCCTTGCTTAGTCTGTGATACACTTCAATCATGAATGTCAACACCAGCTCACCACTCGTCGCGCGTTATCTATACTGATTGGTGGTTTTAGTGGCGGACATCATCGATTACAGCAGTTGGTGAGTAGTGTTCCATCAACTACAAAGAGTACTGTCCACAAAAAGAGTAATCGTGTTGACATGTTGGTATGGGTAAGTAATGTCAACATTATGCAACAGGGTCACCTGTTACAATCAAAGCGAATGATAGAGCAACATGGATTGTTGCTGCGTCCCGTGCAGCAGTAGAAGATGCCGTAGTGCTCGTCTGATTTATCTTGCGATGTCGTACCGAAATACCGGATGCTGTTATAAATGTAGTCGCCTGAAGCGTAAGCAATAACAAGAGATCACTAAAGTCAAAAGGCTAAATAAATGAAACCAATGTATGACTGAAGCCAGAGTCAATTGTAACTATTTACTTCGCTCTTCCTCTAGCACAAAAAACCACTTTGCTCCACTGGGGGTCACTTGCGTGGAAACAAGCATCATCTCGACGCCGCTGTAAATAGTCGTAACAAGAGACTTCTGCATGGGACCATTGCGACCAATCTCATATAGTCACGAAGTAGCATACACACTACACGTGGGTCATGCATACTCGAATAATGGTTTGTGACATTGGCGTGTCATGGAAAATGCGAATAGTGCTGGACCGGCCATCAACTATCCTCGAGTAGCAAACAGAAGTAACGCCATCGTCCCAACTGGCAGATCTCAATACTTCTTTCTTTTATATGAATTTGCCCCACATTTGCATGGCAGGATACGCTATGGATCAAGTAGCAGGCGCATCGAGCATAGTTCGACTTGCCGACATTGACCGGGCATGTAAATTCTTGAACCGGTATCTCAGGGATGTATTCGACACAAGAAGGTCGGTCACTCGCATCGTGCATCGACAACGTAGGGCAAGAAAACAACGGCACCGAGAACCTCCTTTTCGACTCGCACACGGACTGGGTGGGCAGCCCAATTGTGCAATAGCTTTCTGCGTGTTGTAAATCTCTATTCCATTTCATGCGTGTATCCCCGCGCGATGCCTGTGCTGCCTTCAGTAGCAGCGTGTGCAAGCGTCTTACCAATGCGTGGGTCCAAACCTTGGTATTCACGTGTAGCCAAATAGTCACCAGCCTCACTGTGATACATCGTAAGCTCCTTGCGTTCGTTCTTGACCTGCAGCGCACTTGATGCGTCGGGCTCTTCAGCAGATGCTGTGAGGGCGTGAGCAGTAGTCGCACGGCCAGCTGCCGTTGTCCGTGATAACGTTTTGTATGTCCCAGAAACCAGTGAGAAAAAAGGTTTGTCGGCGTTCTCGTCTTCGTCTCGGCCAGAAAGCTGTTCCACGCTCCGCACCGCGTGCTCGAGTGCTGGTATTACCTCGCGAAAGTCCGTCTTGTAATGGCCATCCCACTCTTCGGTGGATGACAACGCAAGCTGCAGCTCGTACGGCGTCACGATGGGCTTGTAGAACTCCTTGCTGTCCATCAACGTGTTTTGCTGACATGCCACAAGCACAAAAGCGTCGATCTCGGCGAAGTTTGCGAGTTTGGGCACATTGACTTTACCCACGACGAACAGGTAAGACTTACGTCCACTTCTGAAACGCGCGTACGTGCAAAACCGTTTGTTAGTATACCAGCACAGCCACGATTCACTGCCCCAATATACCTTGCGGACTCTCACTTTTTAATCAGGTTCTGGAGACCATGCACCACGTCGAGATACTTGTTGACACCAAGCGTGCCCATTAAAATACCGTAAATTCGTGCCTCCTTGGCTTGCTGGACAAGGAAGAAACTACCAATCAAGCAGCACGTAAGTATTACCGTATCATCCTTGTACCCCGAAGAAACCAAAAGCCTACCGTCTCATGAGCGCACGGTTGACAGATGCGCCCTCCTTGCGAGTCGACATCATCTCAGGGTTGTACGAGAAGCAATCCACAGTGCTGTGTCGCATCAGAATACTAGTGAGATGTGCCGACTCGGCTCCGATATACAGCAGCGCAAACGTTTCCGGAGTGATTTCGGTAGTCTCTGAGTGCACGACAATCTCCTGTCCTCCTATGTGGAGCACTGACAGCGAAGCATTGCTATCGTCACTCACCGTCTCACCCTTTTGTGCCTCCTCCATCGGGTCGTAGAAAGTCTTCATGGTGCCAAACACCAGCTTCCGATCGCCGCATTTCGTCTCAAGTCCTTCGAAGACAGCACGACTTGCATGGTGATAGCGCGGCTCATACAGCAGCACCAACACCTTTTTCGTATCCACAGCCACAATCTGCTCGCTCAACTGTTGCACGCAGACATCGACTTCGATCGGCGCGTTGCCAAACACGTAGATCACTGGAATTTTGGTCGTCGTGCTACATACCCACAACAACAACAACAACAACAACAACAACGTTATCAACAGTAACGTCACGCGTCCAACCTACAACACGGACTCGTTCCACCCATCCGCCCTCTGCCTTTACACATTGACAGCAGTCGGCACCTTAGACACGAGCGGCCGTAGTGCACAATGCAGTCCGCGACGAGATGCTGCGCCGCCACTTCGTCCACGCAGCAGCTGCCGTACGACGTGTCCCCGAGCACAAACACGCGCTCCCATTGGCCACTCAGGCGCTCCTTTAGCTCCTTCTGAACCTCTCGGGCGTCCGGCAGCAGCGAGTCGGGAAACTGCAGCGCCACTGTCGTGTAGCCGCCGCGACGGATCTGCTCCACGGTGCGCGCAACGTCAAAGTACGCGCACACGTCGACGTCCCGCGCGCGCACGCCGTCGCTCTCGTGGACCTGCACCTGCGTCTCCATGGCGCGCGCGCCGTCGTCGCCCTCGAAGGCCAAAGCCACCGTCATGGGTCCTGGACGCTGGGCAGCCACTCGGAGGAGGACGGGTACATATATACAGTCTCACAGGTAATAAAGGGCACAACACGAAACACGTGACAGAGGTATTCGATTACACGCTCGTCGTCGTCATCGTCGACGTCGTCGTCGTCGTCACTGTTGTCGCGGTCGTCCGCTGCCGCAGCGACTGGCGCGCGTCCGTCCGCTCGTGCGGCTCGTCCAGCGCGTTCACGAGCCGCTCGAGCTCCTTCTCCTTCGTGTACTCGCGGCTGATGAGTTTGCCCATCGTGTTGCCGGCCCGAAGGCCCGCGCCCGCCTCACGCAGCATCTCCGTCAGCACCTGACGGCCGTAGCCCTCGCCCGTGACCGGTCCGCTGCTCCCAAAGCCCACTGCGAGCGTCAGCTTCATCGTGGGCAGCGACAGCACCACCTCGTGCTCGTCAATGGACGCGACTCGCGCCCCGTCGGCCAGATTCTCCGTCACGCTGCCGTAGTACAGCGCGAGCTGACGCGCGCCGTCGAAGCACTCTTCGTTCACGAAGGCGGTCAGCTTGAGCCGCGACTCGGCGTCCAGGTACGGCACGAACGAGTTCGACTTCTGGTTCAGGTACAGCGTGATGAGCAGGAACAGGTTGGTGAGCTGCAGCATGATCGAGCTCATGGTGGTCGACGGGAACGTGTTGAACGCGTACTCGTTGTTCAGCAGCGCCGCCATCTTGAGCAGCAGCGGGAGGTCGGAACACCACAGCAGGTACGGCAGCGTCGGGTAGTACCATGCGTAGAATTGGTAGTGCAGCGTGCGCGAGAAGACGACGCCGACAAAGTTCATGACGAAGAGCGACGTCACGACGATCTCACTCTGGATGGGGAATGGCTCGTAGACAGCGAACGGCTTCATCATCACCGCGCGGATCGTGCCCACGATGTGAAAGTGCTTGTCGAGAAGCAGTACCATGAAGAACACGTGCCCCAGTAGCAACAGCAGTGCGAATCCGCCCGACACGAACGTTGCTTCGTCCAGGAACCGCCAATTGACCGTCCACTTGAACGCAAACACGCGGCTGAGGTCAAACGCTCTGTTCACGTAGCCCCACCAGTTGTGCTTGAGGAACGGGTAGCCCAACGCAACCTGAATAGCTGCGCAGACCAATAAGTACCACGCCGTGCGCAGAATACCACACGACTGCAGCAACAAGAAGAACAGTGCCGGTGCGAACAGCAAGACGTTCATCTTGATCGACACTGCGAGACTGAAGAGCACACAGCCCCAGCGCCAGCGTTGGCGTGCAAACAAGTACACAGCAAGGAACAGCAGCATCATCGCCACGCCGTCGTTGAACATGCGCAACATGTAGATCGATTGCAATCGTCATGTCTGTTGAATTACGCGTATGAGGTCTGGCGTTTTGGTGAGTTGCGAAGGCGCAGAGAAGTTTAGTGCGATCGAAGTTGAAATGTGGGATTGTTGTTGAGGACATTGGTGCATTACATCATTCCTTATCACTACGTAACGCGGACTTGATAGGCAAGTTGGAATGCTTATAGATGAGAATGGATTATGGCAAACCCTTTCCGGTCGTGCTTGGACAATTACCTGTAACATGGTGACACAACGTGTGTGGTTTGCACGAGGGAAGGAGTCCCACTATTATGATATTAGAGCACCATATCAGTTGTTTGGGGCTGACGTGTGTCAGCCACGAACTTACGGGATCCTTTCAAGGGTATTGATTCGAACATTAGTGCCTAGATTTAGTACGTTTGTCTGAGGTGTTCTTTCGATAAAAAAATAAAGTTCAGTTCCCATTTTGATCTGTTAAGATACGTGCATTCCTGATGCGTCTTCGATCGATAAGAGTCTAGCAACGCCTTGTAAAAGGTAGCTACTCTTATAGCACTCTGTGCTATGATTCTCTTGAACCGTTTGGTCCCCGGGAACAGGGACCGTAGGATCTCTGGGATTGTTAACCCTCTGAGTCGGGTTCTTTGAAACAAAGTTGCTCGTTGAGCGTTAAGTCTTCTTCTGACTTAAGGAGCTACGTAGCTCCGCTACACTTGGTAGCAATAGAAACCAATCTACGCCTGAGTATTTAAGACTGATCTCTGTGAGGATGGAGCAATCCGCACCCCTCACTGAGGCCTAAAAGGTCGCGCTTGATAGGCTGATCGTGACCGTAGGCCCAGAATATGTGGAGTTTCTAGCTGCACAAGGTCCCGATGTGCTCAATGCACGAGTCGAGGCCTTCATAAAGTATGAAACAACCCTTCTGGGGCAGACTCAAAATTAGGTAGCATCGGCTATTCCAACATGCTACGTGGCGATGCCACCAGAAGAGGCTAAGCCTCGTCCCCATCGGGTGGACTTTAAACATTACCCCGGGAAGGAGGGAGAAGACCTGGCCCTCCGGATCCGTGAGATTGGGATGACCATGAGCTCTGGCCTTATCTCACTGGATACCAGCGGGTCTCGCTGGCCATCTCTAAGCTCGATGGAAGAGCTAGAGAGTGGGCTCTGACGTGTGGCACGTCGGTCGAATTGGCGTTTACCACATGTTCTTCGCTCAATTAGACCTTTTGCGAGTTTTCTCGCCGCCCAACCAGGCTTATCGCGTGTGCTCACGCGTCTTGTCTACCCGTCAGGTTAAGAGTGAGTTAACGGACTATGTCCGAGAGTTGAGAACTCTGATGGCTGCTATACAGTCTGACTCTCTCCCTAAGACAGTCTATGTGACTGTCTTCATGGAAGGTCTTCGTTATGGCGTTGCCAGGACCGAGGTCTTTCGAATCCATCCCTCTTCTTTTGAGAAAGCTGTTAGCATCGCTCAAAATGCTGGGCACAAAGATAAGCCCAGACTTGGTTGGAATGGGTACAAACTAAGCTTTGCGAGGGCGTCCTCAACAAACACTTCAGCTTACTGCAAGCCAGAACCGATGGATCTTATCCATGCTAAAGATGAAGGTAAAGCAAAGCTTCATGTTGCAGAGCAACGACAGGAAGTGAAACGCTGTTATATGTGCGGAAGCACTAAATACTTGCGTCCCACGTGTCCTTTGCGTAAGCAACAACCGACTCCAATGGGTCGAAACCCCAGCCACAACCAGAAACCTGGTATGGCACGGGGAAACGTCGACACCCAGTAGGTGCGGGGCGCCCTACTGGGGTAGAACTATGTTCTGATGGTTCTCTACGAGGTATATCGAAACAGGGCTGATCCCCAAAGAGCTCTGTGCCCGTCAGCACAGAACGTGGATACAGCCCTGGCTTGTTAGTCGCTGAGACGATAATGAAAGGCTTTGAGAAGCAGTGGTCGATTTTAATCGACTCCAGAGTATCACGCAATTATGCTCGACGTCGTTCCCTTGAGGGAAGTCAGCGATACGCTGAAGCGCTCAAAGCGCATGAAGGTGATTCGATCACCGTTCGTTTAGCGACAGGTAGTCGCGTCAGTGTACCTAAAAGTTCCGTTGAACTGAGGTATTAAGTTTTTGGACTTTGACAGCATTGAACGCTGTCTTGTACTCGATTTGAATTCGAGATATGATCTCATCCAGGGTATGGCTTGGCTTGAACGCCATGAGCCATGGATTAATTGGAGGCCCAAGACCTTAGGCGCCACGCGCAATGTTCCTAGCGAAGCTTTGGAGAGTCATGAACCCACCTTCGCTAGGCAACAAAAGCGCTATTGGCGCGAGCCACTGATGGAAGATGTCAATGTGCTGGACATTAGTATGTCAGAGTTAATTAGCTCCAATGTCAATGACATCAATATTGAGCGGAGCTCTTTCACCGGGTGTGAAGGGAATTATAATCCGCTGAGTGATACTCGTTGTGGTACTGAGTCACTACATGCTGCAGGCATGGTTGGCCTAGGGCCGAGAATGTAATTTCTCTGATGTGAGTAGGGTGGTACGTAAAAATTCACCTAGTGAGGGCGGCCGCGATGGCACCTCACTAAATATCAGTAGTGATATTGTCGGCAAAAAGCCGAAGCATTCAGGGCTAGGCCCACGTAATGCGTGTGAAGTGGTACGTTAAAATCCACTCGGCGAAGTGTTCGAGTTGCGTAATTCTCCACCGCATGTGGTTAAAGACATGAGCTCTCGTATAGAGCGTGCTAAGCTAAATAGCAACCACTGGACCCTACTGTCCCGGCCTCTAGGAGGCGTAAGGTTTCTTTGAGGAAACAATCCCAGCGTAGGGTGGCAACTGTCAAGCGCCAAGCTTTTAAGAAGTCACGAAGTGATAATAGTAATAATACACTATATACACTTGTCAATGGGTTGACTGACCAGATTGATGGCAATATTAGTCTTGAGACTCTTCCATCCATGGATACTCTCTTTGAACTAGACGAAATGTCTGACGGCGAATTTAGCCAAGCCTTACAGGCAGGAGAATTATCCGAGTTAGTGGTCATTCGGCCGGATATTAAATTGAACTCATCCTCGTTATTGGACGAGTCTGTCCTTGAGGACACAAAGGCGGCATTGGATGCTCGTAGTGGATCTTCGATCCTTAAGGATCCTTTTGATCCGTTATGTCCTTTAGTAAAGGAGTTTCACGACGTGGTGTGTCACAAACCATTGTCCGTCTTACCTCCCGATAGAGGTGTACGTCATGGCATTGAATTGGTTCCTATTACTAAATAATGCGTAACACGGCAATGTTCGTTACCGAAAGAACAGTGTGACGTCATTGACTACTTCTTTCGTGCAAAGCACGCGGCAGGAATGGTACGTGAGAGCAAATCTCGTCATTCCACACCGACCTTCTGTGTCAGAAAGCCCAATGGGAAGTGGCGCATTGTTCATGCTTACAATAAGCGTAATGCGGCCACCATTCCGGATCCGCCACACAATACCTAGGAAAGATGTTCTTCAGAACAATATGGTTGGATGTACCATGTACAGTGCGCTCGACTTAGGCGATGTTTTTTGCCAGCTGCTCATCCGAGAGAGCGATATTCCACAGACATAGGTGAGCAATCCATGAGGTATGCTCTGGGAGTGACTTGTCATGCCACAGGGATTATCAGTTCCCCAGCTACATTTAATCGCTATGTGACACAATTGTTCAGACCTCACCGGGTTATGTACCGACATACTTTGATGACATCTTTGTCCATAGTCGTGCTATTGACGATCGTTCAGATGCGGATAATCATATCGACCATTTACGAGCGGTGCTCGAGTGCATGCGCACAAATAAGCTGTACACCAACGCGTCTAAGTGCATCTTTGATGCAGAAGAGATTTCGTTTTAGGGTGCTTCGTTAAGAAGCGAGGCCTTCGAGCGGATCCCGCTAAGATAAAAGCCATAGTTGACTGGCCGGTTCCAAAGAACCAAAAGGACGTACGTGAGTGGCTTGGCCTAACCAATTACTTACACAAGTATAGTGCAAATTTCGCAGACATGGCTCGGCCATCATCCAATCTCCTTAAAAAGGATGTGCCGTGGAGCTGGACTACCACCGAGCATGATGCTTTTCAAGCATTAAAGAGAGTCTCCTTCAAGCGCCAATCTTGGCTTTGCCCGATCCTGATCGGCCTTTTTTGTCGTCTGTGACGCATCTGATTTTGCCATCGTCAGTGCTCTGTTACAAACAGATGATCATGGACGGGAACGCGTCATTGCGTTTGAGTCCCGACAGCTAAAAGCAGCTGAGAAAAACTATCCCGTTCATGCTAAAGAGCTACTTGCGATGAAGTATGCTTTAGTCAAATTCAGAGTTCATCTGCTTGGCTCTAAGCCTTTTGTGATCTATGCAGATCATGCGTCATTACGCACTGCGACCCAGTCACCTCACCTCTCTCATAGAATGGCTTGTTGGCTTTACTTCTTTGCCGAGTACAACTTCGAGGTGAAGTATAATCCAGGCAAGCAGAATGATTTAGCTAATACGTTGTCACGCAGGCCTGAATATGAGCTTGCTCATTTTACGACTCTATCTTCGTCGGTCACTGACCTAATCCGTACGGCATATGCCAAGGACGAAAACTGTGTAGCTCTGCTACGTGCTCTAGGGATCAAGGAGTTTAAATACTCAGACATAGAATTGCCGGCAAGGTTACGTGCGAGGCTACACCAATATTCCATCGATCAAGGCCTGTTGTGCTAAAGTACGGATGTGGAGAATACCCCTCGCATCGTTGTCCCTAATGATGAGGAGTCGAAGTATCGGATCCTCTATGAGGCACATGATACTGCGTTGAGTGGTCATCTCGGTCATGAGAAGACCTACGGCTCAGTTAGCCAATGCTGTTGGTGGCTCAGATTCTAAAAATGGATCACTACTAATGTGCGTACGTGTGAAACGTGTCAACGGGTAAAACCCTCACCTCACGCGTCCGCGCCGCTGGCTAGTTTGCCTGTACCCACGGGGCGCTGAGATTCCATCAGTATGGACTTCTTGTTCGGTTTGCCGAAGGATTCGTATGGCTATACGGGTATTGTGGGATTTGTTGACCGTTTGAGCAAGATGGCTCACTTGACGGCGGTGCCGAATAAGATTGATGATGAGTGTACAGCAACGATGTTATCGATAGATTGTATCGACAACACTTCTTGCCTGTGGCAATCATATCAGACCGAGACCCCGCTTAAACTTGGACGTTTTTAAATCCATCTCCAAGGTGCTTGGCACATAATTGGACGTGTACACAGCGATTCATCCTCAGACCGATTGTCAAACCAAGCGAATGAATTGCGTCATTGGTGACATATTACGAAGTGTTTGCGCTAGTACACCAAAACGATGGATCTAGATGCTTCCGATCGTTGAGTTTGCATTAAAAACGCTGTTCATGTCTCGACAGGCTTTACTCCATTCTATGTGAACGGTCTCACACACCCTCGCGTTCCGTTAACGCTACCACTACGTGGTTCAGGGCTCGGTGGGGGCGAAATGGCCGATCGGCTTGCTGACATCAACCTGCTACTGTTCAAAAGCATGTAAGCGAATTCCTCGCAACGCGATTGAATGTCTTACGACATGTGCGTGACGCACTGTATGATAGCCAGTACAAGCGGAAGGAACAAGCTGATGCTAAAGGCAGAGGTTGTATTGAAAGTTATGAGGTCGGAGACCAAGTTCCAATCAATATTAAAAACCTATTTACAAATGTAGCGTCTTCTGTGTTCAAGACAAAGTTGCGTTCGCGCTTTACTAGACGATTTACGGTCGTCGCCAAGAAGGGACTTGCGTATACGCCTAACCTTTCGCGCAAACTGCGCACACCTTGTGTTCTACGTGGGCTTGCTCAAGCCGTATCGGAATCGGTCCCACGTGAACTCGGAGGATCTTGAGCCGCATAGGTTGGTCTTGCCATAGTTAGCTGAACCCGTATCAGGAGGTCAAGCTGAGCCTCCATCCGGGCTTGGCCCAACTCCAACGCTTGGACACGGGCTTGGCTCAACTTCAACGCCTCGACACGGGCTCGCATCGCGTCGAACGCATTGGGTCTTACTCAATATCTCACGGAGACCGCGCAGTTCGAGAAGCACCTTCGCATGTCCATCCTTCGGTACACCGACCGCCACCGACGCTGCTTGATGAGAAAGGGACCCTCCAGTTCCCTGTGTCCAGACTCCTAAAACGACGTCGTTGTTAGGGCCTGTACCAGTATCTGATGAAGTGGCGAGGGTAATCGGAGTCGGAGAACTCATGAAGGGTCGAGGTACCTCTTCGGCAGGATTGACCATATGCCTTGAATGTTTTTGAAAATCGCGTCAAGGGTTTTCCTGCGACCGAAAATGCTTCGCACCAATAGTGGTGGAAGCAGGTAGGGTATTGATCAACGCTTTACCAGAACTTACAACTGCCGGTACAGCCGGAGCATAGAGGGTGCTAGTTCACAATTGGTCTCTAGCCTCAAGCTTGGCGTAGCCATACTGAAGCTTTTGTTCTAGACTAACGTCTGCCACATCTGCACTTGTTCTTAGAGCTATCACGCTGCTGAGGTGTCGTTTGCAATACACCCAGCGAGCAAACATATTCTCTTCTTCCTTCTGTGATTTGCCTGAAAATGGGAGGATGGCTATATCCTTGATCGGTGGAACCGGTGCACCCCGTGCTTGCATGTCATGTCGCAACTTTTATTGACTTTGAGTCGTCAATTAAGGCCCCAGGTACTTTCTTCGAAACGCCTGTCGACTCGCAACCCCTTCAGAAGATGTGGGTTCAGTGCCAATGGACCACGTAGACAACGGACGGACTGCCGTTTGAAGTATGCGTTCTTCCACATTAAGTGGAATGAACACATATCCACGGCAACTCTCAAGGGATGAAGCAAGTTTCGTATGGCTCCGGGACATTTCTTCTTGTTTAATTAACCAACTGCTGTTGCTCATCAAGCGAATTGGTGATGATAGCATCGCCCACATGGGTCTTTGATGCTGTGCCGGGGGCGCGTTACCTTCGCCGCGTTTGGTGAAGGGTGCTGGTGCTGTAAGATGCTTTACCTCAAGAACAAATGGATCAGATTGTGTCTCTTTCTAGTGATGGACATTAATATCCCTACCATAGTCCGCCTCCTTCTCGATGTCGATACAAGATGAAAGAGTCCGAGACTCATAGTGTGGCGATGCCATGGTTTGGTGATTTTAAACACGTGCGATTAAGCGCACACAACGTCCTCTTCGAGGAAATAAGTCGATTGACGTTTCGAGGTAACGTCATTATAATTAGATAGGGTGTAAAGGATCATTTAACGTGTGTGGTTTGCACGAGGGACGGAGTCCCACTATTATGATATTAGAGCACCATATCAGTTGTTTGGGGCTAACGTGTGTCGGCCACCGAATCACGAAATCCTTTCAAGGGTATTGATTCGAACATTAGTGTCTGGATTCAGTACGTTTGTCTGAGGTGTTCTTTCGATAAAAAAATAAAGTTCAGTTCCCATTTTGATCTGTTAAGATACGTGCATTCCTGATGCGTCTTCGATCGATAAGAGTCTAGCAACGCCTTGTAAAAGGTAGCTACTCTTATAGCACTCTGTGCTATGATTCTCTTGAACCGTTTGGTCCCCCGGGAACAGGGACCGTAGGATCTCTGATATTGTTAGCTCTCTGAGTCGGGTTCTTTGAAACAAAGTTGCTCGTTGAGCGTTAAGTCTTCCTCTGACTTAAGGAGCTGTGTAGTACCGCTACGTCTCCTTTACGCCACATTGACCATAATACGAACATGGTATGAAATTAGGTCGAAATTCGCGCAGATGCAGCGCCGCATTAAGTATTTATCCTCAATATTCCATATCAAGATGACGATAGGGCACAAAAGTACTTTGATTCCCGAGGTGGCCGTATAACGTATGCGGCAAGTAGTTGTGCCAACCAAACTAAAATATTCGAGACGACGGTCTCCATAGCTATACAAGAAAGCGATTATAACTCTCAGTTGCGACAAATTTGACGACGACAACCTTTAAACGTACATCCATACATAAAATAGCACAGGTATCAGACAAACATGATAAGCAGGTGGATTTATTTTCTTCATCACGCCATCACGACCACTTTGATCGAGCAGCTTTTGTCATGAAATGCGCAGGAGTCAATTTATGTGATACAGATTGCCTCTCGAGCGTAGAAAGATTAGATCGACGCACCTGTAGCTGACTAAAATTTACAACAAGCGCATTCTTTGTGATGCATACTGTTTGTAGAATGATGGAAGATGAAACCTTCGGAACATGCCACGACACGACGAGGACTAAGTTGACTAAAACAAAACGGTGCATATAATCCATTCAAATACTATTCATAAAATTGTAACGATTTTTTCCGCGTGTACTGCTTTCTATGCATATCTCGAGCAAATATGTTTTTGCATTCGCTGCTATTTCGTTTGCAATGCGTTCTAATTCTGTACTGTTAATTCTAGCCACAGCAAGCACATCATCTTCCATGAGGTCATGTACGTCTTTGGATTTTTGACCTCTCGAAATCCACCGCATGAACTCGATCCCTTCGAGACCATTTTGCTTGAGCTATACCTCTTCGAGACCATTCTCCTCGGACGTGAACCCCTTCAGACTACATCGCATGTATGTTCCCGAAGATTTTGTTGTCAAGTAATTGTGGATAAGTGTCGCTGCACGCAAATCGCTTTCCGCCTTATCCGAAAGGACGGAGAGCTCGGCTCTTTTATTGTAAAGGGGTGACCATGCTACAAAAAAACAATAGGAAAGTAAAAACTTTTAAATATCATTTATTTAAATATTATATAATCAACATTACCCGAGAATAGGTAATGTTGTCAGTATATTACTTTCGCGGGTACTATTCTTAAGTGCTTCACTTTTTGAACAATGTAGACGCTACATTACCAATATTATCCACAAATTGCTGCCAGACGCGCGCAATGGGTGGCAAGCAAGAGACCCACATGATAGATTGTAATTTAATATAGTTAGATAAAGACAAAGACGATTTATTTAAGAAATATAAATATATAAAATAAAATTATACTTTCACTCATACAGAGCTTCCTTAACTCTGTATATTTCCCGATCGCTTCCTCACGATACGCGTAAGTGACGTCGGGATTACGCAGCTTGTGTTCTATCAACGCAAGGCCTTACGGTTTATCTGGTAAGAGCGTGCCCCGTTACACCGCTTGCACTTTGTAGTCCGTCCAGTGATCACGACCATTTCATTCTACATGAACATGTTCGATAATGAGGAAAGATTTCAAGCCACGCGTGTAGGCTATAACAATTTGGGTGACATTGCATGGAGCGCGGCAGGAAGAATGAGTTTTATTGTAGGCGAAACCGCTATAAGCGCCATGTCAAAGTCCTTCAAAAAAGACCATCAACATTACGCTATAGCCGGGATAATAAAAAATGAACTTGTCGCTGAGAGGGAGAGAAATTATCCGTGCTTCACCAGCATGGCTCTCAACAGGCCGAGCAGTTGATAGAACTCGGTGCCCAACAGACAGAGCTGTTGAGACAGCAGGAATACAATTCTGCTGTGGGTGGGACGATACACACGAGTAGTTCCGAAATCCTGAGAATATACATCACCAAGTGCAGGAAAGTCGAGGAAGACCCCCTTTTAAAATATTTCGTCGTGTTGGACGTGCCATAGAGCTCTTCGCAACGTCGACGAAACAATGCAACTGGCGATCGCCCAGTGAACTTGTTGCGACTTGAGAAGACTTACGACTTAGGGAACAAGTTCCAGGACTTATATTCAATTAGATCGTTAGATATCTGCAAGTCCCGGCTCTGAAATATTTTTGATCCACCAAGAGAGGAATTTCGGGCTCGTCCTGGGTTCTTTAAATTTAGACAGGGAAAACAGGATGTCCATGCTTACTCAAAACACATCTGATACCTCACGGGTTGCATAATTGCCCCCCGATAGATGAACACACGAAAAGCATAGTTCATTCAGGGTCTACTTGAAGGAACCGTAAAGATCCACGTGAACCGTTTAGAATTGGAGACACTAGATCATACGATCTCAGTTAAGGAACAGGAAGAAGTTAGGCTGAGACAAGTTCGAATACCTATCTCCCAGCGAGAATACCGGCGGCCGTAGATGTATAGCCAATGGGCCTATGTTATGTAGAGAGCGAGAGACCTAGATCTTTAAACAACAAACGATTATAGAGGTGCAATCGCTGTCAGAAGTTGGGACACCAAGCTTATGTAAGTAATGCCCACCCCGCTCAAAACCAACCAGCACTGAGTGAAATGATCGGCCATTTGCCAAGAAGGACAATGGGCGTAGGTCCAACGCTGTAACGAAACCGTAAGATCAAAGCGGACCATCAAAAAATGGATGGTTCAGTAGGGGCGGACCGCTCTACTGATCCAGCAACCTCATGAGAATTTGCAAATCTCTTTGCAAAAGCTGCTCCAGACACACAATCATTGTGTGTCTCTGCACCTGGTGATGAGATATCACTCATCACCTTAAAGTTGCAGGTTATAAAATATTTGTCACTTCGTGCTTCAGTTGACTGTAGAGCGTCGAGCAACTTTGTTCGTCGTCATTTACAAGAGGGTGGTAGACTCAAAAATCGTTTTTAGCGACATCCCTCTAACAAGGATGACGGTGCGCCTTGCCACAGGCGAATCGATAACCGTTAACAAAAATTTAGTAGTAATCCACAACGTATTACAGGGCGAACCGTACGGCGTCTTACTATATCTAGAGGATAAACTTGAGGTTATATTGGGATTATCTTCGCTCAGAAATTACTAGCCAAGCGTGAGATGGCAGCATCGATCCGTTAAAGTTCCTGCCACTTGTTCATCATTTGGTCATCTGATGAGCGTCTTGAAGAATACACAAGCGTCGGATGTACCGTGAGTGAGTGCGATGGCCTCACTTGCGATACGGTAGTGTGGCGAAGCGACCAGTGAAATTCGCGATACGAGAATAGATCGCGGTCCAGTTGTTTCCAAATTAGCAAACGGTTGGCAGCGCCGGTCTTACTCCTGGTCGGATAACGTCCACTAAACTATCAGATAGGACCAGAGATCAGATCAGAAAGGATCGGACCTGCGGCATCAGGTCAAATGATGACGGGCGAAAGGACAATCATACGCTTTGATTACTGTCAAGGGGCGATTACGATGGAAAATAAGGGAGAAATCGCGATCAAGGATGCTATCAAAATCGTGATTAGTGATCAGGTATGTAATCACAATCAGATTGGTGTGAACCACGATAAGCGATCGCGATCAAAAGAGTGTGTGCCACACCATATGATCCGCGATCAGCAAGGCGATTGCAATAGAGGAGGCTATCAAGATCGTGGTCGGTGATTAGGTATGTGATCGCGATTGTGATCGACGATCAGGTATGTGGTCGCGATCAAGCTAGTGTGGGTCACACTATACAATCTGCGGCCAAAAAGTCAGTTTCTATCGGACAATTATATCAGGTGTATGCCCACAAGTACAAGGGTTCGACGTTCTGGAGATAGCGACACGTAATATGCGATGTCTAAGTTATCGGTTTAAAAACAGGATTGCTAGGCCTGATTAATTGACAACAAGATGAGACTAATTTGATTTTAAGGACACGCTTGTCTCTTCCGGGCTGGATTGCTTGACCACTCGAAGACAAAGACTACGCTTCTAACGGAGTAGCCCGCTACATAAAACCATCATAGTGACAATGTGGTAGCAAAAATTGTTAAGCTGAATACTATTATAACAAAATCACTAAAAATAGTGATATTGTTGAGATGGCCGAAGGATCTACTTGTTGAATGATTTGTGAATATATCAGCCTACCAATCGCTGTTAGACGCGCGCAATGGGTGGTCAGTAGACGTCACCATACATTTAGTTATATGGATATAATTAAGTCAGGATAAACAAAGGAAAGAATTATATACTTAGTTTATACGAAATTAGAACTTTACTTAAACCACGACTAAAGCCTTCACCTTAGTCGTATCACCTTTCTTTGTGTATAGTATATATATAGCAGGGCACTGAACTTTATGTTGTTAGTGAAACTCCGCACTGTTATACCAATACGTAGTTGTCGGTGCCCGGTCACAACGCTACATCTGCACAAGTGCCGCACCTCGATTGCTTGGTAAGGTGCGTTCAAGGACGCTCACCCTCTTACAACTGCGATCAGACTCATGAAACCCATTTAGGTTGAATACTTAAGACCTAGACGGATCAAGTGGTCATAAGGCTCTCAAATCAAGGTCTATAATTTGGATAAGACGATCTGCAATAGATCAGGGTGACCCATACTTAGCGCCCCACAAGTATACAAGTGATTTTGTGACAATTTCCACGAGATCACACCAACCCCAGATCGCGATGTGAAAATTTCCACACCGAGATCGACTCTCGAACCCATCGCAAGCACGTCCAAAATTCTAATTTGCACGAGTTCGCCTGGAAGAGTGCATCCCGCCCTACCGACGGGTACACAAGGTGATGAAGGCTATTAAGAACACGAAAAAAGGGTAACCCCAACGAAAGTGGGTCGTCCGGGCCACAGTGGAGAGTCTGGGTCACAAGGACTTAAGTGAAAACACTCCACTAGAGTAGTTAGCACGACTGCACAAGACCCCAATGTAGCTCGTCAATACACAGTGGAGCAAGATTCTGGCGGCTGCACAGGTAGCACTATAGGCCCGCCACTCGAATAAGCCTAGTGGATCGGGAGAAGGATGTATCCCTGGTGGTCAACATCCTAGGAAGAACAATGCGGTTGTTCAGAAACGGCAACACAATTACCTAGGTCGACTGGAGAGTTGACCGTAGAGGATAGGTACCTGACCGAGAATTCATCGCCGAATTCTGGTAAAAGTCGAGAAATTAGGTCTTCACGTGCTTATGGAAGGAATTCCTCAAGAGGTACTTGCTTAGAGATCAGATCTCAGCAAACTGAGCGGACAAGCCCCCTTTAGCCTGCTGAAACAAGTTTCTAGAATGATTTCGAGACGCTTAACGAATTGTTTAGTGACGGATCAAGCGTAGGCGCTTACACGCTTGATTTGATAGTGCATCCGAAGTTAACTTCGGAGATAACTCAGTTGCCAACGCTAGAACCGAAACGGTTCTTGCGTGATCTGCGTAGTGGCAAAGTCAAGAAGATCTGCCTACTCGTCGCAGAGGATGAGTATGTGGCCGATATTCGGTCGGCAACAGTATTTGCTGAGAACAAACGGGTTCTCAGCAGCTCATCGATGGACGAAAGTGTCCTCGATGAGAAGACTCGGATTGAACGATACACGTCTCAACCCTGGGAGTCACTTCAGGCAAATCCTTTGTATACGGATTTGATCGAATTCAAGGACGTATTTCCTGAATCTGTGCCTTACGAGTTGCCTGAAGACAAAGGCACTCGACACGAGATCGAGCTCAAACCGGGCTCGAAGTACTGTGTCATAAAGCAGTGGCCACTGCCTCGTGAACAAGTACTAGCGATCGACAAGTTCTTTACGGATAGGTTATCGGCAAGTCATGTGAAGGAATCAACTTCCCCTCACAGCTCTCCGACCTTCTGTGTATAAAAGGT
The DNA here is from genome assembly GCA_947650285.1 of Hyaloperonospora brassicae. Taxonomy (NCBI): domain Eukaryota; phylum Oomycota; class Peronosporomycetes; order Peronosporales; family Peronosporaceae; genus Hyaloperonospora; species Hyaloperonospora brassicae. The sequence goes on from CANTFL010000137.1 coordinate 497,517, forward strand.
CACAGAGGTACGGCAGATAGTGCACGCATTCAACAAGTTGAATGATGCAACGGTACCAGCTTATTCGCCGATACCGAGAAAAGACGTTATCATAGATGGCATGTCAAAGAGTACCATCTTCTCGTCCATGGATCTGATGAATGGCTTCTATCCGATTCTTATGCGTGAACGGGACATCCCGTACATAGCAGTAAGCGTTCCAAGCAGAATGCTTTGGAAGTGGATCTTGATGCCACAGGGGCTGAATAACGGCCCTGCAACATTCAACAGTTGTGTCACAAATCTGTTGAGACCGGTGCGGGATTTCGCACCAAGTTACTTCGACGATCTGTTCGTCCATAGCCAGGCTATGATCGGAGAGACGGACATGAAAATATACAAAACACACGTTCTTTAGGTTCTTTAACAAATGCACAAGCATAAGTTGTACGCCAACCTCAGAAAGTGTATATTCACGGCTAGCGAAATATTACTTCTTGTGTGCATTGTGGGTAAACACGTTGTACACCCTTACCCAAGAAGTACAAGACAATTACATATTGTCCAGTGCCAGTCGATATCGAGGGACTGCGGAGGTTCCTTGGGCTATGCGTACTTGCACAGTTATTCGCCCATCTATGCCGAGATAAATGTTCATCTTCCTTTTTTACCTAAGAAAAATGTGAAGTGGACATGGAACTGTGGTGGAGTTGTCATCGCTCTTTTGAGGAGTCGATCCCAACTCTCCACTGGCGCCTGGACGACCGAATAGTGAAGGGGGTACTCCGATTCCGTGATCTTGATACCCTTCCTCACCTTGTCTACCCGTCGGTGGGGCGGGTTGCACTCTTCCAGGTGGACTCGTGTCAATGGAAAACTTGATCGTGTTTGCGATTGGGTCGAGGTTCGATCACGGTGTGAAAATCTTCCCACCACGATCGGGGTCGGTGTGATCACGTGGAATTCGTCACGCGATCACTTGTATGCTTGTGGGGCGCTCGATATGAGTCACCCTGATCTGTAACAGATCGCCTTGTCCAAATGTGGACCTTGATTCGCGAGCCTTCTGACCACTTGAGCCGTCTCGTAATCGTGGGTCCTCAACCACAAAGGGTTTCCTGCGTCCAGTCGCAGTTGGGGTATTGTTTGAGAGATCTTTATCCCTGGCCAAACAATCCAGGGATATCACTTGATTAAAGTATGTAAAGATTTCCTTGACGTCGGGTGGCCAATGATCCACCCGGAGGAAAAGTCGACACGTGTACTTTAGAGCAAATTGAACTCTGTTTAATGTCGACCAATCAAACCCAACAACCCTATCCATATCCCCATGCATTGGACATCGTTTTCCACCTGTCGCTCTCTCTAGACGGTAGCGATCTTGTACTTGCGTGGCCCACACCTGATATGCTTGTCTGATCGCGATCACATACCTGATCACTGATCACGATCTCGATCACTAGTCACGATCTCGATCGCCATCTTGATCGCGATTGCGTTGCTGATCGCGGTTCCCTTCTTGATCGACCGATCGCCAACGTTACCTTCCGCCTCATACCTTGGTCCGAAATCGCAGGTCCCAACCTGCCCGATCTGATATCCATTTTAGTCTGACTGTCCAATGGACGCGATCTAACCAGATGTGGGACCGGGCCGTCAAACGTTACCTGGATCGGACAAAACGGGAATGCGATCAGTTCTTCTATGGCGAATTTCCATAGTAGCTTTACCACAGTCGTCCCCTGCGCCGTTAGTCGCCCACACAGTGTCGATCTGAGTGCGCACTCGTCTTTTCGCTTTGTCAGTCCCTCGTGTTAACTTGCGCCATGTCGACAACAAAACCTTCTGGCACCTCTTCTTTTTCCAATTCGGGCGAGTCGTCTCTTAGTTTTGGTCAGATGACGCACGTCCGCGATCCCAATAGGTCGTTTGCCGAATCGTACCCGCTTCTTCCCAGTACCCAGGTGACGACCGCTGCGTACGTTGATCGACCGACGATGGCCGATATGGTCGCCGCTATTTACGATCTATTGAAGAGATACGAGAAGATAGTGAGGCGTTATGGCTCCCCTGAATATGCCCTGAAAGAAGAGAAGCACCGCGGCGATCACCTGGAGAAGTAGTTGAACCAGTTGCGTGAATTCGAAATCCAGTTGCGTGGATATGTCAAGCATCAATTCGATCGTTTGTTCTCCACTTTTTAGAAGGCCCGTCAGCCCAGCAATAAATACGAATGCGTCTTGAACAAGCAGGGGGATCGGGTGGCGAGGATTCACGACTTGGAGAACGAGATCGAGCGCTTAAAGACCTCCTGTTCGAAGCTGTCTCTTCTGACCCAGAAAAGAGTCGGCGCGACCAGACTGCGGTTTATGCGTCTCTCGAGAAATAGTATCGACAAGAGATCAGCTCGCTTAAGCAAAAGTTGAAATATTAGGTTTCGCAGCTCGAGTCGTTCAAGATCTCCAAGACGCCGACGCGAAGAAGTACCAGGGCGCCTCCGCTCGCGATCAGCAGAGGATAGTCGATCTCAAGAAAGCGATCGCGTCATTCTCTACGCTGCGTTATCCACATGGCTCGGAGATCACGGATCAAAAGCGCGAACTGTATCGACTGCGCAAGGTGATGGCGGATTTCCACTCTGAAGATGCGTGTCTTCAACGTAAGATCCAGGACCGGGAAAATGCTCGTGATGTCGCGATCGCCGATCGTGATCTCGCTGTAGCTGATCGCGACCAACTTCGGGCTTATCTGGCTCAGCTATAATCCGGTCGTTCGTTTGCTACAGCATCAATTCCAGCTTCTTCGGACAGCATGCGTAACCGGAAGCGACAGTAACCATGGTCTCCCGTCCAAGCGTTCTCGGGTTTCCGGACACTCCTCTCCTCTGACCCCGACCAGGACTTCGACTTGATCTGCTCGTTCGAAGCCTTCTGCTGGTCCTACGCGATCTTTTCTAGCCACGCGATCACCTGATGCAGTGCATACGGATATTTATAAGCCACGGTACAAGATTTAGCAATCGGGCAAGCCTGCATCCCGTCCAAAAGCCAACCAAGTCCACTTCGTTCTCGCGATCGCCCTTGCCCATGCGATCAACTAAATCGGCTTCGGAGGAAAATTCCGCACAATCAGCTGAGTTGCTGCGAACGGTCGATCATCCTAAGTCTACTGCATCCGCACCGGTAGCAGCACCGCACAATTTTCTTCCAACGGGACGTCAGGTGGGTCAACGCGATAACCGAAACCCAAGCGATCGGTATCATCCAATCGTTAATCCGGGGCGTGCCCAAAGAACCCTGCTTATCCTCCTCCGGTTCAAGGAGCTCCGGTGAACTCCGCGAAGACGTCGCAAGAAGAGATGGAAAGTCAAGTTGATCCGGAGAATTGGTTTTCTTCGTCATCCGACTTATGCGATTTGTCCAGTTCTTCTTGGAGTATCACCCGCGCCGTGCTATCTGGGTCGCGATCTACATCCCGCAGACGAGCTTCGACTTCTGCTAAATCGTCCAAACTTGATCGACCTGCATCCAAGATCGTCATTAAGAAATACAGCTCCATCTCGCGATCTTCTTCTACGGCTCCATCGACGATCCCACGAAGTTCAAGGTATCCAAGATCGATCTTCTGGGCGAGCCGTCGAGCAATTCGTCTGGCAGTCTCAGCATGTCCAGTGATGATCGCGAGGACGTGAACAATCTGTTGTCTCCTGGCCAGTATATCGCGCTTCCAGCCACTCGTGTACCGCGCGATCAGTGGAACCCTGGGTATAGCTATCGCGTTCCCGAGTCAACTTAAAAAAAGACCCTGGTCATCGCGTCAGGTCAGCTATAGCAGTGTGAAGGAGCTGAAAGTGGATCTATGGTTAAACATTTCTCCAAGCCTAATTCTTTCCGTTCCCCGCGTACAAGGCACCGATGCCGTCGGCACTCCAGTCTGATCAATGGTCTCCCCAGTTGATTTCTTATGCGCAGATTACGTCTCTCTACAGCCAAGAGCCATGGAAAATTCTCGATCAACCGATCGAGCCGATCTCCTTTTTAGTGACTGGGTGGTACACGGAATTAGGAGAAACGTATCGCGCGTTTAAAGATCGTCACCGACAGGCGCTATGATATCGACTCATTTTATTCCCATCTCCAGTCGGCAGCGTCAGACAGATCCGGTATTGACCGAGTTTTGTGAAGAGCGCCGGCAACGCCGATCGCAATCGGGACCTCGTTGGAAAACTGTACTTCGCTATATCCTTCAAGAAATGATCGATGGGCACTGCGACTTGGACATTCTGTTGGAACCCTTCGTTTTACACTTCTCGAACTCGTCAGAAAAAATATTGTGGTGCCCTGGTTTAGGATGCAAGACGAACACGATTCCAAACTGGATCACTGCCTTGTCGCTAGCGGATTCAGCCGATCCGTGGCGTAATCAGTATCGGTCCGCGATCGCAAAACATTCTGGACCTTCGATCACTCGTATCTCTGGGAAATTCCTCCCTTGTTGATCTTCCTATAATTGTCAATCTCTTCGTTCAATATCAGTTTTCTCTTTGTTATAATCCTCGTAATCCATTGTTGAAATCGTCCACATGCTTCTTCTTTTCTTTATCCATGCTCGATCAGGTCACCATCCGTTCAGATCGCTCGCGATCAAAGGTCAAGTGATCTGATGAACGCGATCAGATCTACTACCATTCAGATCGCTCGCGATCAAAGATCCACTGATCTGATCACCGCGATCAGATCCACCGATGTTGATCACTGGCGATCATTAATACTGCCAGACCTTCATCTGCGCGATCACGTCGGTCAACCTTCGATTTACGTACTCACAACATCTACCGCCTTTCCACCTTTACATACAGCCTTCCTGTACGTGACCTCAAGTCCTGAACCTGGTTCCACTCACCCGCATTCCCCTCTTTATGCGACTGCATCACTTTAAACCGATTCTGCCGCAAACGATCACGATCCCATTCTTGTATCAACGCTCCACAGTTCAAGTCAGCTTCATCCACCCACGACGAATCCCCATACCCTTTCCAATATACTTTGAACTTTCAGTGCACCCTGCCATAACGTGTCCGCCTTCCTGATCGCATGTCCGTTATTCTCTACACGTTGAACCCGTCTTCTGGTAGATCGCCTACCAAGCTGTATTATGGTAATAAAGCTTTGTCAAAATCAACTCATTCCGCTTCGCTTATTCTGAGTCGTACCATCGGTCGATCCGGAAACAGTCGTAAGAGTTTCAGCTTCGACACGTGAACCACTGGTAAACGTTGGTAGGGCGTACCTGCTATTTCCAATCCCACCGCGTGATCCCCGCACTTGTTGATCACTCGGAACGGTCCGTGCCACATATGTGCAGTTTCCGAGCGTACTTCTCCTTCACGTGATCCAGAAATAGCAGGACTTGCAATCCGCTTCATATGTCCAGCAGATCGCGATCTTGATTATGCTGATCATAGCGATCTTTAATTGCATCCTTCAGTCGACTGTTCACCGTCGCTCTCGTCCATTGATAATGGCGTTGTATGTCAAACCGCCATCGTCGTGGGTCTCGATCTCTCGACGCGGTATTCCCTAGTTTTAACGTGGCTTACAACGTTGATCGGGGGTTTTAACCGTGGATCAAATAAAACTGGGTGTCACCGCGAATTTGATCGTGTGCGGTGTTGATCGCGTATGTCAATCCTTCGGCATATTTATCTTAATCTCTCTGGTTTTTGTCCGACACATACATCTTGATCCCTCTAGTCAACGTCTGTACCATGCGCTCTGCTGTGCCGTTTTCCTGTGGCCTATAAGCCATAGTAGCTCGTTGTTTCTGGCCCACTATCTAATTGAAAGCTCGAAAGAAATGAGAAATGAATCCTAGCTCTCGATCGTGACATATTGCTTCACTTGCGCCAAATTTTCTGAATACACATTCTTCGTAATTTTCCGCGATTGTTTGTGCGGACCGAGATGCACTCGCCTTCGCAACTACATATCCATAGAACAGGTCGATCCAAATCAACAACTCTGTGTTCCCTTTAAACGATCGCGGCAACGAAGGAATATGATCCATCGCTAGAATCTGAAAAGGGTACGTCGCGTGTACGTTGCCCAGCGAGCCACTTCGATCGCAGGGGCGGCCTTTACCTGTCTCGCAATCCACACACTCTCCCAAATACCGTTGAACACTTTGGTACAAACCTCTACAGTGAAACTTCGCCTTGATCCTCTGGTAAGTTTGACCTATACCCTGGTGGCCTCCCTCCAAACTGGTATGCTAATGATGTAAAAAAATCCTGCTGCAATAGCACCGGGATCACCCACCGGCCCAGCTCTACGCGATCTTCTGACTTTGTAGCTGATCTGGGACAAAATAGAAACAACGCTTTCTGATCGACCTCATAGCATGGCGCGATCAAGGTACATGATTCCGCATCCGCTGATGCAATCGTAGAAACGCTTCCAGTCAAATGGATCTTCAAGTTAACGATACAACTCTCTTCATCCTGCGCTTGTTTAATTTGTTCGATTCTTATCTGTAGTACATCTCCTCTAAAGAATTTGTGGCGAATGGCGTCGCAGTGCGTCAGCACGTGTTATCGCAGCAACTTGCACCCTTTGCTTTATCTTGCGGGGTTACAGTAACTCATCCATCCGATTCAGAGTCACTAGATCTTGGCGATCTTGGTCATTCATCACTATCCCACCTTCCTCTTTTCGCGGAGATTCACTTGCCAATCAATCTGCGCTTGCGTTATAATCGCGTTTTAAATGTAAGAAATCATGTTTGGGCCAGGATTGGAGTTTCTCCATCGCTTTATGACTCATCAGATTTATACCTGGCGCCTTGCAATCGATCTATCCACGCATTTGCCTGATCACTAATTTTGAGATTCCACATATGATTACCCGTCTTCTGGTCTGATCAATCAACAAATTAAAACATAGAAGTAGTCCTCTATACTCTGCTTCGCTGACCGTTTGATCAGAGACGAACTCAGATGCGACAGCCACAACCTTCCAGCCTGGTAATCTCCATAAGATCGCGCTGCATGCTCCACACTTTCTCTTTTACTCCAGCAGACCCATCAAAACCAGCCACCCAGAGATTTTCTTCCTCTTCGACCGTAGGTGGAGGCTTACTAATCGTTTGCCGTGGTGGTTTTTTTGGCGCAATCACGATCAACAGCTAATCCACCTTCTGCCAAGAAGTTATACTCGCTGCCATAGTACCCAGTATGTCATCTTCACCGTTCTCATATCGACGGATCTCCAGTGTCCAGTTTGATAACAATGCAGCCCATCGACCTAATCTCCCATTGAGATCGGAAGATTGGACCAACCAGGCTAAGGTTGAATAACGCGTCAGCACGATGATCTCACGAGACACCATCATGGTATTGCATATATATAGCATCCTTAGCAATGCTAGTACCTCCTTGTGCACCATGCCATAGTTAACTTTGTTGGGCTTCAGTGTACGGCATGAAAAAGTGACCGGCCAGTACACCTTCTCATGTTTCTGCAGCAATGCCGCCGACACAGCCCACCTGCTGGCGTACACCACAATCAAAGGCGGTCGATCCGAGTCAGAGTGTTTCAAAATAAGTGTAGTCGCTATCTTCTGTTTCAAGAAAGTGAACGCGATCGTTGATTTTTCCCAGCGACTTCTGCCTTCCGATTCCTGATCGCCCTCAGCGATTGGGTGTGATTCCTGATCGCGCCCAGAAATTAAGTACGATTCCTGATCGACCTCAGCATTTGGGTGCGATTCCTGATCGCCCCTAGCAATAAGGTGTAATATTTGATCGCGCTCAGCAATTGGATGAAATTTCTGATCATCACCAGTGATTTGATGCACTTTTTAATCGCTTTTATGGGCAGTATGACACAGCCAAGTTCAACCCACAACCCCGACAGTCCTTGAGTCGTCATACGCTCGACGAATCTCATGGAAATCGGCGTTTCGCAATTTGTACAGTACTGAGGCGTACATTAAAAATTCTTCGAAGAATCGACTGTAATAAGTGAGGCCCCCCAGAAGCGATTGCATTAATCGTAAGGAGAGAGGAAATGGTATGTTTAGAAATGATCCTAGATCCTTTGGGCTCGCTTCTATCCAGCCAAAGACACTTGATGACCCAGGTAGTCTACCTTGCGTCGTCCTCAAAAGCTTTTAACAAGACTGATCGATAAATTCCATTTATCACACAAGTTCAACAATCGTTCCACTTTGCGGTAAAGAGATACCCACGACGGGGCGGTAACAGTGTATTGTAACGGGGCACACCCTTGCGTGAACTTAACGCACTGGTATCGTGCACCGACAAGCGTACACGAGGCAACCGAGGAAGCGGTAGGTACGACAGAGACAACACTGTCTTAGGGAAAAGTAGAACTGTTATATTAAAATAAGCAAGTCTTTAACTACTGTCTCTCTATTTGACTCAACTTAATTATACTATTTAATTCAACGTATGACAACGTCTCGTCACTACTCATTGCGCGCGTCTTGCAGCGATTGGTGGGTTGATATCGTCAAGATATCAACCAATGAGCAGACGCTTTAGTCGACCCATCAATATCACCACTATTGGTGATATTGTTAAAAGAATATTCAACATAGTATTCTTAATTATCATTATCTCTCAATTGACAATTTCCATGTACGGGATGCCCCGTTACATCACCCCCTAACTGATAGTCATCGTGTGACTATTAAAAATATGGCGGCCACCCGTTGGGCACCATTGGGACAGGGAGCACTTGTTGGGTCCGTTCCATTCACTCTCCTTCCGACCTCGCATACTTAACATGTCAATGCGGGGTGACACAAGGCCTGCACAGCCAGGTGCTGTGCCAGCCTCTGCGGCAGACAATTCGTCGTCTGCTGCTCGTTCTCCACCTGCAGCGACAGGTGCTGCAGGTGCACGCGGTATCACACCGCTATCGCATGATGACACTGACATAGAGGTCATCTATTCTGGCGGGTCGGACGTGTCTGACTCGGAAAAGCCTTTGGAGGCATCGCGTTCACCTGCGGTGCCTCATTCATCCACGACACTGCCGGACATACGGACTCGCGACATGAGTCACAGTCTGTTCGGCAGTGATGATGAGTCTGATGATTAGTATGATTGCTCATCACCGCGATCAACTCGTGCTCCTTCGCACGAGCGACTTGACGATGGTGCAAGCAATCGTCATACTGACAACCGTGGTATCGACAAGGGTACCACTGTGAAGCGTGATGAGCTGAAGCCGTGGCGTTTGCCTGAACGGCTCATCAATGGATTGTCTCACGAGACAAGCCAACACTATCGAATACCCTTATTCGATGCGACTGAGCTTCACGGCTTGGATCCCAGCGCGAGTAACTTTCGCGCTGAGGAAGATTTTATCTCGATGTCTACCTTAGACATCGATGGTACAACAGCAACTAAAAGCGTGACAAGGTCTCGCTTTTAGCTGCGTGGAACGCATTCGTCCACCTCGTAAAGAATTTTGGACGAGAAGGGTGGTTCCAAAACTTAAGGCGGTACGCATCAAGTTTGAAAAGCGAACACCAACCGGTGCAAGGTACCGGTTGCATTGTTTGTCGAGTGAGTCTGACATTCCTTGCCTCACATGGGGAGACCCTTGTGCGAGTTGTGTTGACAACTCGCAGCGTGCACTTAGGGATGTGTACTCCCTATGTTCTCCCTGGGGAAGGGCACACATCTCGAGAGAGATGCGGGACGCGATTGCAAACTTGCAATTTGTCTACAAGCGCCAAAAGCGCGTGTTTACCGATGGGCCCGTGGAACAATTGGATGAGTCTCGTCATACTGGTGGACGAGACCCTCAACATCAGCCATCAACTAGGATAGAGGTTCCGAGCTGTCATACAACAGTGGATACTCACGCTAGCGGACAAGGTGACTTGTCAGCTCCCCGTTCTTCGCGCGGTAGCTCAAGATACGCCCCACGTAAAAGCGTCGACCACCGTGAGAGTCCACTAGTGACTCTGGTGGTGGTAGATTGACAAACTCCGGATCAACCGACTGGCCTGCAGGAGACTTTGGGTAACCATGAGCATAACCTGACCGAGTTGAGGGAGGACATCGATCACGAACACGATCGTCGACACGAATTGTTGTCGACCGTACGACGTCTCCGTTCCGATCGGGAGAGAGAACGATCGGATTTTGCGTTCTTTCAACTCAAGAACGAATGCGTGAGGCGCCATTCCCGCGATGGGATAGAGGCGGCTCGTCGCGAGACTGCGTTGCTGAAGGACCAACTTGAGTGTTTGGTCCATGATCACAAGAATCTGTTGGGGATTCTTGAACGTGCTGGTCATTTCCGTTCTCGGAAGAATCCTTGTGATGATAGTTCGGGCGTAGACGATCAACATAAAACTTAGGATGCGTGCGCATCCTGGGACGCAACTCAATCGTGTATGCATTGCCTTTGCGTTGCAACACACGAAATTGCCCAATGTATTTCGGCAGTAGTTTACTACTGCTGATACTAGAGACTACATGTCAAGGTAAATTTTCCGTAGACAGTAGTACTAGGTCGTTAGCTTCAAATGAAAGAACATTCGCTCGTCCATTCTTGTCTGCGTTCCGTTTCTGGCGGTCCACCGCATTTGCGATGGAGTCCTGAATGAAACGGACTACCGCCTCTCGAGTCAGCAGGAAGTTCTCTGCTGACTCTTTGTTTTGTCTTTCAGTGCGCTTCGTGCGCACTATTATGAGATTTTTCTCTTCTTCAGCGAGGTTGTCCTCTTCCTCGCTGGCATTGTCGTTGACGATGCTGAATATACCAGCATCGTCATCATCATCCGAGTCAGTAATAGCGTCGCCGCTATTATTGAGGCGATCTTCTCCATCGATGTTGACCTGATCGACATCGGCATCATACGTGACGATGTTAGCGTCGACCCGTGATGAGCTAGAGCCAGAACGGTTTTTGCTTGAGCGAGTCCCTCCTCCGCTTATCTAAGAGTCACACTCTAGAAGGGTGGGCACATGTGGGTGGCGTAGTCCATTCACGTAAAACGGTGTGTGCTGTGTGGAAGCATGCACCGAATTATTGATGGCGAATTCCACCATGGGTAGGAATTCGCTCCAACTCGGAAACAAGTGGACATATCCTCGAAGAATCTCTTCGAGGACACGGTTCGCACGTTCCGTCTGACCATCTGTTTCTGGATGGTCAGAAGTGGACATCTTCAATCGTGTTCCGAGAGTACGGAACACGGTTTGCCAAAATTCCGCCGTGAACCGAGGGTCACGGTCGGATACGAGTTCACGGGGTAACCCGTGGAGTCTAAAGACCGTGTCTAGAAAGACACGAGCACAACCTTGAGCCTTGATTGACTCAGGGACAGCAGCAAGATGGACCATCTTGCTGAATCGGTCAACAAACATAAGAATACCATTATTCTTGTGATCGTCTTCGGGAAAACCGAAGACGAAGTCCATTGAAACGTACTGCCAGCACTCTGTCGGAACAGGCAGAGGCTGCAATGGCGCACGGGATGAAGGACTAGGCTTCACCCGTTGACAAACTTCGCAAGCACGTATGTACTTGCGAACAAACTGATACTGGCGGGGCCAGTAAAAGTCGCGACTTACCGTGAGGTAAGTCTTTCCCCTTCCACGATGGCCGCTTGTTGGGGCATCGTGACACTCATACATGATGCGCAAACGCAAATCATGATGAGCGGGTGCGACGACACGAGGCGTATCGTCGGCAACAGCTGTATAGTACAGCAATCCGTTGCGTGTACTATACCGATCCGATGAGGATCGGTACAAAGCCGGTAAATCCCTCATGGATTTACTGGATGGATTCACCAGATGATCCATCAATCGCAGAAGATCGTTATCTTCCGCGTATGCCTTTCGTACGTCGTCAAGTAAACTTGACGACGGGACACTGACTGACAGTGTTGCAACAGTGGGCTTATCCTCACTGTTGGATTGGGCGTCCGGCTCGAAATCGGGCCGGCGCGAAAGCGCATCAGCGACGACATTGAGTCGTCCTGGTTTATACTCCACGGAGAAGTTATACTCCGCGAAGAAAGACAGCCACCTCGCCATTCTTTGCGAGAGGTGTGGGCTGTTTACGGCCGTGCGTAATGACGCATGGTCCGTGTAGACAACAAACGATCTATCTAGATAGACGCGAAACTTAGCCAGTGCGTATTTCATGGCAAGGAGTTCCTTGTCATGCACTGGGTAATTACGCTCAGCTGCTTGCAGATGACGCGACTGATAACAGATGACGCGCTCCGCGCCATCTGCATCGAACTGCATTAACGCACAGCCGATTGCGAAATCGCTGGCGTCACAGACCACATGAAATGGTCTGTCCTGATCTTCAATCGTCACAATCGGCGACTGCATCAAGCTAAGCTTGATACCTTCAAAGAGACGCTGGCACTCTGCGTTCCATGACCACTTGACACTTTTCTTGAGCAAGCAAGAAAGATGAACAGTCATCTCGGCGTAGTTGCGCGAGTACTTTTGCAAGTACACCGCTAGCCCAAGGAACTTCCTTAGTCCCTTGATATCGACTGCCACTGACCAGTCGGTGATCGCCTTGATCTTTTCGGGATCAGGGCGTACGCCGTGTTTCCCCACGATGCACCCAAGAAGTGATATTTCGCTAGCCGCGAATATATACACTTCTTGAGGTTGGCGTACAACTTATACTTGCGCATAAGTTGAAGAACCTGACGAACGTGAGTTCTGTGAACTTCACCGTCCGTCTTTCCGTCCATAGCCCGGCTATGGACGAACACATCGTCGAAGTAACTCGGTGCGAAGTCTCGCACCGGTCTCAACAGATTTGTGACACATCTGTTGAATGTTGCAGGGGCATTACTCATCCCCTGTGGCATCACTAGCCACTCCCACAGCATCTCGCTGGGGGTACTCACTGCCGTGAACGGGATGTCCCGTTAACGCATCAGGATCTGATGGAATCCATCCATCAGATCCATGGACGAAAAGATGGTACTCTTTGACATATCGTCTATGATTATGTCCTTCCTCGGTATCGGCGTCTGAGCCGGTACCGTTGCAGCATTCAACTTGTTGAATGCGTGCACTATCCGCCACCCTCCTATGGCTTTTCGCACACAGAAGGTCGGAGAGCTGTGAGGGGATGTTGATTTTCCTCACATAAACTGCCGCTAAGCGATCGGCAAAGAACATGTCGATCGCTAGTACTTGTTCACGAGGCAGTGGCCATTGCTTCATGACACATTACTTTGAGCCCGGTTTGAGCTCGATCTCGTGTCGAGTGCATTTGTCTTTAGGTAACTCGCAAGGTACAGATTCAGGAAATACGTCCTTGAATTCGATCAAATCCGTATACAAAGGATTTGCCTGAAGTGACTCCCAGGGTTGAGACGTGTATCGTTCAATCCGAGTCTTCTCATCGAGGACACTTTCGTCCATCGATGAGCTGCTGAGAACCCGTTTGTTCTCAGCAAATACTGTTGCCGACCGAATATCGGCCACATACTCATCCTCTGTGATGAGTAGGCAGATCTGCTTGACTTTGCCACTACACAGAGCACGTAAGAACCGTTTCGGTTCTAGCGTTGGCAACTGAGTTATCTCCGAAGTTATCTTCGGAGGCACAATCAGATCAGGTGTATAAGCGCCTATACTTGATACGTCATTGATTAAGACGTTCAATGTCTCGGTTTCTTCCTGGGAACTTGCTTTCACAGGTTGCTAAGGGCCTGATCCTTCAGCAAGTGACTCTTGAGGAATTCCTTCCTCAAGTACGTGGGGATTTATTCCCTCGACGTCTTCTGACTGTAGCTGTACAACCACAGTCAGGCACCGATCCTCTAGGGTCGACGCTCCAGTCGACGTAGGATTTAAATGTTGCCCTTTGAAGGCAACAGGATTCTTTTGTCTAAGATGCTGCCCGCTAGGCATGCATTCATGTCCCGGTCCACTCGACTTCTCCGAGTGGTGGACCTTCGGCGCCGCCTGTACTTCTGTACAGACGCCGGGAGCTTGCTCCACAGTGTAGTGATCAACTACACTGTGATCTTGTGTAGTCGTGCTAACGACCGTACCGCAAGTGAGGCCATCGCACTCACTCGCAGAACATCCACACGCTTGTGGACGCTCCAAGATAATCATCATGTGGCCATCTGATGAACAAGCGGCAGGCATCTTCACGGATCGATGCTGCCAGCTCACCCTTGGCTCGTATTTTCTGAGCCAAGGTAATCCCAGGATGACATCAAATTTGTCATCCAGATCTAGTACGATGAAATCATCATCGTACTGCTCGCCCTCTAACGTTTAGTGGATTCCTACTACACGTTTCTCAACGGTTATCGATGCGCCTGTTGCAAGGCGCACCGTCATCCTTGTGAGGGGAATGTCGCGCTCAACGATCTTGAGCCTACGACCCTCTAGTGACTGGCGACGAACAAAGTTGTTCAACGCCCCACAGTCTACTAGGTCACGAAGCGACTAATCATTTGTCGCTTCCAACTTCAAGGTGATGAGCGAAACGTCATTATCAGGTGCAGAGACACACAATGATTGTGTATCTGGAGTAACTTTCGTCTAGAGGTTTGCAAATTCTCTTGAGGTTGCTGGGTCAGTAGGGCGCTCCGCCCCTACTGACCCCGACCATTTTTTGATGGTGCGTCTCGCTGTTGCGGCTTCGCAACAGCGCTGGACCCACGCCCATTGCCCTTTCTCGCAAATGGTCGTCCATTTCGCTCAGTACGGTTTGGTACTGGGCGTGGAGCACTACACTCGTATGCTTAGTGCCCTAACTTCTGACAGCGATTGCACTTCTGCAATCGCTTGTTGTTTGAAGAGCGAGGTCTCTCGCTCTCAACATAGCAGAGGTCCATTGGTTCTGGACCTCCGATCTCTTGTCGTCTTGGTGGACGATAAGAGTTTGAGCTAGCATGAGCCTGTCTCATGCTAAAGTCTTCCTGTTCCGCGGCTGATATCGCTTCTTCAAGCGTTATCAGCTCAAGGCGGAACAGATGGCTCCTGACGGGCCCTTCTGCGAGCCCTTGCATGAGCACCGTAATCAACGTGTGTTCATGAACTGGATTTGCAGTTATACTACTCGCAAGGAGTCGTATATGTTGTGCGTAAGCGTGCACATCACGCTTACCCTGCTTGAGTTTCATGAGCTCTGAACGAGCCCTGAACTCACCCCGTGGCGGCTCAAACGTTTGTATGAGCCGGGACTTGAAGTCATCTAGCGACCTAAACACATGTGGGTCGCTACTCTCGAGCCCCAGGGACCAAGTTTTGGCACGTACTGCCAAGTGGGTCTGAGCAAATGTGATTTTTATTTGCTCATCTTCGACGCGACGAGCCGTTAAGGCTCTGTCGAGTTCGACAAACCACAGTAACAGGGAGTCTTCCGGGACTCCACTGTACTTGGAGATGTCAACTTTCATGACTTCGGGTTGACGCGCATGTGCCATCCCGCTCACAGCAGCATGGAATTGCTGCTGTCTCAACAGCTCTGTCTGTTGAGCACTGAGTTCCCTCAACTGCTCGGCCTGTTGAGAGCCTTGCTGGTGAAGCAAGGCTGCTTTCTCCCTCTCGAGAGCAAGTTCATTGTGAATGAACTTGGCTATAGCGGCATGTTGTTGGTCTCTGTCTAGAGACTCCAACATGGCGCTAATGGCGAGCTCGCCTACGGTAGAACTCATTCGATCCACCGCACCCCATTTGATGTCACTCAAATGGGTAAACCCTTCACGCGTGGCGTGAAAGGTCTCTTCATCATCCAACATGTTCATGTTGGAGGCTGTGGTACTTGGAAGGACTAAACGTGCTACCAGGTGTAACGGGGCACACCCTTGCGTGAACTTAATGCAAGGGTATCGGTGCCCCGACAGACGTACACAAGGCAAGCGAGGAAGGGTCGATAAGTGAAAAGTAGAACTGTTATATTAAAATAAGCAAGTCTTTAACTACTGTCTCTCTATTTGACCTAACTTAACTATAATGGTATAACTGAATGTATGACGACGTCTCGTCACTACTCATTGCGTGCGTCTTGCGGCGATTGGTGGGTTAATATCATCAAGATATCAACCAATGAGCAGACGCTTTGGTAGACCCATCAATATCACCACCATTGGTGATATTGTTCAAAGAATATTCAACATAAATATTCTTAATTGTCATTATCTCTCAAATGACAATTTCCATGTAACGGGCTGCCCCGTTTCATATATCGTCGATGTATGATCTTCGACCAAGGACCGACGTCTTCATGTCAGAATCCGATCCCGAATTGATCGTAGTTGGACGTGTACCAATCTTCAAATATCCATATAACGCATTGTCGATTGGTCTTTGGTAATCTGCGGTGCGTTCTTCAATCCAAACGGCATCCTTAGCCTCAAACAGGCCTGATGGTGTAATAAACGCCGAAAATGCTCCGGCTCGATCCGATATCTCCACCACCCAAAACCACTTGTCATGTCTAAGGAACAGTACCACATGTCTTTATCCATATCGTGCAGCAAGTCGCTGATCAAAGGCATGGGGAAGACCATCAATCTCGTCAGCTAATTCACTCGTCTATAGTCGATGCATATTCGAATATATTCTCCATTCTTCTTTATGATCACCACGATCGGTGATGCCCACGGAGAATCGGACGGACGAATTTATTTGCGCCATCAATAGGCCATTGATCAGATCAGCTAGAATCTTGCAAAAGTTGGGAGCGACCGGTCGCACCTTCTGTTCGATCGGGTTAGCGCCTCCGACATCACTATCGCATACCGCTCCACGAGCCGCAATTGGTAGGGAATTACCTTTGACGATTAGCAGATGTCGATTTGCCCATATTCGTTGTCGCAACTTCTCTTGATCACTTGACAGTGGCTACCCTAAGTCGCCCAATTGAATGTCCTTTAAAGATATCTCGGCCGTCGGTGTAACAACTTCCGGTAGGATCGCCATGTGCTGATCGACATCCTCAGCATACAACTCTCCACTTTCGTTGCGGTACGTCGACTCAGTAAGCGTTTCCCCTCCCGTCTTTTCTTCTCCGATCGCCATGACGTCATTCCGTTTCACCAATCGAACGGACTTTTCCTGTAACTCACAACCTATGATCGCACTCCCGTCTGTCTGACAGCGGGACTCTCCTTGCAGCAAATTGCTGATACCTCGCCCGATAGATTCTGCGTCGACCACCTTTAATTCAGGATTTTTGCTCATGACGATCTTGTGACTGATCACCCCTCTTGGATTCTTGGGTCGTAGAGATCAACGAAGAAACTTCTGTTGGTATAAAAACATCTTCCCCGGGCTGCATACACCGCTTTTCTGTGTCGCTCGCGATCTCGTCAGACTGATTTCTAGACTGTTTTTGTCCATCACCATTTATGGAGGAGATCCCGTCTGGTTGATCGATGGATCGTCTCTGTCCTCGATCTGGCTCCTCGCAATCGATCCTCCCTGTCACGGTCGGCGTCACCACTCTGCTAGTATCCTTTGACATGGTTTGCACAAGCTCATCGTCTTGCGTCTCGTCATTTGTATGTTCCATCACAAGTACCTTGATCAATCTCTGATCACTCATCATATCGCGATCATTGTTTTCACTCTCGTCTATGTAGAGCATCAAAACTTCGTAGATCACGTTTTGATCAGGTTGTAACTTGTCAGCACTGCAGTCATTTACCTCCTTTCCTGTCTTCACTTCTTGGCGTTCAAAATCTTTCTCGGCGTAGGATATGATCGCTGGTCAACCAATGGACCTTCATACGTTGCGGGCGAAACTACTTCTCGATTAGTTGTAGCCTCGAACGCTAATGTCTAACACTCGTATTACGTCCCAATTTCACAGACACGTGCCCCTGCGATCGGGGTATTGTGTCCGCTACCATCCACAACCTTGTGGAGTTCCCCAGCATAAAATCACCTCGCGATCACATAGTTTGTGAGCTGAAGATAGTTGATCCTGCCAGACCCGGTAGTCACAGTTAATGCCCACTCCACGCCTCGTCTTACCCACATTTTAGCTCTTGGTGGCGCGATACCTTTCCTCAAATCTGTTAGTTTGTCAACTGGTATCATTACGTGTTAACTTATTCAGGTTGATCGCTTGGATGGTAGATCTATAAAGTGGCTTACGCCCCGCTAGACCAATGCGGACTCCATCAGGTAGACATAACGCTCCATCCGCTAAATCCAAGTGGATCCCCACCGGTACCATGAAATCCATACCCAGTTTAGCCTCTTTACCGACTTGATCACCGACCCATACGTTGAAATCATCCACTAGTGAGCCGTCCAATGTAATCTTGATCTTCGTGCGCCCAATTGTCATGTATGCGTTTTCCCCTATGCCGACACATTCTTGAGTCTGGCATTCGTCGATCATGCACCCTACCTTACGAGCAAAGGTGGTGTCGATGATTAACATTTCAGCTACGGAATCGAATGGCATAGTCGCCTTCTCATTAATAATTTTTCCAATCGCTTTCGCTTAATTAAAACATGTTCTAGGGGTGTGATATTTCCAATACCTACGTACTTCTCCTGGTGCGAGATCAATGTCCATCTTTAGAGCTGATCGAGGGTTTTTAGCAGTTCGTTTCACACTTGAGATTGCGGGGACACAATTTGGATCATTACGTATATTAGCGATCGTCTTGACCTGATCGTCAACTTCTGGATCCTTCAATTGTTCTCAGCGACGGCATATATGCAGATCCTAGAACTCTCGGCTCGTACCAGATTCCATCCAGGCGAGCGTCCTCGTTTAACATCTCCTCCTCCTCGGACGGAAACATTCCTGCGTGCTTGGTAGGCACATTCCATGAAAGCATCAAATTGTAGAACTTTTCCAAAGGGCACTTGCCACTCTCATGCCTTTTTACACAAGCTGCACACGCGTAATAACACTTGTCCTATAAATTTCCTTTACGGCCGCACTTCTGGCAAGTCAATGGCTTCCAGCAGCCACGATCATTATGCTTGATCGATCCACAGTGAGTGCACGGATTCTTTCGTTATCCGTGATCGCGTAACTCCTCCCGATCAGCTTCTTCATACGGCATTCGATGATCTAGGTTTAATTGCACTCGAGTGGGGAGGTAGTTGCACAAAATCTGCGCCGGTCCACGTTCTAGTCCAATCCGCTTGGATCCGACTTCGAACTGCAGCTCTCGCTTTCCACTATGATCGCTCGTACGGCTCGGGTTGATTTTGACGGCACCTGATCAGCATTAGCTTTTGATCGCTGATGAAACCTTCCCGATCCCATCGACGCCTTCGTGTACCGGATTTCCATCCGATGTTACGCACGTAACGTTTCTTCCATGTCATCGGCGTCCGACAACCGCAGTAGAGTCAAATATTTCGCTAAATCGCGATCGTCCAGCGTAGAAATAAATGTTCCACATGTTCAATCCGCATAGCGTGTCTTCCTTCTCGAATCGCGACCTTGGCTTGGATCGCTGCCCCATTCGATCGGTGTAAATACTCCAGCGGGGTTTAATCCGGTCGTTTACGTGCGTGGTAATACTGTCTGGCATTTGGCACGCCGTACCCTCCATATTCCACCATGAAACCTTTTAGCAGATCTTTCCACGTGCGACGAATAGTGCAACTTAGCTGACTGTGCCAATTCTGTGCCGGTCCTGTCAGTAGATCACCGAACACCAGGTATTTGTCTTCGTCTGGTATTTAATCCCTCACGAACGCCTACTTGACCTTGATGATCCAGCTTCTAGCGCGATCTTCGTCTCGGTCTCTGCCGATGAATGTCTTCAGCTCGCCAATCACCGAGAAATGGATACGCTGGGGGGACGGCCCTTGATTCATTGACACTTCTGCAGGCGCCATTATTGGCCGCCTCGGGTCTTCCCACTACGATTTGTACGGGGTATGTCCTCCGTGATCGCCAAAGTCTTATTGACATAGACGCGATCCGGCCGACTCCATGTCCACATCCGGAAAGTATGTCTCTCGCGCTCTTAGAATCTTGATTGCTGGACTTGGGTAGGACGCTTGACAGGCTTAACTTCGCTGCCTCTGTTCAAACCGCTCCATTGCGTTGTCAATGTAGGACATCAGATGTCTTTGTAAGGCCACTGTGTCATCTCCGGAGGCGCGTATAGCTGCCGATCGCGGCTCAGCCCTGATTCCTTTGGCGCGATCATGCAGATCAGCGGAACCACTGGGACCTATTGAAATCTTTTGAATGCCGATCGAGGCGTCTGAGTCGTTTTTGGATTTCGCTGAGGCATACTGCGATGATCCGGTGTGGTATTTCTGCGTCATGTCCGCGATCGTGGTACTCGCTTGATCTTCAATTTTGACTTTGCCTGTGAGAGGGATCAGCTTCTCGTACAACGATCGACATGCGCAGGTAATTTGGTCTTGATCAAAATCCAACAATCTTTTCACATCGATCATCTCCGCCACGAATCCATCTTCATGCAAATGTCGCACGAATCTATAGATTCCTTCCGGCATGTTCGATGCACTTGCCGGGGTCTATACCGGACCTTGAATCTCGTCGAGCAGTTCTGGCTTGAGCACTTGGAGTAATGGGCCGCTTCCTAGTATATTCTTGAGCATATTCCACTCGTACATCTTTACCAGATCTTCATATTGCCACCCTTACATCTTGATCTCGTCTTCCGCGAACTTGAACGGCTTGGGGATCTTGTTCTCAACTTGATAACGTTGATCGTGCTTGGACGTTGTTTCTTTTACCCTCAAAGGCCTTGATCAATCTTTTCTTGAGATCGCGGGTGTGACTATGGGCAACTTTTGCTCGGTTTTAACAGATGGGTTTTCACCCTGCAAATCATGCTTTGTAGCTCGATCCACGGTGGACCCCGACGAGACCTCACAAGGGGTCGAGGTTTTTCTTCCAAATCGAGCGATCAATCTTCCTCTTTTATTTTCTTGTCATTAGAGCCCGTCCCAGAACTCTGATGAACTGGTAATCTTTCGGACTCGCATGTCTGAGGCGATTCTTTGGCCTTCGACGCTTCCATCCCAGGTACAGGTTTTATCGTCACATATTCACTCGGGACTCACGGTGAATTCCCGAGTCACCAGAAGATCCGGGCACGCGCACCATTGTGGTGGAGTTGTGATCGCTCTTTTGAGGAGTCGATCCCAACTCTCCACTGGCGCCCGGACGACCGACTAGTGAAGGGGGTACTCCGATTCCGTGATCTTGATACCCTTCCTCACCTTGTCTACCCGTCGGTGGGGCGGGTTGCACTCTTCCAGGTGGACTCGTGTCAATGGAAAACTTGATCGTGTTTGCGATTGGGTCGAGGTTCGATCACGGTGTGCAAATCTTCCCACCACGATCGGGGTCGGTGTGATCACGTGGAATTCGTCACGCGATCACTTGTATGCTTGTGGGGCGCTCGATATGAGTCACCCTGATCTGTAACAGATCGCCTTGTCCAAATGTGGACCTTGATTCGCGAGCCTTCTGACCACTTGAGCCGTCTCGTAATCGTGGGTTCTCAACCACAAAGGGTTTCCTGCGTCCAGCCGCAGTTGGGGTATTGTTTGAGAGATCTTTATCCCTGGCCAAACAATCCAGGGATATCACTTGATTAAAGTATGTAAAGATTTCCTTGACGTCGGGTGGCCAATGATCCACCCGGAGGAAAAGTCGACACGTGTACTTTAGAGCAAATTGAACTCTGTTTAATGTCGACCAATCAAACCCAACAACCCTATCCATATCCCCATGCATTGGACATCGTTTTCCACCTGTCGCTCTCTCTAGACGGTAGCGATCTTGTACTTGCGTGGCCCACACCTGATATGCTTGTCTGATCGCGATCACATACCTGATCACTGATCACGATCTCGATCACTAGTCACGATCTCGATCGCCATCTTGATCGCGATTGCGTTGCTGATCGCGGTTCCCTTCTTGATCGACCGATCGCCAACGTTACCTTCCGCCTCATACCTTGGTCCGAAATCGCAGGTCCCAACCTGCCCGATCTGATATCCATTTTAGTCTGACTGTCCAATGGACGCGATCTAACCAGATGTGGGACCGGGCCGTCAACCGTTAACTGGATCGGACATAACGGGAATGCAATCAGTTCCTCTGTAGCGACATTCCATAGTCGCTTTACCACAGTACGCTGATTGTCAGCTTTCCTCTCGAGGTATCAAGATAATCTTGATGGAATTGCTCATGTTGGCGATTTCAGATCAGGACAGACCATTTCATGTGGTCTGTGATACCAGAGAATTTGCAATCGGTTATGCATTGATGCAATTTGACACAGATGGCGCAGAACACGTCGTCTGCATTCAATAGCGGCAGCTGCAACTACCTGAGCGCAATTACCGAGTGCATGATAAAAACACCTTGCCATGAAGTACGCAATGGCTAAGTTTCGCGTCTATCACGTGGGAGATAGACCGCACATTGTCTATACGAACCATGGGTCACTACGCACGGCCGTAAACAGTCTCCACCTCTCGCAATGAATGGCGAGGTGGTCGTCTTTCTTTTCAAGGTATAGTTTCTCCGTGGAGTACAAACCAGGACGACTGAACTTCGTCGCTAATGCGCTATCACGTCAGCCTAATTTTAAGCCGACTGTACCAGTTAACATCGAGGCCTTGCCCACTATTGCGGCGCTGTCAGTCAGCGTGCCGTCGTCGCCTTTAATCGACGACATGCGGAAGGCGTACGCAGGAGATACGAATCTCCTCCGTTTGATGGATCAATCTTGAAAACCCATCCCGGAAATCCTTGTCCGATTTGCCGTCTCTATACCGCTCCTCTTTAGATCGGTACACGGTTCGCAACGGCCTTCTGTATTACACAGCAGTTGCTCTCGACACTTCTCGTGTCGTCGTTCCCGATCATGATGATTTGCGTTTATCAATCATGTTCGAATGTCACGATGCGCCGTCAGGCGGGCATCGTGGTAGAAGAAAGACTTACCTTACAGTAAGTCGTCACTCTTACTGGCCTCGATAGTACAGTTAGCTCGCAAGTACATTCGTTCTTCCGAGGTCTGCCAACGAGAGAAGCCTAGTCCTTCATCCCGTGCACCATTACAACCTCTGCCAGTACCAAAAGAATGTTAGGAGTCCGTTTCCATGGACTTTGGCTTCGAGTTTCCCGAAAACATTCACAAGAATCATGGTATTCTTGTGTTTGTCAATCTTTTCAGCAAGATTGTGCATCTTGCTGAGGTCCCCAAGTCAATTACGGCTCAAGGCTGTGCGTGTGTCTTCATCGACACGATACTTCGACTCTACGGGTTACCCTGTGAACTCGTATCCGACCGTGATCCTCGGTTCACGGCGGATTTTTGGCTATTTGTGTTCCGCACTTTGGGAACACGTTTGAAGATGCCAACCTCTGATTATCCTGAAACAGATGGTCAGACAGAGCGTGAAAACCGTGTGATCAAAAAATACTTCAAAGATATGTCCACTCTTTCTCGAGATGAAATCAGTTCTTGCCGATGGTCGAATTCGCCATCAACAAATCCGTGCATGCGTCCACGACGCACACACAGGTCTACGTGAATCGCTTACGTCACCCACGTATTCCAGCCCTTATAAAGAGTGACTCTGGGTTAAAGGGGGAGGGACTCGCTCGAGCAAAAACCGCTTAGGCTCTTGCTCATCACGTATCATCACACATGCCGATACGTTCGACGTCGATGTCGATAATGTCGACATCAGATAAATTGATCTGAGCAGTAGCAATGACGCTGCTGCTACATCAGACAATGATGAAGATGCTGGTATATTCAGCATCGTCAACGGCAATGCCTGCGAGGAATAGGACAACCTCGCTAAAGAAAGAAAGAATCTTTTAGCAGTGCGCACGAAGTGCACTGAAAGACAAAACAAAGAGTCAGCAGAGAACTTCCTGCTGACTCGAGAAGCGGTAGTCCGTTTCGTTCAGGACTCCATCGCAAATGCGGTCTATCGTCAGAAACAAAACGCAGACAAGAATGGACGAGCGAATGTTCTTTCATTTGAAGCTAACGACCTAGTACTACTGTCTACGGAAAATTTACCTTGACATGTAGTCTCTAGTATCGGCAGTAGTAAACTACTGCCGAAATACATTGGGCAATTTCGTGTGTTGCAACGCAAAGGCAATGCATACACGATTGAGTTGCGTCCCAGGATGCGCACGCATCCTAAGTTTTATGTTGATCGTCTACGCCCGAACTATCATCACAAGGATTCTTCCGAGAACGGAAATGACCAGCACGTTCAAGAATCCCCAACAGATTCTTGTGATCATGGACCAAACACTCAAGTTGGTCCTTCAGCAACGCAGTCTCGCGACGAGCCGCCTCTATCCCATCGCGGGAATGGCGCCTCACGCATTCGTTCTTGAGTTGAAAGAACGCAAAATCCGATCGTTCTCTCTCCCGATCGGAACGGAGACGTCGTACGGTCGACAACAATTCGTGTCGACGATCGTGTTCGTGATCGATGTCCTCCCTCAACTCGGTCAGGTTATGCTCATGGTTACCCAAAGTCTCCTGCAGGCCAGTCGGTTGAGCCGGAGTTTGTCAATCTACCACCACCAGAGTCACTAGTGGACTCTCACGGTGGTCGACGCTTTTACGTGGGGCGTATCTTGAGCTACCGCGCGAAGAACGGGGAGCTGACAAGTCACCTTGTCCGCTAGCGTGAGTATCCACTGTTGTATGACAGCTCGGAACCTCTATCCTAGTTGATGGCTGATGTTGAGGGTCTCGTCCACCAGTATGACGAGACTCATCCAATTGTTCCACGGGCCCATCGGTAAACACGCGCTTTTGGCGCTTGTAGACAAATTGCAAGTTTGCAATCGCGTCCCGCATCTCTCTCGAGATGTGTGCCCTTCCCCAGGGAGAACATAGGGAGTACACATCCCTAAGTGCACGCTGCGAGTTGTCAACACAACTCGCACAAGGGTCTCCCCATGTGAGGCAAGGAATGTCAGACTCACTCGACAAACAATGCAACCGGTACCTTGCACCGGTTGGTGTTCGCTTTTCAAACTTGATGCGTACCGCCTTAAGTTTTGGAACCACCCTTCTCGTCCAAAATTCTTGACGTTTTGGACGAACGCGTTCCACGCAGCCAAAAGCGATGTTTTGTCACGCTTTTGGTTGCTATTGTACCATCGATGTCTAAGGTAGACATCGAGATAAAATCTTCCTCAGCGCGAAAGTTACTCGCGCTGGGATCCAAGCCGTGAAGCTCAGTCGCATCGAATAAGGGTGTTCGATAGTGTTGGCTTGTCTCGTGAGACAAGCCATTGATGAGCCGTTCAGGCAAACGCCACGGCTTCAGCTCATCACGCTTCACAGTGGTACCCTTGTCGATACCACGGTTGTCAGTATGACGATTGCTTGCACCATCGTCAAGTCGCTCGTGCGAAGGAGCACGAGTTGATCGCGGTGATGAGCAATCATACCAATCATCAGACTCATCATCACTGCCGAACAGACTGTGACTCATGTCGCATGTCCGTACGTTCGGCAGATCTTTTGATGAACCAGGCACTGCAATTACGCGCGATGTGTCTAAAGGCTTTTCCGAGTCAGACACATCTGACTCGCCAGAGTAGCCGACCCCTGGCTCGAGGTCACTGTGTGCTGTGGTGAGATACTGCATGCGCCTGCAGCAACACAATCTGCAGGCAGAGAGCGAGTAGCAGACGACGAGTCGTCTGCCGTAGAGACTGGAGCGGTAGTAGACCGTGTCGTCTTTGAATTAGCCGGCATAGACATGTTAACTATGCGAGGAAAAGTCAGAATGAATATATATGACCAACAAGTACTCCCGTCCCATTGACATCCAACGGGTGGTCACAAAGTTTCAATAGTCACACGGTGACTATCAGTTAAGGGAGGGGTGATGAAACGGGGTACTTCGTTACATGATATTGTCACTAAGGATAAAATGACAATAAAGAATATTACGTTGAATATTCTTTCAACGATATCACAGAGCATGATGATATTGTTGAAGATGACCAAAGGGTCTATTCTTAGGTTTATATCGTGATGATATCAACCCACCAATCGCTGCTAGACGCGCGCAATGGGTGGTGCGTAGACGTCATTATACGTTGTTAAATTTATATAATTAAGTCAGGATAAACAGAGATGTAAGATTGATTGGACTTAATTATGTTAAATAACAGTTTTTCTTTTACCGGAGACTAGAGTGTTCACTAGTCTCCTTTCTACTTCTGTTTTGGTGCAATTCATTGCAGGGCACTGACTATCACTGATGTCAGTGGAAGTGAGCTCCGTACTGGTCAACCAGTACGTTGTCACCAGTGCCCCGTTGCACTTTGGGTTGATACACGCAACGCTAAAGAAGGCTTCTGAAGATGACGAGGCTGTGGCGCTACTTAAGTTGCAGGTTGTAGATGTCGATCTGATTATCATGCGTGGCACGACGCAACGAACGCAAAAAATGCGGCTCCCAAGATGGCTTGATGTCGTGAGGCGAGAATAAGTGCTACCTTGCGCTGCTTCCACTGAAGCTTGATCTGCGATTTCTTTTAGATAGTTGTGTGCAAAAAGTATATATACCGCTTTCCATGATAGTTGTGTGCAAAAAGTATATATACCGCTTTCCATGATAGTTGTAGCGTTTTGCCGTGTGGTACATCGGACTAACAATTACACTTGGAGTGGACAAGAAAGTTATTACCTTTTTTTCCATAACAACGTGAGTAGTAAATCATTAGACATTCTATCGCCGCGGTCGGATCATTTTCCTTCATGAAACAATGACCGTTGTTGTGTTTGGTAATGGAGAGCAAGGTTAGGAGTAACGCAGATAGAGCGCAACGCTTAACTATGCTGATCCTTTTGTTGATATGTATAGGGGATGAGATGACAAGACAACACAGACGTCGAAAATCGTGATATCGGGTTCGCGAGAGGCGACAATGGGACCCAGGCTGCTTATCAGGCATGCCAGGGATTAGCCGAAAACGCATCACTATTACCGAGTGATACGAATTGGCTGGTCGACTTAACGTAGTGTGGAAAAGTGCGTGTAATTTGTTTGGTTTCGGTAACCATCGTGAGAGCCTGTGCAGTCAACCACTTCTGTCGTAAGTAATTCCTATCGCGCGTACATAATTCTCGTAGCTTATGGCGATTTCGAGCGCGATAGCTTCGGTGCCCTCGCCGCCGCTCTTCACCAAAAGGTTCTGGACGTCCACAGGATTCTTCTTTTCCATGATCCACTGTAGGAACTCCGCCGTCTTCAAGTTGTCCCACTCTACAGAATGCGGCGATTTTCGTTGTGTGTGGATAGCTTTCGCCGCTTTGAAAACGCTTCCCTCCTTCACAAGCTCTTGCAACTTGACGAGGTCGTTGCCGCGTATCAAACTAGATCTCAGATATTCCAACAGCTCCTTGTGATCTTGATTGCTATGCAGCTGATGCACACATGTCTCAAAGTGGTCTTCGACGTTACCAGGACGATATGCTGTCGAGATGATTTGATGCCCATCAGCATCAGCGATACCAGCAAGCTCGCCTTGATGCTCGCGAGCATTGGCGCCAGCGTCGCCCTTCCAACCAACGAACTTGGCTGGGGTTGACTCGATCAAGGGAGCAGACTCGCTAGCTTTTCCAATCGCCAGCTCGGTAATCTTTGCAAGGATATCCCCGTTCGTGGACGCCCGTTCTTCTCGTTGATTCCCACGGACAACAGCAGTTCGTAGGTACTCCCCCACACCTTAATGCTTGCCTCGATCTGCACCAGGAACAGGGGCCTCTATGAGACCTGAGGCATAATCAGCAAGGACAAGCGTCACACTATCCATGAAGAGAGCAATGAGGCAGATGGATCGCATGGCTTCCTGTGATACGTACAGGACGAGATCTGGACAATGAAGCGCAAAACTGGAAATGACATTTAGCGCGATTGATCTGCGACGCAGGCGTTCAGACCAGCATGGTGTTGCAGCTGCAAAGTCTGCTCATCATTATCCAACATCCAGACGACGACCAGATCACAGTCGGAACACATTCTTTATATTATCTTTTCGCGACGCTCACACCCACGAACAAGTTTTCTGCACGTGCATCGAATCGCCGAACACATTCTTTATATTATCTTTTCGCGACGCTCAAACCCACGAACAAGTTTTCTGCACGTGCATCGAATCGCCGAACACATCGAAGAAACGACGCACCACGACCTGTGTTTGCTGACAAATCCCGCGTCAATAGCAACGACGATGCGTGTGAAGCAGACACACGCATCGTCGTTCCTATTGACGCGAGACCAAATGGCACGCTCCACCACCCAACGGCTGGACCAATCATTCTCTCTCTCTTTCAAGAATTGGGTGGTAGCCGCATCTTTTTCGTCCGAGAAGGATTGGGATTGCGGAAAGGACTTCAAAAAGACTCAGACGTATCCATCATTTAATCCTCCCATTGGCGCCCTTGTGCGAACGCGGACAGAGACGACGACCGCCGAAAAGCCAGTACTCTGGCCCTTTCACCTTGGACGGAAAGCCCTTTTAATGGGGCTGAATTAAAAGGAACGAGGTTTTCTCTCTGCTGCGTGTGTTACGGGAAGCAACGCAGCATGCGACCGGAATTGTAGCAACCTGCCGACATCCCCGTGCCAACGTCAGTTCCTGCTCAATCACGACTTTGTCTCCCGTCGCGCCGACTCGTTCGCTGCGCGCGAGCCTCAGTCCCACGAGTTCGACTCCCCTTAGAACGTTAGGACCTTGTTGCGATCAAGTACTAGTCGTTTGTGTCGGGTAAGAACCAAGCCAAGGTACTCTTCGTCCAGTGGTGCGCCTGGCCAAGTCTGCACTAGCTTGTGCTGGGATCGGCCGCAGAGCAAAGCAAGTCGACCCCACATTGGCGGCCACGGACCACGTCAGATGTCACGCTAAGGCCTTTCTGAGTGGAACATGCCTCCTAGCATGCGCCCTCTGTCACCTGAAGCAGACTGAAGCGCAGCGCATCCCCGCCATCCGGTCAAGAGTGCGCACACAGGTCTAACCCGGGACTTGGTCATTGGTCATTCTCACGTGGTCTTCTGGAAGTAACCCCGTGACACCAGGAGTATTGAGCCAGCAGAATGAGGACGCGATCGAAGAAAGTTCGTGTCATGGTATATGACAGAGAAGTTTTCACATCCAAACATCTGACGGTAGTCTGACTTCTGAGTGTGCACTCCATATCATTGCACAATCATATCCGATCTTGTAAGGTTTACATCTGGTCGGAGATTAAATCTGCTCGACGCCAGGATAGATTGACTAACCGAATGGAACCTCCGAAGTACTGGACACTGACTATCCCTCTCAGCCTGATCCGAACGAGGTTTCTTTCTATGCCCCAAAAGTGAAGGGGTTAAGTAAAGGCTGTATTTGACTGGAATTGTCCAAAGCTACCCGATATGAGTTTTCCACGCCCCACTCGCCTCATGCAAGTACTGCTTCACACATCATGCTTGCATGTGCAGCACAATTTAGTCAACCTACAATGGACATTAAGAGGAAGCAGTATTTCCACTTGTGCTCCACATTCTTTCGTGTTGCACGCATAATTTTGTAACGAGGTGAGCCCATTACATGCAATTGACACCACATTGGGTCATTTCAAGTTCTATTTTCATTGATTGTAATCTTTATACTTAATTTATTTTAAAAATACTAAATCCATTTATAACCTTTAAAATTAATTTTCAGCACCACTTCCCTTATTTGCTGTTATCTACCATCTCAAATCGATCAGCTTTACTTACGATTGCAGCTAGACGCGCGTAATGGGTGGTGACCGTATAGCCCCATTTATTTGGGCAGCTTACGTAAGTTTAAGTAAAATCGGAAAGATTTTAGTGAGTAAATAAATCTTTGAAGGGAAAATATAAAAAATGCCCCATTTAATCACGAAAAAAATGACCCAAATTGTAAAATAAAAAAATGCCCCACGCCCTAACATACTCACGTTAGTATGGTACACATAAAACCAGACGTCCCTAATCTTTAAAATTTTATGGCCGTGACCAACCCCCGCTCGGTTTGGGAAGCCGCAGAGAGGGTTCTGCTGCGGGTGTGCTGCGCTTATAGCCACCAATTGCTAAACCCTCTCCGCGGCCCGGCCCCAACCGGGGCTGGGGTTGGTCACGGCCAGCCCCATTCGGTCTATGACAATGTTATTAATTCTGATGTTATTGCGTTTGTTACTGTTCTTACAGTAGCTATTATTGATGTTGTTGCTGTTAATGGTGATGCTGCTGCTGCTGCTACTGTTGTTGTTATTGTAGGTGCTGCGCTTGAGTTGTTTGAAGTGTGGCTGCATCATGATTCTCGACATGAGAGGCGCTTTTCAAGAGTAGCATGGTGGGCGCAGGATATAGATGAAGTGAGCTTGGATATTGTGCTGCTTCGCTACAAGGTTCGTTTATCAAATTTATTACTAGCATATTCCGACTTGCGTAATCTTATTATTAACGTGGCGCCTTACAGCATATATCCTTCTCAGGTTAAGAACAAATGCAGAACACCTACGTGGGCGCGGGAAAACGTGACGTACGTGGTGAATGAGCACTGTGTAGCGTCATTGCATTGTCTGCAAAGACACCCGATACACTGCTATAGCCAACCTGCCCATTTGTTTGCCGGTGACGTCGCAGTTAATTCATATATACATACTGATTATTTGCATCTTGAAATATGGCCTGGCAATTAAATTTGTTGTGACCAAAAGATGCACCGAAGCTGCAGCGATTGTGTTTCTTTTTCACTGTATTTACGACCACCTCCTTCGCGATAAGTACTCGTTTAGGATCATTCCTGCGTTTTGTGATAGACAAGAGTACGTGTAGGATGACGGTAATGTTGTTAGGGAGTAAACTTCTTCTTCTTTAAACATAGTGTGTATCGACAATAGCAGCGTTGACTTGCCCTTGTACTTCGATAGAGGCACACTACGAGCTGGTGGTATTTCGTATGTTACATTTGGGCATAAAAACGCCATACATGTATATTTAACTAACTTGCTCCCTCGACTGCTGCCAACGTCTATCGCACTTGCTGCTGTCGAGCCTCTTCCGTAATACTAGGACGTGGGGTATTTCTTTATTTTCCATTTGTCTGGGGTATTTTTTTATTTTCCTATCATTAATTAAAATGGTATATATCATATTCCTCTTCAAAACGCGCATATTTCAATCCTCACGTGCACTGTATGTGCAAAAAAGTACTGCTTTGCATATTCAGTGCACGTGAGAATCTGTTTACTTGCCTACAATGTGTGAAGGCCCCGATGTAGCTACAGTGTGTGCAGAAGGCTTTCGGCCTCATGTTTAATGTACGTGCATAAGAACGAAGGTCTACTGAATGATCACGCTTAGTAGATTAAAACCACTAGTAGTGCAGAAATCTGTAAATTAAGCGGCAAATAATCAACTCTTCCAACTTGCTTCGGCTGCTACAAGTTACACTAGATATACCTGATTCCTACCCGATACGCACGTATACGTAGTAGCAATTATGTTTGAATGGGCTGTGATATAGTCGATATTAATAAATGCGTTGAACGAAGCCGAGAATCATCGTCGACGGTATATTTCTTCATTATGTGCTTAGCAACGTACATATTGTGGAATTATATCAATTATGATAGCATCCACATTGATCCAATGTTAGCGTTAATGACGTGAAACAAGTCCACCTCATTATCTGACACCATGAGCCACTTAGTTGAACAATATATTACCAAATGATGAGAGAGTGACGACCATTAGTTTAGTATGGGAACGTGACCATTTTTTGTTTAGGCCCGATTCGTTTACGAATGTTATCGCATAGAGATGTTCCTTATGAGATACTTATCTTAATCTGCCAATAACAAGGCTGACCAATTGTACAAGTTTTTGTGCCTAATGTCGATGCACTAACGCAAAAGTTGTTCGATGTAAAGTAGAATGTATTTCATGCTATCATTTGACAATGCTATAACGTAAACCTGAACGGCGACACAATTATATTGAGTAGATGATGTGACATCCATTTTGCCTACTTATTTCATACGATGAACCCGCTTTGCAAAAATATCGTCGTTTTCTAGCTGTCCGATTGTCACGTTGCCGTCCCACATGTCAATACGTCAGCAGGTTGACCCACATGTCAAGTTGTCACACTTAAAAAACTAGATAAGCTCGTTCGATGGTAGATTGCACTTATGCTTCAAGAACCTTTATAGTCTGTCAAAGATATGTCTTTCACACAGATGCATGTAGCCGCCGCTAGAGCGTCTATGAATAAAAAAAGCAGGTAATCATTCTCTTGCTCTAGGTACTAAGTGGACTGTAGTGCTAGTCGCTGCAGGTGCACGTGGTGATGCACCACGTGTAGCTTATTTACCTAGTGCAATCGGTAGCGGATGCCAGTCACAAGAGAAGCATTGAACCCGAACTGAAGATCATCGTTTCTGGATGCAATGACCCATCATCTGAATCAGACCGTCTGCTGAGCTGTACCCAAAGCTAAGGCTGAAGAGACAACGTCTCTATGGTCTCGTCGCGGTGGCGGTTATGATTCAGGAACATACAAATATTCGAGACAGCTGATGAGGTACACGGCGTGTCTCCTGGATCGAGTTGTACACACTCACTCGAGCGCGACGTGAGTGAACGGCATGAATACCGTAACCCACGTGATGATGGTGGTTACTAGAGTCGGAGTAACCAATGGCAAAAAAACTGGATTGATCGCAACGATCGAAACACCAGTACTTCTATTGATTACACAAATGAGAAAATAGACCGAAAATTAAGCATCTCGCTTCGGAGGACAAGCTGTGATTGCCAATCCAGAGAGATGATGCCGGGTGTACGGAATAAAACGGAACGGGAGCAAAGCCCAGATTTATTCGTTACGTTCCATGGCCTTGATGCCAGTGCGAAAGCTTATCGCACCGTGTACAACCACTTTATTCACGTCATTTTCCTACATCGAAAATACAACGAAAATCGTAACCATGACAATAAGGCGTCGATATACGTGTAAACCGCACTGAACCGCAATGTTGGACGAATTGGCTGTGATGCCTGGATAGCTAAATTTACTGCAGATAGTATTGGGTTCGACATACGTACTTTATTGATGTGCGGTACTAATTGTATTAGTGTACTACATAAGTAGGCTTGTCCGTATCACGAACGGCTACCAGTGTAAGGGTTGTATTGACGATTTCTAATGTGCTTCTAGGGAAGATTTCATCTTTAACATTCTCTATTCGAGGGCGCGCCTCTCTTTCGAAATGCACGGTAAGATTGGTTTTTTGCAAGCATTTAACGAGCGTATAAGCCCAAAAAATTCGATAAACCGTCTGAATTATTGGGTGGGATTGGCATGGCACTAAACGAGGTCTAGAGCGTAAATAATAAGCTAAGAGCTATTCTTCTAATATTCTCACGAAGATAATACACGCAATATTGAAAGAGGCAACTTGTCCAACGTCCTTTTTAATTTGCGTTGATTAAGGATGAGGTCCACTAGAAAGCGTTTAGTACCGCGCGGATTCACAAGCACATATGGCGGAGGAAAGACCTAGGTTGGCGTGCCAGTCGGGACATCTAGATGCTGCGGAACCGAGACAAATACATTTTAAGCTAAGCTACGACCTTGGACATGAGCGGTACAGCAGTCCGAACCTGGTGCCAATCGTAAAGATGTTCTCACTTATTAAATATTTTTTCCTCTTGGTCACAAGGTGGCCGTGTATCACCAGAACATCTCATGATTACGTGAAGAGGATACTTCTCTACACGACTAAGATGGGCGCCTACAACGCGGTTGCAACATTCTGACGTAAATTGCTGAGCATGGTGAGTATTTTCGTCGTCCAAACAGTGCTCATGCTGATAGTACGGTCAAAAACGTGCCACTTGAAACGTATTATGTGTGCTCATCCTACGTGGCAGAGTAAACGTGTGTGCGGTGAATTGGCAACGCATCATACAAAATTGCTCAATGATTACCATGAAGTAGTAACCCTTGCCCAGTAGTCACTACATGTATAGGTAGGTATAACGAAGATGGAATTACTAATGTACCGTAACTGAAATGAAAAGCAGTGGCTCTACCATATTTGTCGGAGATTCGTGCGTGGTGATCCATCGCTTTCGTGATGGAGACGTGGAAAAATAGGATCACCGTTCCTAGCAGGAAATAATCTGACGACTCGACTTAATTTTCTATCAGGTTTGAGCACTGCGGAGATATTGATCTTTTATCGTCAGACGAGATTATCCTCTTCCTTGCTATGTTATCGTTGGCGAAGATAACTATCACATCACCGTCGTCATCAGTTGAGACAGCCATGTGTCATTGATGTTGCTGTATTTGTCTTCTTCGCTTCCGGTATGATCGGCATCGGTGTCCTTCATGTCGACATTGAGTCGATACGTGATGAGCAAGAGCCCGATCTAGTTTTGCTCGAGCAAAGTATTTACAAACAAGTTCCCGCATTTACGAGGCAGGGGTTTGTACATGGCGTTAGCTACTCATGCGAGATGGTGGATGTGTGGTCGACGCGTGCACTAGATATTGATTGTTAATTTTATAAGTAAGAAGAGCTCAATTCAACTCCGGAAAATCAGACCTATCACCTAAAATCTGTTCGAGGACACGGTTTCCACTTCCCGTCAGATCGTCTGTTTCTTAATGGTCTGAAGCCGAAACCCTAATTGTGATAATATGAAACGGAAACCAAATTTCGAAATAGCTGCCGTGAAAAGAGGGTCTTGCCTGAAAACGAGTTCGCGAGGCAACTTGTGATTTAACATACAGCGTATATTCAGGCACATTAATATTTCTATAATTTGGTTGACTCAGAGACATCAACGACATGAAGCATCGTGCTGAACTCATCCACAAAAACATCCATAAAAGGAGCTTGTTGCGATCGACTTCAATAACCGAGGGCAGTGTCTCCATCATGACTTATTTTCAGCACTTTGACGGAAGTGTTAGGTGCTGTGTGTAACGGGGTATCTTGTTACATGAAACTGTCATTAAGAAGAAAATGGAAATAAAATTATTACGTTCAATATTCTTTTAGCAATATCACGAAGCACAGTGATATTGTTGGGACGACCGAAGGATCTACTCATTGGTTGATATTGTGACTATATCGGCCCACCAATCGCTGCTAGACGCGCGCGATGGGTCGTGAGTAGACGTCATCCTACATTTAGTTATATTAATTTATTCAAGTCAGGACAAACAAAGAACAAGATTTATGGACTTAATTCTATTAAATGACAGTTGTACTTTTACCACGGCTAGAGTCTTTAACTCAGTCGCTTACCTTCCTCTGTAAAGTGTCATACATAGCAGGGCACTGACCTTCACTGTTGTCAGTGAAAGCTAAATCCGTACTGGCAAACCAGTACGTAATTGTCGGTGCCCCGTTACACTGTGAAGGTGCACGTGGTTGAAATTTGGGCTACACTATCTGACAAAACCCACAACCACGGATGTATTTTGGCACAAAAGGATAATATAGGGCTCAGTAAACGTCTCAGTAGACTATGAGGTAGGTCTTCTCACGCACAGCAAAAATTCCGATTATTGGCAAATCGTGACGCTTATACATGATTGTGTGTCCCGATCTTCATTAGAGGGAACGATGACACGTGGTGTTGCGCTGGCGTCTACCGTGTAATGAAGCACCCCACCAGGGGCTGCGTACTGGTTCAATGATGAACGATAACTCGCCATTCTTTCTTACAGAGATGGACGGTTGACAGCCGTGCAATGTGAGGCATGGTCTGTACAAACAATGTAATATCTAAATACAAGGAGATAGAAGTCACACTTATCAATTGTACATGTCATGTGAAGTAAATATTTGTAATGCACCGGGTGATTTAGCTCAGCTGGTAGCAGCTGATGAGACTGATAACAGACGACGCAGAAGCGTCGTCGGTGTCTTATAATATCATCTCTTAGTAGATTGCAAAACTGATGGCGTCACAGAACACATGAAATGACCTGTCTTGGTCTTCAGATGTCAACATCGTCGATTATACCACCTTTAATTGAAAATATTGAAGACGTGCTGACACTCAGCACACGATGACTACTTCTTGGTTTTATATGACAAATTAAAAAGTTGGTATGAACGTCTCGGCGTATTTGCGCAATTACTTGTGCAAGCCCGCCACTACGCTAAGGACCCTGCAAAGCGTCTCTAAATTTACTGTCACAGGGCAGTAAGTGATCGCCTTGATATCTTCTAGATCAGAGCGTCCTTTTTTGACGAACAATGCACCCAATAAGTGGTATTCTGCTATCTGCATACATACACTCACCGCAGTTTGCTTACAGCTTATGCTTGCACATACGTGTAAGAACGTTTTATACGTGGGGTCCGTGGATCCTCACGTCCCTCTTTCCGTCCATAGACGATCTGAGACGAATATATTTTGTCAAGGTAACTTGATGTAGAATGTCGCACCAATCTCAACACATAATTGTAACAAATATGACAAATATGGTAGGGACTCTGTTAGCCCTTGTAAACGTACTTGACACTTCAAGATCATACCACTGGGATGCTATATGATATATACGGAATGTACCGTTTGCACACAAAGACTCCGGTAGAAGCCATTCATCACACTTATGGACACATACATGTCACTCTTAGGCATACCAAATATAGTGACATCCTGAATCAGTAACGGCTTCTCAACTGTTAAAGTTGTGAATATTTTATGAAAGGCGTGCACTTTCCGTTATCTTCCTGTGGATTTACGAACACAGAGGGTCGGAGATCTGTGTGTAGTTGTTGACAGTATCACGTGGTCCGCTGCTAAGCGATGGCAAAGAGCTTGTTGATAGCTATGACTTAAAATGAGGTAGTTGCTACTGCTTCATGATCTAGTTATTCTAGTCGGATTTCATTTTGATCATATGACTAGTAAATTTATCCTTAGTCAAAGTGACACAGCACGGATTTAGCAATTAAATCCTTGAATTCGTACAAATAATTGTAGGTAAGATTGCCTTTACCGATTACCAGGGTTCAGGCGTGTAACATTTAATCCGAGTTTCTCGTCAACAAAATTCTCTATCAGCTATGGCAGCTGACGATAATTCACTCGTTTCAATCAAGCTTACAGCCGACCAAATATTGGAAAGGTACTCTAAATCTACTACAATTGAACAGATCGCCTTTAATTCTCCAATTAGTGCATTTAAAATAGTGGTTTTGTATCGAGAGTGGGCAATTAATTTATGTCCGATTTGAATTCATAGGCGCTTCCAAATCAAGTGTGTAGTCGACTACACTTCATCAGCTATTACTGAAGTTGTTGTTAAATTATTTACTGGTAGATTATTTCTTATACTCATAGTGAACCTTTCACTCGGTGTTACTTACGTAGAGACTTTAATCCTTAAGTTGGTTCAATAACCGTTTTTACTTGTGTTAGCGATACCACATCCACTTCCTCTACAGTCGACGCTCCAGGCGACCTAGTAATACAATTTTGATCTCTCGTGAGAAATAGCTTTCTTCTGACTTCGATGCTGCCCATTGATTATACCTCCATTCCCCTATACATTCGTCTTCTTTAAATGTTGAACCGTCGGCGCTGCATGCGGATCAGCACAGCCTCCAGTAAAATGCTTCACAATTTAGCTAGTTGAAAAGCAACATTTTTGAGCAGCCTTGCCAATGCTCGAGCCACAAGTGAGACTACCTCACTCCTT
The DNA here is from genome assembly GCA_947650285.1 of Hyaloperonospora brassicae. Lineage (NCBI taxonomy): Eukaryota > Oomycota > Peronosporomycetes > Peronosporales > Peronosporaceae > Hyaloperonospora > Hyaloperonospora brassicae. Next base: position 535,271 of record CANTFL010000137.1, read on the forward strand.
TTCGAACATTCGCACGCTTGTTAACGCCCTAAGGAATTTATCCGATTGCCACATGATCGCCACGTGGTTGGCATCTTTTCGTGTCGATGCTGAAAGCATCACGGTTCGTATTGTACGATCAATTTTAAATCAAGCATCACAGTTCGTACCGTCTGAGCTATCGTAAACGATCGATGACGTTATAATTCATTCATAGCCAGCACGGTTGACACATCCTCTTATTGTTTATCGTGTAGAGTGTAGTGAATTCCCACCACAATCGATTTCACTGTTACGGGTGTGCCGGTTGCAAGGAGCACCGTCATCTTCGTCGTCTTGTTTGCGTGAACAGCAAGCTTGAGTCTAGGTTTTAAAGGGCCTGGCGTCGCACAAAGTTGTCCGACAACCCGCAGTCAATCAGGGCTGGAAGTGACATACGATTCGTCACTTCGACCATCAAGGAGATTAGGGGTACCCCATTCACCAGGGTCAGCAGCACACATATATTCTGTGCTCAGAGAAACCTTCTTCAAGAAGCCTGCACATCCTCTTGGCGTTACTAGATCAGCAGGGAGATCGGCATCTGCTTATCAGATCATGTTTTGACAATTTTCTATATCCTTTGCATTAAGACTAAAAAATGAGTAAAACATATATTTTTATTTGATTTAACAAATTGACGAGATGGGGGCGATACATTTATAGTGTACGTATTGCATAAGATTGATATTACAAAATATAACTTCAGTGAAGCTAAATTGAACGTGATGTTTTGTAAAATCAGTCTTACTAAATAAAATATAAGTTATAAACTAAACTGATTAATTATAATGCACTTTTGATAGAGCGACCGGCTGATAACTACAAATATCAGATAAAGTCTAAAATCGATTTTTTAAAAGTCGTATAGCCTCTTTATGATTAGGACAGTAGTTTGGCAAGTGTAGATTCGTTGCATCACGTTACGAGGGATACATCACTTTGTTTTGTAATCATTACTTCGGGGTCGTCTGCCATATGTAGCACTGGATTTGAGGCACTACATTCTAGGCATTCTTTCTTATCTCTGACCTCAGTTATATATCTGCAATCGTTATAAGCATGGTAGCGAGCTCCCTTGGCTTTGTCATTACAGATCTTATTGTGTACTGACCATCCGCTTTCCCATCGTCTTGGTGGAAGCAGGATGCCGATTTAGCTTCGGCTATCTTCGATTTAACCCATTTATAAACAGCCGCAAAATTCGCTGAATCAAACGTTTCCAGCTTCTTGTTGAACCAGTGGGCCTAGAAGAGTCCATCTGCAAGCCTGTTGATATACACGATAGCTACATTTGCGCATGTATTGGCATTCACACGGTATACCCGAAAAACAGGAAATGATTTGCAAACTTGAATAGCATGGTCAACTGCTTCAATTCCAGGAGATGATCAAATTGTTCGAACAACACTTAGATTTTTTACATGATACCTGAAATGCGCCAAAAATTCTGGACGACCTACGATCATTTAGTCACTAATGCTTAATACATAATAACTGACTTATAGCACACGTCCAGATCGCTCGGACATAACTCACTTCATCATCATTGCGCCGTCTTTTAATTCAGCGAGCTTTGACGGTGCCGATTGTGACGAATTATAGTTGCTGAAGTCTCCTTGATCTACGTAAATAAGAATGTTATAGACTTAAAGTTGATTGGTAAAAGAAATTGCATCACCCTTAAAACATAGTCAGGTAATTTGTTTCTATATTATATATAAAGAATACCATAACTCTTCTACGAAAACAAAGTATATCCTTCTTTTACAAAATCAAGTTCATGTTGTATTAGCTGAATGATCATGCCATATTCTTTTACAATCCCTGAAACGAGGACGATGTCACTGGTAGCTAGAGCACTGACGGCTATATCCACCACTTTCATCGTAACGTGTCTGTGGTGAGTGGGGTTTTAAAACTGCGTAATGAGCCCCCCCCAAACACTCACTGTGCCGGACTGCCGACTGACAGATGGGGTGTACCCCGATGCCGCGTATGGACTTGACTCACCTCGTGTGTCCGTTATCTGGCTGGTTGCAATCTTCGGTAGACTCGGACAGAGACGGAGATGTGTTCTCTTTGATAGAGGTAGATATTGAGCCCCGAGCGAATATGCTTCAATTGGTGGTCCGGTAGGTGTTCCCTCGATCGACCCGGTCTAGAGTGAGCTTACAACAAGATTCTTCAGGTAGTTTGTCTCTCCTGGTCTTTCGTGTAATCACAGGGGTGTTAACCTCCTGGACTTTACCATGCTCCCTAACCGCCAGGTTGGGAGGCCGCTTCTGATAGCGGATAACGAGGAGAGTTTGATACTCAACTAACCCACAGGCCAAATACTTCATGGGGTCCTGCTTTTACTTAGTCTCGCCACGCAACTGTCTTCAACAGGAGAAGGGCAAAGTAAATCCCGTACCGGAACAGGCGGGCAGACTCAACAATTTATCCCTTCGGACACGACGACGTGCCACGTAGATCGCAAATTGAGTAGAATGTCATTATTCCTATTCTCAAAAAAACTTCTATACTCTATCCTTGACCGGTGCACTGACGCTTGATGTGACTGGTCAGGAGTAGCCGGATCTTGAGGGACCGAGTCTACCACGAAAGACCCATGTCTGTCAATAAGGGACCGGATTTGCCAGCGAGGAACCCATGTCAACCGAGGGAGGATCGGTTTTACCAATGAGAGACACAGGTCTACCGATTAGAAACCCAGGTCAACCGAGGAGGCAACAGGTCTACCGATGAGGAGCGACGGTCGTCTTCGATCAGTACCGCTTAACCGGTACCTTGTCAACGGTCATCCCCTTGATTGGTCCTGCGGATCCTTCTCTCATTCGGGTTCAGCTTCTTTCGAGTCGCCTTCTCCTTTAAACACCCCGTTCCCAGGGGTTGACCCTTGCCCCTTCACCGGGCCGACCTCGTGGTCGTTTATTCTTCAACGCACATGCCAAGGTACCGGTTAAGCGGAACTGATCGAAGACGACCGTCGCTCCTCATCGGTAGACCTGTTGCCTCCTCGGTTGACCTGGGTCTCTAATCGGTAGACCTGTGTCTCTAATCGGTAGACCTGTGTCTCTCATTGGTAAAACCGATCCTCCCTCGGTTGACATGGGTTCCTCGCTGGCAATTCCGGTCCCTTATTGACAGACATGGGTCTTTCGTGGTAGACTCGGTCCCTCAAGATCCGGCTACTCCTGACCAGTCACATCAAGCGTCAGTGCACCGGTCAAGGATAGAGTATAGAAGTTTTTTTGAGAATAGGAATAATGACATTCTACTCAATTTGCGATCTACGTGGCACGTCGTCGTGTCCGAAGGGATAAATTGTTGAGTCTGCCCGCCTGTTCCGGTACGGGATTTACTTTGCCCTTCTCCTGTTGAAGACAGTTGCGTGGCGAGACTAAGTAAAAGCAGGACCCCATGAAGTATTTGGCCTGTGGGTTAGTTGAGTATCAAACTCTCCTCGTTATCCGCTATCAGAAGCGGCCTCCCAACCTGGCGGTTAGGGAGCATGGTAAAGTCCAGGAGGTTAACACCCCTGTGATTACACGAAAGACCAGGAGAGACAAACTACCTGAAGAATCTTGTTGTAAGCTCACTCTAGACCGGGTCGATCGAGGGAACACCTACCGGACCACCAATTGAAGCATATTCGCTCGGGACTCAATATCTACCTCTATCAAAGAGAACACATCTCCGTCTCTGTCCGAGTCTACCGAAGATTGCAACCAGCCAGATAACGGACACACGAGGTGAGTCAAGTCCATACGCGGCATCGGGGTACACCCCATCTGTCAGTCGGCAGTCCGGCACAGTGAGTGTTTGGGGGGGCTCATTACGCAGTTTTAAAACCCCACTCACCACAGACACGTTACGATGAAAGTGGTGGATATAGCCGTCAGTGCTCTAGCTACCAGTGACATCGTCCTCGTTTCAGGGATTGTAAAAGAATATGGCATGATCATTCAGCTAATACAACATGAACTTGATTTTGTAAAAGAAGGATATACTTTGTTTTCGTAGAAGAGTTATGGTATTCTTTATATATAATATAGAAACAAATTACCTGACTATGTTTTAAGGGTGATGCAATTTCTTTTACCAATCAACTTTAAGTCTATAACATTCTTATTTACGTAGATCAAGGAGACTTCAGCAACTATAATTCGTCACAATCGGCACCGTCAAAGCTCGCTGAATTAAAAGACGGCGCAATGATGATGAAGTGAGTTATGTCCGAGCGATCTGGACGTGTGCTATAAGTCAGTTATTATGTATTAAGCATTAGTGACTAAATGATCGTAGGTCGTCCAGAATTTTTGGCGCATTTCAGGTATCATGTAAAAAATCTAAGTGTTGTTCGAACAATTTGATCATCTCCTGGAATTGAAGCAGTTGACCATGCTATTCAAGTTTGCAAATCATTTCCTGTTTTTCGGGTATACCGTGTGAATGCCAATACATGCGCAAATGTAGCTATCGTGTATATCAACAGGCTTGCAGATGGACTCTTCTAGGCCCACTGGTTCAACAAGAAGCTGGAAACGTTTGATTCAGCGAATTTTGCGGCTGTTTATAAATGGGTTAAATCGAAGATAGCCGAAGCTAAATCGGCATCCTGCTTCCACCAAGACGATGGGAAAGCGGATGGTCAGTACACAATAAGATCTGTAATGACAAAGCCAAGGGAGCTCGCTACCATGCTTATAACGATTGCAGATATATAACTGAGGTCAGAGATAAGAAAGAATGCCTAGAATGTAGTGCCTCGAATCCAGTGCTACATATGGCAGACGACCCCGAAGTAATGATTACAAAACAAAGTGATGTATCCCTCGTAACGTGATGCAACGAATCTACACTTGCCAAACTACTGTCCTAATCATAAAGAGGCTATACGACTTTTAAAAAATCGATTTTAGACTTTATCTGATATTTGTAGTTATCAGCCGGTCGCTCTATCAAAAGTGCATTATAATTAATCAGTTTAGTTTATAACTTATATTTTATTTAGTAAGACTGATTTTACAAAACATCACGTTCAATTTAGCTTCACTGAAGTTATATTTTGTAATATCAATCTTATGCAATACGTACACTATAAATGTATCGCCCCCATCTCGTCAATTTGTTAAATCAAATAAAAATATATGTTTTACTCATTTTTTAGTCTTAATGCAAAGGATATAGAAAATTGTCAAAACATGATCTGATAAGCAGATGCCGATCTCCCTGCTGATCTAGTAACGCCAAGAGGATGTGCAGGCTTCTTGAAGAAGGTTTCTCTGAGCACAGAATATATGTGTGCTGCTGACCCTGGTGAATGGGGTACCCCTAATCTCCTTGATGGTCGAAGTGACGAATCGTATGTCACTTCCAGCCCTGATTGACTGCGGGTTGTCGGACAACTTTGTGCGACGCCAGGCCCTTTAAAACCTAGACTCAAGCTTGCTGTTCACGCAAACAAGACGACGAAGATGACGGTGCTCCTTGCAACCGGCACACCCGTAACAGTGAAATCGATTGTGGTGGGAATTCACTACACTCTACACGATAAACAATAAGAGGATGTGTCAACCGTGCTGGCTATGAATGAATTATAACGTCATCGATCGTTTACGATAGCTCAGACGGTACGAACTGTGATGCTTGATTTAAAATTGATCGTACAATACGAACCGTGATGCTTTCAGCATCGACACGAAAAGATGCCAACCACGTGGCGATCATGTGGCAATCGGATAAATTCCTTAGGGCGTTAACAAGCGTGCGAATGTTCGAAAAGGAGTGAGGTAGTCTCACTTGTGGCTCGAGCATTGGCAAGGCTGCTCAAAAATGTTGCTTTTCAACTAGCTAAATTGTGAAGCATTTTACTGGAGGCTGTGCTGATCCGCATGCAGCGCCGACGGTTCAACATTTAAAGAAGACGAATGTATAGGGGAATGGAGGTATAATCAATGGGCAGCATCGAAGTCAGAAGAAAGCTATTTCTCACGAGAGATCAAAATTGTATTACTAGGTCGCCTGGAGCGTCGACTGTAGAGGAAGTGGATGTGGTATCGCTAACACAAGTAAAAACGGTTATTGAACCAACTTAAGGATTAAAGTCTCTACGTAAGTAACACCGAGTGAAAGGTTCACTATGAGTATAAGAAATAATCTACCAGTAAATAATTTAACAACAACTTCAGTAATAGCTGATGAAGTGTAGTCGACTACACACTTGATTTGGAAGCGCCTATGAATTCAAATCGGACATAAATTAATTGCCCACTCTCGATACAAAACCACTATTTTAAATGCACTAATTGGAGAATTAAAGGCGATCTGTTCAATTGTAGTAGATTTAGAGTACCTTTCCAATATTTGGTCGGCTGTAAGCTTGATTGAAACGAGTGAATTATCGTCAGCTGCCATAGCTGATAGAGAATTTTGTTGACGAGAAACTCGGATTAAATGATACACGCCTGAACCCTGGTAATCGGTAAAGGCAATCTTACCTACAATTATTTGTACGAATTCAAGGATTTAATTGCTAAATCCGTGCTGTGTCACTTTGACTAAGGATAAATTTACTAGTCATATGATCAAAATGAAATCCGACTAGAATAACTAGATCATGAAGCAGTAGCAACTACCTCATTTTAAGTCATAGCTATCAACAAGCTCTTTGCCATCGCTTAGCAGCGGACCACGTGATACTGTCAACAACTACACACAGATCTCCGACCCTCTGTGTTCGTAAATCCACAGGAAGATAACGGAAAGTGCACGCCTTTCATAAAATATTCACAACTTTAACAGTTGAGAAGCCGTTACTGATTCAGGATGTCACTATATTTGGTATGCCTAAGAGTAACATGTATGTGTCCATAAGTGTGATGAATGGCTTCTACCGGAGTCTTTGTGTGCAAACGGTACATTCCGTATATATCATATAGCATCCCAGTGGTATGATCTTGAAGTGTCAAGTACGTTTACAAGGGCTAACAGAGTCCCTACCATATTTGTCATATTTGTTACAATTATGTGTTGAGATTGGTGCGACATTCTACATCAAGTTACCTTGACAAAATATATTCGTCTCAGATCGTCTATGGACGGAAAGAGGGACGTGAGGATCCACGGACCCCACGTATAAAACGTTCTTACACGTATGTGCAAGCATAAGCTGTAAGCAAACTGCGGTGAGTGTATGTATGCAGATAGCAGAATACCACTTATTGGGTGCATTGTTCGTCAAAAAAGGACGCTCTGATCTAGAAGATATCAAGGCGATCACTTACTGCCCTGTGACAGTAAATTTAGAGACGCTTTGCAGGGTCCTTAGCGTAGTGGCGGGCTTGCACAAGTAATTGCGCAAATACGCCGAGACGTTCATACCAACTTTTTAATTTGTCATATAAAACCAAGAAGTAGTCATCGTGTGCTGAGTGTCAGCACGTCTTCAATATTTTCAATTAAAGGTGGTATAATCGACGATGTTGACATCTGAAGACCAAGACAGGTCATTTCATGTGTTCTGTGACGCCATCAGTTTTGCAATCTACTAAGAGATGATATTATAAGACACCGACGACGCTTCTGCGTCGTCTGTTATCAGTCTCATCAGCTGCTACCAGCTGAGCTAAATCACCCGGTGCATTACAAATATTTACTTCACATGACATGTACAATTGATAAGTGTGACTTCTATCTCCTTGTATTTAGATATTACATTGTTTGTACAGACCATGCCTCACATTGCACGGCTGTCAACCGTCCATCTCTGTAAGAAAGAATGGCGAGTTATCGTTCATCATTGAACCAGTACGCAGCCCCTGGTGGGGTGCTTCATTACACGGTAGACGCCAGCGCAACACCACGTGTCATCGTTCCCTCTAATGAAGATCGGGACACACAATCATGTATAAGCGTCACGATTTGCCAATAATCGGAATTTTTGCTGTGCGTGAGAAGACCTACCTCATAGTCTACTGAGACGTTTACTGAGCCCTATATTATCCTTTTGTGCCAAAATACATCCGTGGTTGTGGGTTTTGTCAGATAGTGTAGCCTAAATTTCAACCACGTGCACCTTCACAGTGTAACGGGGCACCGACAATTACGTACTGGTTTGCCAGTACGGATTTAGCTTTCACTGACAACAGTGAAGGTCAGTGCCCTGCTATGTATGACACTTTACAGAGGAAGGTAAGCGACTGAGTTAAAGACTCTAGCTGTGGTAAAAGTACAACTGTCATTTAATAGAATTAAGTCCATAAATCTTGTTCTTTGTTTGTCCTGACTTGAATAAATTAATATAACTAAATGTAGGATGACGTCTACTCACGACCCATCGCGCGCGTCTAGCAGCGATTGGTGGGCCGATATAGTCACAATATCAACCAATGAGTAGATCCTTCGGTCGTCCCAACAATATCACTGTGCTTCGTGATATTGCTAAAAGAATATTGAACGTAATAATTTTATTTCCATTTTCTTCTTAATGACAGTTTCATGTAACAAGATACCCCGTTACACACAGCACCTAACACTTCCGTCAAAGTGCTGAAAATAAGTCATGATGGAGACACTGCCCTCGGTTATTGAAGTCGATCGCAACAAGCTCCTTTTATGGATGTTTTTGTGGATGAGTTCAGCACGATGCTTCATGTCGTTGATGTCTCTGAGTCAACCAAATTATAGAAATATTAATGTGCCTGAATATACGCTGTATGTTAAATCACAAGTTGCCTCGCGAACTCGTTTTCAGGCAAGACCCTCTTTTCACGGCAGCTATTTCGAAATTTGGTTTCCGTTTCATATTATCACAATTAGGGTTTCGGCTTCAGACCATTAAGAAACAGACGATCTGACGGGAAGTGGAAACCGTGTCCTCGAACAGATTTTAGGTGATAGGTCTGATTTTCCGGAGTTGAATTGAACTCTTCTTACTTATAAAATTAACAATCAATATCTAGTGCACGCGTCGACCACACATCCACCATCTCGCATGAGTAGCTCACTCCATGTGCAAACCCCTGCCTCGTAAATGCGGGAACTTGTTTGTAAATACTTTGCTCGAGCAAAACTAGATCGGGCTCTTGCTCATCACGTATCGACTCAATGTCGACATGAAGGACACCGATGCCGATCATACCGGAAGCGAAGAAGACAAATACAGCAACATCAATGACACATGGCTGTCTCAACTGATGACGACGGTGATGTGATAGTTATCTTCGCCAACGATAACACAGCAAGGAAGAGGATAATCTCTTCTGACGATAAAAGATCAATATCTCCGCAGTGCTCAAACCTGATAGAAAATTAAGTCGAGTCGTCAGATTATTTCCTGCTAGGAACGGTGATCCTATTTTTCCACGTCTCCATCACGAAAGCGATGGATCACCACGCACGAATCTCCGACAAATATGGTAGAGCCACTGCTTTTCATTTCAGTTACGGTACATTAGTAATTCCATCTTCGTTATACCTACCTATACATGTAGTGACTACTGGGCAAGGGTTACTACTTCATGGTAATCATTGAGCAATTTTGTATGATGCGTTGCCAATTCACCGCACACACGTTTACTCTGCCACGTAGGATGAGCACACATAATACGTTTCAAGTGGCATGTTTTTGCCCGTACTATCAGCATGAGCACTGTTTGGACGACGAAAATACTCACCATGCTCAGCAATTTACGTCAGAATGTTGCAACCGCGTTGTAGGCGCCCATCTTAGTCGTGTAGAGAAGTATCCTCTTCACGTAATCATGAGATGTTCTGGTGATACACGGCCACTTTGTGACCAAGAGGAAAAAATATTTAATAAGTGAGAACATCTTTACGATTGGCACCAGGTTCGGACTGCTGTACCGCTCATGTCCAAGGTCGTAGCTTAGCTTAAAATGTATTTGTCTCGGTTCCGCAGCATCTAGATGTCCCGACTAGCACGCCAACCTAGGTCTTTCCTCCGCCATATGTGCTTGTGAATCCGCGCGGTACTAAACGCTTTCTAGTGGACCTCATCCTTAATCAACGCAAATTAAAAAGGACGTTGGACAAGTTGCCTCTTTCAATATTGCGTGTATTATCTTCGTGAGAATATTAGAAGAATCGCTCTTAGCTTATTATTTACGCTCTAGACCTCGTTTAGTGCCATGCCAATCCCACCCAATAATTCAGACGGTTTATCGAATTTTTTGGGCTTATACGCTCGTTAAATGCTTGCAAAAAACCAATCTTACCGTGCATTTCGAAAGAGAGGCGCGCCCTCGAATAGAGAATGTTAAAGATGAAATCTTCCCTAGAAGCACATTAGAAATCGTCAATACAACCCTTACACTGGTAGCCGTTCGTGATACGGACAAGCCTACTTATGTAGTACACTAATGACAATTAGTACCGCACATCAATAAAGTACGTATGTCAAACCCAATACTACCTGCAGTAAATTTAGCTATCCAGGCATCACAGCCAATTCGTCCAACATTGCGGTTCAGTGCGTTTTACACGTATATCGACGCCTTATTGTCATGGTTACGATTTTCGTTGTATTATCGATGTAGGAAAATTACATGGATAAAGTGGTTGTACACGGTGCGATAAGCTTTTGCACTAGCATCAAGGCCATGGAACGTAAAGAATAAATCTGGGCTTTGCTCCCGTTCCGTTTTATTCCGTACACCCGGCATCATCTCTCTGGATTGGCAATCACAGCTTGTCCTCCGGAGCGAGATGCTTAATTTTCGGTCTATTTTCTCATTTGTGTAATCAATAGAAGTACTGGTGTTTCGATCGTTGCGATCAATCCAGTTTTTTTGCCATTGGTTACTCCGACTCTAGTAACCACCATCATCACGTGGGTTACGGTATTCATGCCGTTCACTCACGTCGCGCTCGAGTGAGTGTGTACAACTCGATCCAGGAGACACGCCGTGTACCTCATCAGCTGTCTCAAATATTTGTATGTTCATGAATCATAACCGCCACCGTTACGAGACCATAGAGACGTTGTCTCTGCAGCCTTAGCTTTGGGTACAGCTCAGCAGACGGTCTGATTCAGATGATGGGTCCTTACATCCAGAAAAGATGATCTTCAGCTTGGGTTCAATGCTTCTCTTGTGACTGGCATCCGCTACCGATTGCACTGATTACATAAGCTACACGTGGTGCATCACCACGTTCACCTGCACGATTGGCACTACAGTCCACTTATTACCTAGAGCAGAATAGAACACCTGATTTTTAATTCATAGACGCTCTATACGTAGCTGCACGCATCGGTGCAGCACCTTTCTTCACACGTTTAGATGCACATCTAATTAGGATGTAAATGAGGCGATTAGATACCATAGTGAGATAATTAAGGATAAGAAGTATTGTTTTGCACACACTGATCGAATGGTAGCCATTCTACTATCAATCCGATAGAGTGTAGTCAAGTTAGTAACTGATGGTAGGTATAGGGGCATGTAACGAGCTGTATCCATTGAATTATTTCAGCCTTTGTTGGGTAATTTGAATCTGATCCTCTCTAAATTTTAGCGCCAAAAATCTACTTATATGAGAACTAAAATAAAAATGTTGCTGCCGAAAGACTAAATGACCATGCCCCACTATTTGGTTGTTATGAGCTATCAAACATCTAAATACCGATCGCTGCTGGTTACGCGCCACATGTGGTGAAAAAGTAGCATCATTTGAAGTAAGTACGTTACCCTATATAAAGTACGATAAAAATAAGACGATCAAATATTACATTTCTATAAAAACAGTTCCGACTTACGTTTATGCAATTGAACATAATCTAAAATTTAGCTTTGCTTTTACCGTACAGTCAACGTGAGACTGCGAGGTACATGTATGTCCTGAGGCAGGTAGCTTGTACAGTGTCAAAAAAAACCAAACGATGCCCCCTAACACAATGTACTTGTGTCCATTTTATAGATGAGAACCATTCAAACTTTGCACGCCGCCAACTCGGCCAAGTCGTCTAAAAAATCAAGTAAAGTGATTATCGAAGGTCGACCAAAGTTTTTCTGCACGTCTGTGGTGTGCTACCTCAAACAGGTCGAGAGTTAATAAATAAGAGGCTGATGCCCGACATATTTCTTTACAATCTTCGCGTAAGACTGATGACGGTGAATACTGATAGACAGAAAATTTAGCTTTTAATACAGACGAAGGATTCGAAGTGGGTGTTTTTGGAGATTTTTTTCTTTACAACGACGCGAGATGATGTGCAAAATTGCTTGTATTAGTCATTATCATATATCACACGTTGCCTGTTCTGACTGCTATCATGCGCGCCCTGAAAGATTAGACAGTTGTCTACTCAAGGCAATTTTCAACTTAAGTCAATGTTGTCCGCAATTCAAACGCACGCTAAGTCGTCGCTGCTCATGATAACACGAATGCGAAATTATACCTGCACGTACTACGGCGACGGAAAGTACGGAAATGCCCAAGCTAATTGCCGCTTGAGCTAAAATGCAGCAGCGGAAATAGGAAGAATATAAAGTCAGTGGTGACATGGTAATTACAAATAATAGTAAGAAGAAAAAATAGCGAGTGACACACGTCCAGATCAGCAAGAAGAGAAGCAGATCAATAATTTCCTCGCAGTCGGCGGCGTGAAGGATAGCAGTGTTTAAAGATTGTTCCTCGTAAGTGGCACCAGTAGGCGGCTAAAAAAGTGAGTATCGAGAGCACTGTAGCGCTCCTTGACTGTAGTCGTGGCTAACAAATCAAAACGTCTAATCGTTTAGTATGCTAAAATTGAAGGGGTTAGCGTTCGTCTCAGAAGGCAACAAGGGACAGGTTGCTTGACGCAGAGATGGAAACATGATCTTTGACGTCAACAACAATCCTCATGATGTACGTCAAGATGGAAACACTGCAATACATGCACAGTGCAGTCAAAGCCATATATAATATGCTTGACACGGGTATGACGATGGACGCATCGAGGAACATACAAGAAGGTAGGCTTGGTAACGGGGTTACATGTCGTTTAAAATTAACACGACGTGTGTGTTTACACCAGTAATGAGTTACCGCTAAAAGTGATATTAACATACCTCATCAGTTGTTAAGGGATGACGCGAGTCAGCCACCGAAGGCAAGATATCAACAGATTACCAATTTAACCTATAGTGTCTATTAGTACGTTTATGCTAGGGCGTGTGGAGAAAAGCAGAGAAAGAACGATATAAAGGTGGATCGTGCGGACCGCATTAAGTGCGAAATCAATTAGATTGGTGGAGCGCGCTCGGAGATGGCCCCGGTGGCACGAGTAATGTGATTAAACGAATGAGTGAAAGAAAACGACTTATGAAGTTGTGCGGATTGATCAACCGAAAGGTCAAGAAGGATCTAGTCAAAAATCGAAGATTGACCGAGGACGATCCGCGATCAAGGGCTTGGATAACCAAGCTACAAGGACCGGATCACTCGAGAGGTGAACAGCAACTGGATTGCGTGATCGACAACGACAATGGATAATGGGTAAATATGGATGCAGACTGGAGGAGTGGATCGGCAAAGGCATAAAGCATGCGAGGTCTCAGCTGTGACAGCGATTCGACGGAGAATAACCGATCAAAGACTAGAGAGATTGACCACGATCTATATTGGGTGTGTACCGCTTGGTTGTGTGGACGCATAATTATTGCGAACCACATACCGAGATCCACTTCCCGAGCGATCCGCTACAGAGCGATCCGCTACAGAGCGATCCACTTCCGAGCAATCCGCTACGGAGCGATCCGCCACCCCAGTATCTGCTGTGGACCACAAGATTCACGAGGTGAATTACATAGACAGGCTATACGCAACATTGATCTCGCGAACAGATATACCTATTCATAGGTTTTAAATTTGGTTTGTTGAAATCAAACAGAAGTGTAATTGCATCGAAAGACATGCTTCGACTTCTACCGGGTAGGATCTTTGTCTTTCTGTCGAATAGAGAGTAACTCGCGTCTCTGCAAACTTCGCCTTTGGATTGTGTGGCCAGGTGGAACGTTAATTCTCACCCACTCTACAAAACTGCGATCGGACGCAGAGAACCTTATGGTTCAGATTCAAGATCAAGAGACGGCCCAAATGGTCAGAAGGCTCGCAGATCAATCATAATTCTTGGATAAAGATGATTCTGAGAGAGCGCACAAGTATACACGTGATCGGGTCAAGAATTCCTACTCAATAAGCCCCTATTTTTGACCGGGTGAGAATTTCCACCCGATGGACCCCTATCCCTGTAACGGTCATGTTCAGCCTCAGCTCAAGTCCACCAAGAAGAGCGCAACCCGCCCCACCGACGGGTACACAAGGTGAGCAAGACAACACAAAGCACGGAATCGGGGTTCTCTATCCGTTAGTTGTTCGTCCGGGAGCCAGTGCAAAGTCGGGATCGTCTCGCGAAATGAGCGATTACCACTCCACCGCGGGTGTCTTTTCACTTTAAAAGCAAAATAAAGCTTAGTTCTTCTTTTGATCTGTTCGAGACATGTGCCTTCTGAAGGCGTCTCGGATCTAATGAAGAATCGTTAAGACTTGCTAAGCTGTCGATCTGGAGCACTGTGTGCTGCTGATTCACTAAATCGTTTAGTTTCCTTGAACAAGGACCTGGATCTGTAATCCGGTTGACTCGTAGAGTCAGGTTCTTGTAAAGAACTTCTTTCCTCGTTAAGCAGAATTACTTCCTCTGATTAGGATCTGTACTAGCTCCGCTACAGGCTGTAATACTTCCAACACCAGGTTAATCATCTGGTATTTCGTACCGTCAACATTAAGGCGTTGGAACTCGCTTAATTCATCCAAGTGACGAGCCTCAAGTACATTCCATTATCTTCTCGGACCTGACACTTCTTAAATTCCATGGAAAGACTTGGCAATCGCATTATCCGTAACTTTGTCGATTACAGTCTTAATTATGCCTCTTCTTTCTCGCGCGAATGAAGATAGCAGAGGACAAGCAAACCCAATATTTATTTATTATATAAGGAACGCAATTTGACTGCCGTGTTCATTTGCCTCGGACCGGCGGTGGCGATCGATACGACAATTTGACCTCTTATAGAAAAAAGACTGAAGTCGAACGTCAAGTGTCTAATCCACGCAAACGCTCTTCCAAATGCAAGGCTGGACGCAATCTAATGACGTTGCTAAATTTAATGCAAAATATGGTGAGTGCATGCAGGCTGCACTAAACAATGGAACGATTCATTGGAATATATAGCGTGCATTTGGGTTCGCAGCCCTAAGAAAGAAAATACGAAGCAACTGTTCATCTAATAGTACAGATAGAACGATGCCAGATTTCTGTAATATCTTCGTTATTAGTTTCTATGCAGCGTGTATAGTATCCGCACAAAATACGCTACGGATTTTGGATTTAGCCATGAACGCCGGTCTTAGCTAACATGAGAAAGGCTCGAAACTTTACTTGAGCAAGAAGAAAAACAATTTTGTGATACAGCACGTAAATATTATCGACATATAGTTCGACTTGTAAAACCCGCTCGTACACATCAAGAAATATGCAACAAAGACATTCAAATACATTATGATATATATTTTCAGCCCACTAGACGCATGATACTTTGAATTGTTCCACAAGCTGTCTCGCTTACAGTCGTTCCTCCATATAAGAACCTCTATATAGGGTTCAATTCCTGTTTAAGAAACTTTCTGTCCCGCACCAAGCTGCGTCACTTGGTTTTTGAATGCTGACATTATACAAGAGACTTAAGAAATAGGGTACTAAAACAACGCGCACCAACCACCAGTTTCCCTCTATATTGGACTTGCCACAGTCTCGCATTGCCTGCCACTTTGCACATTAGCGTCTGTATCACCTTAAACATGTCGTCAAAGCGAACAATTCTGACGATGGAGCAAAAGCATCAGGTGCAGGTGCACATCACACGCACACCGGGCATTAAACTATTTTAAATACAATACTGGGTCAGGGAGAAGCTCGGCTTTCGGATCTCCACAACGGCAGCAGAACATATTCGTTAGGCACCATCTAACGCGTTCCTTTCCACGGGTAGGAAGCGCAATCGAAAGGTGCCGTTTCCAGCGTTTGAGGCTACGTTCTTCGCATTCTATCGTCTCAATGACGGCAAAGCGATTCTCACAGACGATCTACTACTAGACGAAGGTCGCTCAATCTGAGCCGCTTAAGGGATAAGCGCTATCTGCAACTTCCAAATGGGTGGCTGCACAAATTTAAGACTCGACACGGCATCCAGCAGCATGTGCTTCAGGTGGAGGTAGACTCAGTTGATCGCGCTCAACTCGCTGTAAATCGAATGAAGCTTAAAGAGCTAATTGGACAATATTTACCACGAGGTGTATTCAATTTTGACGAATCATCTCTTTTCTATCGCCTACCTTTAAATAAGACACTGTTAACGGTCAAGCGCAACGAAAAGAAGTCAGAAAAGGCGCAATGTGATGCAACATGACCGGGACCGAGAGGATGGATCCGTTGTCATAGGCAATTCGAATCAACGACGAGCATTTCGCAAAGCCAACACTTAGCAAATGAAGTTTTGTATTTCAAGAACCAGACTGCGTGGCAAAGCAGGTCAACGTTTGCTGAGTGGCTCCTGCATTTCGGTGCCAAGATGAACGGGTCGCGAGCGCTTTTCCTGCTGGACAACGCGTGCCGTCACTATGAAGCTGCTAAATGCTATAATGTCAAGCTGGCATTCCTGCCGCCAAAAATGATAGCACACTTGTATTTGCTCGATGTAGGTAAGTTTGAATGGATGTTCTCTTGAACAGCAATTGCTCACGTGGTTTTGTTGTGGTAGGAATTATACGAGCCTTTAAAGCGCTGTATCGATAAAAACTTGTTCGATGGCACCTGGATGCAATCCACACCAGAAAAGACCTAAAGTTGAATATCATGGAGGCTGTGCGCTTCGCTAAATCAAGCTGGGAAGAGGTACCCGAGCAAGTAATTCGCAACTGCTAGAGAAAATGTGCTATCGTGAGGGTGGTAACGATGGACGATCTAACCCAACTACGCGACCACAACAAACGCATCGATGGATCTGTTGAGGACGAGTTGCACACCGTTAGGTGTGCAGGACCAAGAATATCGCTCAGGGAAAGCTCAAGTGGATGAAGACGCGCCTCTTTGTTTGCGGGAGCGAAGAGGTAATGAGGGTCAAGTTGATTCAAAACGCTCGATGCCGTCTCAAACCTGTTGACTGTGAAGGCCATAATGGCGCTGTAACGGGATGAGTTTGCTACATCATATTATCATTTGTGACAATATGATAATTGGTATTATCAAGTATAATAATCGAATTACAATATCACTGGGATCGATGATATTGTTGCGGTGACTTAAGGGTCTACTCTTTCGTTGATACAGCCTATATGTCTACCCACTAATCGCTGCTTGATGCTCGCGATGGGTGGTGAGTAGCATCACTTTACATGCTTTGGTATAAATTTAATTAAGTTGAGAAAATAAGACGAGACACTACGTAGGACTTAATTATGTTAATACAGTTTTCGTTCTCTCTTACTAAGCTTAGTTGTTCGTACTTAGTCTGCCACCGAACGCGAATAGTGTACGCGAGCTAACACTGAAATAGTTCTTTCAGCAGTCAGTGAAAGCTTGCTACGCACTGACAACAGTGCACAGCACGCAGTACCCCGTTACAGGCTCTGGCCGCCATGTGGAGAGTACCTGCAACGCATGGAAACATTCCAACACATAAGTTAAGGCTGTCAAGGAGGCACCGCTGCAAATCTACCTACACCTGCCGCGCGACATGAGCGTGATCAAAGAGATGCTGCACGATCACGGTGCCACAAGCACGATAGAGATAGTTATGCACCTTCGTGAGATGCTTTACGGGCTGAAACAGGAAACCCACCTATGTATCCAGCTGCTCCAGATGCGTCTATTTGAAGCCGACTTCCAGTGCTGGAAATGAAACATGTACTACATTTTGTAGCAAGACATTATTAAATTTTTGATCGGTGTCTACGTCGAGCATTCCCTTGCTGCCGGGTAAAGCGCATCATAAG
Organism: Hyaloperonospora brassicae; assembly: GCA_947650285.1. Lineage (NCBI taxonomy): Eukaryota > Oomycota > Peronosporomycetes > Peronosporales > Peronosporaceae > Hyaloperonospora > Hyaloperonospora brassicae. The sequence continues at coordinate 553,349 of CANTFL010000137.1, forward strand.
CTGATTGTTCCCTGTTACGCACCGCTACCTCAAAAAAAAGGACGCGTCAGCCAATTTCTCCGGGCGCGGATGGAACTTGACGGCGACGCAAGACACGTTCTCGACTAAGAGGAAGTGATTGAAGGACTTCGCCGCACCAAGATTTTGGCGTGTACGAGCTTTGACGCACAGCTGGAAATCCCAAAATTGCTCGTGTTTTCTGCCGAACGCGCCGGCCCAGTGATCATGGGTTTCTCGTCGCTCATGGGTAGTTAAGTATAGGTTACGCGTTGCACGCGATCCGGCATCGCTTCTACGGTGCATAAGGCCATATGTAGAGATAAATGCCGCATTGATCGACCTGAAGCTCTGCAACAGGTACCTGTAAGGTATGGATAAATAATATTATATCTCCGACCGCACTTGAATAACATATTAGATGTATTGACCAATAGTGTGAGCCTAGTGATAAAAAATTCTTTTTTGGGAAGTCAGATTGCACAAAGGCAAAATTATATCCAATCAGAGAGCATATACACAAGTACAGCTCTCTCAGCTACCTATCCGACGTATCAGGTCGGAGAGAACAGTGCTGTTATGCTTTTCACTTTACAAACACCAAGTCATTCGCCTATTTAAAATTTAAAACTCAATCTTCGACATCTCCGACAAAAGTAAACTCAATCGCATATTTTACAACAATATCCAAGCTTCACCATCTCCACCGAGGATGAGTCTGACCGACCTAGCACCTGCCAACACAAAGCGTGCCCGTGAGAACGCAGCGCGCTCATTTTAAAGTTCCTCGAGCAGGAAGAGGTTATTTGTGAGTACCTGCAACAGTGCATGCAGCGCGAGAGGGCACCTCTCGCACTAGAAGCTATGATGGACAAGTTTGGCATGTATCTCTCGTTCAAGGAATGCCGAAAGGGACAGCTCTTAGCTCGACACTCGGTCATGCAGTACTTTTGACAATCCAAGAATTGGCTGCTGGAGCAATTCCCACAGCATCGAGCAGTGATTAAAATGAATTTGCTCAAGAAAGGACATACACTGGAAGGCCATTGCATGAAGCGTGGGTCAGGGTCGTTTGTAAACAAGGCCCCAGCATGCACAAAGTCTGTACTCAAGAAAATGATGGAATACTTGTATTTAACTGCGGGGAAGAGTGCTGACTACCAAGATGCGGCGCTGTTGTGTTTGCTTTGTTACCTCTTTGGACGTGCATCGGGCCTTACAATGCTGCGGAAGGCAAACCTTTCTATTGGCTCGGGCGACATATTCTTCTTCCGATTTATCCGAATTAAGACTTCTGAAGAGCAAGGTCTTTCACTTTTCCCTGACGAAGACTTCACCACATGTCCTCTGCTTGCCATAGTTCTCGCCCTCGTGACCCACTCATCGCCAACTATATCCGTGCTAAGTCAACTTCCTGAGCAGATGGCTATCTTACAGTCCATATTAGCTCTAGCAACTCCGCTCATCGATTTGCTCGATCATCCAGAGGCTGTGGTGTCTTCACCGGATATATTATCCACCGCTGCTAAGAAGGAGAACAGCACATATAACGCTCCTAATGTACACAGCTACGTCGACCGTGTTCTTGATCGGGTCTCTGTAAAAGCTGGCGTTTTCGAGCTCTTGACATCTCACTTTTTTCGGCGCGGAGGGGCGCAGCATGCAAATGGGTCTGGATTGTGTGTACAATTGATCATTATCCGAGGCGCCTGGAATATGAAAGCGACGAATAAGACCTTCGCGTAAGTCGTTAATACGGCTTACGAAGACCGTACGGTTGCCCGGGTCTTGATTGGGCTACACGTCAATACCGACGTATCTCTCCTATCACTTGATGTCTTCGACTCCGGTACGCAGACAAAAATACAAACTGTTGCGACATCGCTCTTCAATGCATCTTAAGGTCTCAAGACTACACAATACAACGTGAGCGATAAAGTGATTGAAACGCTTTTCACTTACCTGCTGATTCATTATCCATCGTTGAAGCAGCTTAAGAAACACGGACTTGTAGTCACACGTTTGGAAGCGTGTGTAATCCAGCAAGGTTACTCCGTCAGCGAACTTCTGGCTTGGTCTTCAAATCTAACCTGTCACACGAAGACAAATGTGCCACCGAATCCCATCAAGGCTTCAGACAGCACGATCAACATCACATAGCATCCAATATATTTTCGTCAAGCTTTATTGATTTAACAGTTAATCAAGGTCAACCACAAGCTCGAATCTCGCGTCTCGATGATTGAAGCTGAGGTCTATAACAAAGAACAACCAAAATCTACACATGAAAGAAGTGAGGGTTAAAGCAAAGAACCACCAGTCAAACGTCGCCGAACGAGCTCGTCAACAAACCTGAAGGACGTCTGATTCTTCTGGTATACCCAGGAACCCCGCCTCTGGGATTCGTTTGATAGTTCGAGCAAGCACACGAAATCCACCGCTAAATTTGTCGCTGCATTCATGAACTGTTTCTTGCTGATGGCTTCGTGCTTGATGAGAAGTCACCGCAGTATCGAGACGAGGTGTTGGAATTAGGCGATGTCGCTGAAATGCAGTTACTTTGGTTTCTTGCGAGCACAACATCAAGGCCCGCGGAGCACAAAACGCCCTTAGGTCTATGCGCAAGCTACACAAAGCTGTTCATCTAAGCAAACACATCCAAAGATACAGACAACTTCAAGCCGCCGGGCGCATTGAAGATTCAGCACCTGCGCATACTACAAACATCATCGGATAGATTATCAACCCGCAGTACTCATAGATGTTGGTCTTCACGCCATTGTATACTTGCTGAGTGATTCCGCACTAAAGAAGGAGAAATACAACAAGTACATATTAACAAGATCGGCGAGACACTTTAGCTCGTCCTTACTCTTATGATACAGCGTATATACAGCATAGTACAACAATCTATTTTACCCTTAATCGTCGAGGTCAGCTCGCTCAAAATGTTTTTGGACATGACAATATCGTATCACGATGTACATTATCTACGCACGGGAAACAGGTCATCCGGGAAGCATACGGGTGGCATGTAGTCCACCATGTAGCTGCTTACCTGTCATTGAATACAACAGAACGGTCAATGCGCAGTTAATAACGCGCGATAAATACACATGTACACGGGTGCACGTGCATAAACATTGAATCCCCATCATTAACAACTCGTCCACAGTCCACGTGTCGTGGTAGATTGACACGTTGTTACAACTCACGATGTGTTGAAGCAGATCAGCACGTAATATTTAACTTTCGAACACGCACACAAGGAAAATTAATTTGCCTCAATCAATCATATTTTAAGCCCCCCCCCCCTCTGTCCACTTTTCATTGCTCGCACAAAAATGCACACACAATCGCACACTATTACACAATTTCGTACTGGCTTTGTCCCGGTCGGAGCGTGTCGGAGGTCGGAGATTTCATGGTATGGCGATATAAGATCAAAATGATTCCTCTTTGAACCGCACCCGAGTTGTACGACTGGAAGCGTTCACCCGACGCTAGCTTCGCAGCTGACATGGCCGATAAGAAGTCGATGGCCTGTGGCAACATGCGCCAAAATGTCGTGCTAACGAGCTTAAGGGGTACGTAGGAAAGGTTGGGTGTGGCTGTAGACAATGAAAGCCGAATTTGTTGCTGCCACAGATATGGCTTGGAAAATGATCGGTCTTCAAGAGATGCCTATCGAGGTAGGCATAGCGCCTGTTTCCCCATGAAGCTACACGTCGACAGTCAATCAGCGACCAGTCATATTGCAAATGAAGTGTAGGCGATGAAGGTGACGCAAAATGACTGTCGGCTGAAGCGTTTGTGCACCTTCTCGCGCAGCGGCGTAATTGCTGTGCGTTACCTCAGATCGGAGCTCGTGCTCGTTGGTCAAACGACGAATGCGCTGGACGCTAAGAAACTTGCACCGATATGTTATCTCATAAGATCGAATAGATGGGCGCAAAGACTGTGAAGGAGGATCAAAAACTTTCAAAATGTATACGTAAAAGGATAGAAAGGACGATAGGCGCTGAAGAGTATAACTGTTGGAAGTTGGCCAGATTGTACCGCCTCCTTGGGGGAAATAGGAGTCGTAAAGTTTCGATCAGCGCCGGCGAGTTATTCCGAAGGCTTAGCCAGTAAGCACCTGAGTTGAGTAAGGATCTCTGAACTCGAATCTTTGAGTTAGGATGGAAAAAATAAAACCACGAGGTCGGGTCACTGTATCAAAACCGCTGAGTAAGGCTCGCTGAGTTTGGCTCGCTGAGTCGGTTGATTTGTGCTACCCATAATATTTGACGTACGTGCGGGCAAATGGGAACGGTCGAGATCAACACATGTAGATTCCTTATGGTTAAAAATCATAACTTTGACATATACTCGAATGCGAGCGCGTATCTGAACACGCTTATCCAAAGTTGTACGAGAATCTTTGTGTATGCGTTCAATATACTTGTACGCATCAACTAAACGCTGCTTGAATATTCGTTAGATATAGTTGAATATAAGGATAACACTGCATACCCGCTCACCACCAATCGCACGCGTGGAGGATTTA